>LR991086.1:0-375000 GCA_905163515.2 Lymantria monacha
CGCACTCACACCACGATGTGTTCTCTGATGAATGCCCAATAAGGGCACGGGCAGACGCGCTTGCAAGGGAAGCTGTCGCATACGCATAGCGAACACCGCGACGTCAACCGGCTGATACGAACACCACCACCGACACCTTTTACACCACTCACAGAAACCCTACACCACAACGCTACACAACATAAACCACACACACACCACATTTAACTACCACAAACCACAACATTAACCACACTTCACCACACCTACCATTCTAAGCCAAACACTAATACACCAACTACACACCACTATATAAAAACCCTACCTCACTACACTAACTTAACACAAACAAACAATCATCATCACATCACCATAACACAACAACATCAACAACAGACCACACAGTCACATACATACAGTATAGAAGAGCATGCGCGCGGACGTGATGACCGCGTCACGCGCGCATTCAATCAACATAAACACACACACACACATGACATAGTACATATATACACAGAACAATACACACAATCACTCACCTCTCCAAACTACACTAGACATATAATACACAAATAATCCATTATGTTTGTAACATAATAGATTATAATAACATAAATAAAAAACTGAATAAGACAATCACGTAATACAAACAGTACAGCACATACAGATACACACACGCACACACACACACATTCATAACGATCATACAACATAGACAAATCTCACTTAACCCACCAACACAACAATAAACACAACATATATTACATGCTTGAAGCATAGTAATTATATATTATAAACAAAAAACTATAAAATACAATAACATAAAAAACAAAACAAAACACAGACATAACAAACATTATAAAACACAACAATATACTCAATGAATATAACTATATGCATGCAGCGTACTACTTATATTTGAAACAATAAAAAACTACAATCTACAACGTATACAATATATATACACACACGCAATACATTATGTGTCACACACATTTATGTGCTATAAAACACAAAAACCAATTAACACAGAACATACACGAGTGACTCAATAGTCACCACACACAAAGTACACACACGCGCAATGACTACATACCATAAATTATACTATTTAATAATAGAATAAAGTATGGAAACACATAAAATACATATGTACACAACACTCTCCTACACGACTTAATAAATACATAACAACATTCACTAGACACAATACATAAACAAACAAAAAACCAGCATACAAAGTGCACAATCAGCTGCGCAACCTACACATCAGTACATACAAATACATATAAAACACATATATAATACACAAGTACACAACACTCTCCTACACAACTAAATAAATACATAATAACATACACTAGACTCAATACATAAACAAACAAAACCAACATACAAAAAGCACAACCAGCTACGCAACCTACAACTCAGCACATTCAAATACATATAAAACATACACATATATATAATACACAAGTACACCACACTCTCCTACACAACTAAACAAATACATAATAGCATACACTAGACTCAATACATAAACAAACAAAAACAAAACTTACAAAGTGCACAACCACCTACGCAACCTACAAATCAGTACATACAAATACATATAAAACACGCATAAAACATAACAACACACATATATACACAACATAACATAACACATATACAAGAAAACTATCCATAATAAAGCACAACACTAAACAAGCCGGTCAAATAAATAAGAACAAAAAGCTAATTGCCTCTGTAAACCACTGCAATATCCTAGTCAGTTACCCCAGAGATAACTCAGGAAATAAAATAAAATGCACACGGCAACAAAAATATAAAACAACAAATGAGAATCGACTCAATATTATGTAAAACGTCGCCAACTAATGCAAATTTCTTTTTTCTTTTTATAAATAAAATTAAGCTCTATTGTCTTCATCCTCCTGTCGTGAAATCCCTGATCATGTTAGGGGCCTCGCGGGCCGGGTCTGTGACCCGGACAAAAAAAAAAAAAAAAAAAAAAAAACCTAACCTAACCTAACCTAACCTAACCCAACATCTCGACCACTACGCCCGCGGTCAAAGCGAACGCTGAGCTCTTGCAGGAGGTCAGGGAGCTGAAAAGCACCACGCAGGAGCTCAGCCGACGCGTGGAACAAACGACCTGCGGTCCGCGTACGTACGCAGAAATGGCGGCTCAGTCAAAGCCACATACAGAGGGGAAACCGCACGCCATAGTGGTGTCAACTGTGGACCTACTGGCTAGCGATGTACTCATGGACGAGGTTAAGGGCACACTGCAGGCAAAGGAAAACGGAATAAAAATCCAAAAAATAAAGCGTGTGAGAGGACCGAAGCTCGTACTCTCATGCGCAACAAAAAACGAACTGGATCAGGTTGCGGCAAGGCTAACGTCTAATACGCAGCTAGTGGTGGAAAACGCAAAGTATAAAAACCCGCTTGTCGTCCTCAAAAACATCTGCAAAAGAAACACTGAAGCCGATATAACAGCTGCACTAGCCAGACAAAACGCGGAATTGGCGGAGGGTCTCTCGGCCGAGGACGCCGCTGTCACTGAGAGATACCGGAGGAGGGCGAGACACCCAGACGAGTGCCACGTCGTCCTCCAAGTGTCACCGAAACTGTGGCAGAGGCTGACGGCGGCTGGGAGACTTTTCGTCGACGTGCAGTGTATTAGGGTGCAGGACCAAACGCCCCTAATACAGTGCATGCGCTGTCTGGGCTATGGCCACGGCCGCAAAACCTGCGCCGCAGAGGAGGAGGACCGCTGCACCAAGTGCGGACAGGCGGGCCATACTAAAAAAGATTGCGACCAGCACGCTAGCTGTCGAAACTGTGAGAAAGCGAAGCTCCCGCACTCACACCACGATGTGTTCTCTGATGAATGCCCAATAAGGGCACGGGCAGACGCGCTTGCAAGGGAAGCTGTCGCATACGCATAGCGAACACCGCGACGTCAACCGGCTGATACGAACACCACCACTGACACCTTTTACACCACTCACAGAAACCCTACACCACAACGCTACACAACATAAACCACACACACACACCACATTTAACTACCACAAACCACAACATTAACCACACTTCACCACACCTACCATTCTAAGCCAAACACTAATACACCAACTACACACCACTCTATAAAAACCCCACCTCACTACACTAACTTAACACAAACAAACAATCATCATCACATCACTATAACACAACAACATCAACAACAGACCACACAGTCACATACAAACAGTATAGGAAAGCATGCGCGCGGACGTGATGACCGCGTCACGCGCGCATTCAATCACCACAAACACACACACACATGACCTAGTACATATATACACAGAACAATACACACAATCACTCACCTCCAAACTACACTAGGCATATAATACACAAATAATCCATTATGTTTGTAACATAATAGATTATAATAACATAAATAAAAAACTGAATAAGACAATCACGTAATACAAACAGTACAGCACATACAGACACACACACACACATTCATAACGATCATACAACATAAACAAATCTCACTTAACCCACCAACACAACAATAAACACAACATATACTACATGCTTGAAGCATAGTAATTATATATTATAAACAAAAAACTATAAAATACAATAGCAGAAAATACAAAACAAAACACAAACATAACAAACATTATAAAACACAACAATATACACAATGGATATAACTATATGCATGCAGCGTACTACTTATATTTGAAACAATAAAAAACTACAATCTACAACTTATACAATATATATACACACACGCAACACATTATGTGTCATACAGATTTATGTGCTATAACACAAAAACCAATTAACACAGAACATACACGAGTGACTCAATAGTCACCACACACAAAGTACACACACGCGCAATGACTACATACCATAAATTATACTATTTAATAATAGAATAAAGTATGGAAACACATAAAATACATGTACACCACACTCTTACACGACTAATAAATACATAACAACATACACTAGACTCAATACATAAACAAACAAAACCAATATACAAAAAGTACAACCAGCTACGCCACCTACAACTCAGCACATTCAAATACATATAAAACATACACATATATATAATACACAAGTACACCACACTCTCCTACACAACTAAACAAATACATAATAACATACACTAGACTCAATACATAAACAAACAAAAACAAAACTTACAAAGTGCACAATCACCTACGCAACCTACAAATCAGTACATACAAATACATATAAAACACACATAAAATATAACAATACATATATATACACAACATAACATAACACATATACAAGAAAACTATACATAATAAAGCACAACACTAAACAAGTCGGCCAAATAAATGAGAATTAGAAGCTAATTGCCTCTGTTAACCACTGCAATATCCTAGTCAGTTACCCCAGAGATAACTCAGGAAATAAAATGAAATGCACACGGCAACAAAAATATAAAACAATAAATGAGACAACTCAACATTATGTAAAACGTCGCCAAATAATGCAAATTTTTTTTCTTTTTTATAAATAAAATAAGCTCTGTTGTCTTCATCCTCCTGTTGTGAAATCCCTGATCATGTCAGGGGCCTCGCGGGCCGGGTCTGTGACCCGGACAAACTTAAAAAAAAAAAAAAAAAAAAAAAAAAAAAAAAAACCTAACCTAACCTAACCTAACCTAACCTAACCTAACCTAACCTAACCTAACCTAACCTAACCGGAGAAATCGTCAGAACCATATATACCGCGGTAATAGAGCCGATTATAACTTACGCTTCCAGCGCGTGGGCACCGGCAACAGATCTAGAAACAAATAAAAACAAAATAAATGCCATACAAAGAAGCTTTGCCATAAAAATTTGCAGGGGTTACAGAACCATTTCGCTAACATCAGCTCTCACACTTGCGGGACTGTTACCCCTTGACCTGAGAATTCAGGAAAATGCCAGCCTATACAAAGTCAAAAAAGACCACTCCACAGACTATTTACCACCAAACAAGGAGCTAGAGACCAGGATATCATTCAAAGATCTACCACACCCGTCAAACGTAAACAACATCACATACGAGCTCCTAGAGAATATGGACTCTGAAACCATCGCTAACCACCACATATCCGGACCCCAAATTTACACGGATGGCAGCAAAATTGAGGGGAAAACAGGAGCTGCCCTTACAAGGTGGGAAGAAGAACAGGAAGTCCATTACTCACTCTTCAAGTTGGAGCCCTTCTGCACGGTCTTTCAATCAGAGCTCTATGCTATTCACAGGGCAATTGAGAAGTTTAAAAATAGCAGCGCCACCACCGCTAACATATTGAGCGACTCACGATCCTCACAAGACTTACTCAAGAACCCTACACACATTACATCCCTCACACAAACCATAAGGGAAAACATAGAAGCCACCCGCGCACAAGGAAAGACCATCCGGCTATTTTGGCTAAGAGCTCACGCAGGCACCGCTGGTAACGAACGAGCGGACGAGCTAGCGAAGAGAGCAGCACTGGCAACAACACCCGCCATATCTTATGATAAGGTGCCACTGTCATTTGTGAAAAGAACTATCCGAGAGGAGACCACCAAAAAATGGCAGGATCGGTACAACGCCGCTACAACAGGAGAAGTCACTAAAAAATTCTTCCCAGACATTACAAACAGTTACTGTCTGGTGAGATCTACAGCTTTGACACCAATCCTAGTACAGGCGTTCACAGGACACGGAGGCATCGCAGCCTACCTACACCGCTTCAAACTTAAAGAGAGCCCTAGCTGCGAATGCGACGACTCCACCGACGAAACCATCTGGCACTTAATCTATGACTGCCCTCGCTTCCTCGCAGAGAGCACCGACCTCGAGATCGCTACTGGTGCGCAAATAAAAGAACATACCTTGCAAAGCTTACTGGATAACAAGGAAACAAAACCAAGTCTCTTAAAATACATAGAAAAAATAGTGATAAGAGCAAACCAGAGAAACAGCACACTGGACAAACAAGACATATCCACCAAACAATCAGAAACCCAAAGCAGGTCACAACCTGACGACAAAACAAAAACAGTACAAAGATCCACATCCAATATAACAACCCAACAACTACTGGCTAACGGCGAAAGCGGAACTCCAGGCATAATAACACGCCCGGTGGCTCTCTTTATGTCCACAAATGCCGAAAGGTTAGGCATTTCCTTCTGCCATGTGGATATGAAGAATAGGGTATCCATATCACCGGGACTAGCTGCCCTCCTCAAAGGAAACACTAGCAGAACAACTATCAAATACTCCAAATACAGCACATACAGCGCAATTAACATCAGGAACATAGAATGTCGGCTTATTCGATCCCACAATAAAATCATAGTGGTACTGGACAGGAAAGCCGACACTACACAGTTTGCGCAGGCTAGTACACTCCTTCAACATATAGCGAAGGACGGCGAAGAAAACACCAATAAAAATCCCAAGACCATCAGCGTGGATGCTATGGCAGTGGGCTTCGATAAAGGAGAAGCCGCGGACTACATGGGATGCATCATGGCCTCGAAACACCATAATATTGTTACATACGAGAACAGAGGCCAGGATCTGAGTTTTCTACTCCCTCCCATAGAAACAACAATAACACACTCCGCGACAAATATCCAACTCGCAGTCCCCTCCACAAGCCTAGCAAACCCTATTCAGCCGCAATCAAATGAGCCGCAACGCCAACGCCACCAAGAACACAAACAGAATGCGGGCAACAAAAATACATCCATGTCAGCAAAGGAAACATCAAAAGCACTCTTGACCCCACTCTTTGCTGCTGTCAACACCAGAAATTCCCAAGGAATTCTAACAGCGCAACTGGGAACAGCTCTCGAGGCTTTCACAAAGAAAAGAAAACACACCAAACCACACTACCCGCCGAAAAAGGAACAGTGAATCCACCTACTTGCCGGCTGGTGAGCACAATGACGGACCTCTACATAAACGCCTTCCTCGAACACAAGGCCATACTGGAAGGCACAATAGCCATCAAAGCCCGGACAGCCAGCAACATACTCCAAGCATACCATCGCCAAAGCAATATGTTACTGGAAGACAGACTCGAGGAAGAGGAGGCCACGCTATACAACAACCAGACAGGCGAGGTCATAGCGGGCAAACCCATCTCCGCCCACATGGCAGCGTTTAGTGCCACCGCAGGTTTCGTTGACCTCGATCAAGAAGCCACAAAGGAGACCGGTAAAATCACATTCCACACCCCGGAAAATGACCCCATTGTAGTCACTGCTAAATTCACCCAGATCTGGCTCACAGAGAGGATTCTAGAGCGAGCCAAAACACTGGAGATGAGTGACACATGGAGTCTGCCTGACAAAATCACCCTAGTCTATGGCGTACCGGGATGCGGCAAAACCACATGGATAGTGAACAACTTTAACCCTGCAAATGATATCGTATTGACACCGCTGATCAAAGGTAAAGAAGATCTTAAAAACAAAGTCAGCCAACGAATGGGAAAAAGAGCGGCAGAAAATATCTATACAGTCGCATCAGCCCTATCAAATGGAGTAAGAAAGAAAAAAGATCAAGCTTTCCACAGACTAATTATAGACGAAGCGCTCGTGAACCATTTTGGCTCACTGGTACAATTAATGCGCACTGTGGAAGCCAAGGAGCTACTCCTAATTGGCGACTCAAACCAGATCCCGTTCATAGATCGGGAAAACCTATTCCCACTACAATATGATAAACCCATCACAACACAGTCCAAACCGCAGGAACTGTTATGCACGCATCGGTGCCCTATGGACGTAGCATATGCCCTTCAGAAGCATTACAACGGCATATACTCGTCAAATGACATAGTAAAATCCCTGAACATAAGCAGCTATACCGATGCCGATATCCCACCCAACCTTCCAGAGACACTATACCTGTCGCACACCCAGGCAGAGAAGGAAACTCTCAAACAAAAAGGATACGGCACTGGTGAGGGCTCCGATTTGAGAACCATCCACGAGGCACAGGGACTCGGTGCACCAAACGTCATCATCATACAGACCAAAGACGCGGTGCAAAAACTACATGACAGTGTCCAGCACGCAGTGGTTGCCATTTCCAGACACACCAGATCCTGTATCTACTATACAGACACTCGTGAAGACGCCATCTGGAATCTCATGAGGCAGTCAATAGATCAGGACTCAAAAACCATACTGGAGTACAACAAAAAGATGGCAATCAAACACAGAGATTATAGGATGATGGAAAAACTCGGTCTACAATAGAAGAAAACACCCAAAACAAAAACACCAACCAACAAACTTACAACCAACGGATAAAGTTAAATCCAATACAGACGTACCAAACAAGCACAAAAACAATCTCCAACAAGAAAATACCGTAAACAACATACGGCAACAAATGATAAACAAACTTTTCCCAAGACCTAACGGTCAAGTTGAAAACTTCCAACATTTCAACAATTGTAATAGCATCACTTGAAGAACTCTTTTTAATTATATAAATTCAATCTAAATCAATAAATACAAACAAAATCTTAAAAAAGGCACGGACAAAAGTCTGTGGTAGTTAAAATCTTTTAATAAAAAAAAAAAAAAAAAAAAAAAAAAAAAACCTAAACTAACGTAACTTAAATAAACCAAGTTTGGAAAAAAAAAAAAAAAAAAAAACCTTACCTAACCTAACCAGTACCGCTTTGGCAGCGCTAGAGCAAGCAGCATTTTTGCAGCGCTCCTCAGAAATAAATTCGAAATAGTGGGTTTTTCTCATCTGATTTTCGCGAGTGAAGTGTCCACAGTTGCGCCTTAGTGTTGCCCACTACCCTACATACAAGGCGTGAACCGCAAATTCACCCACAAAGTGCTAAAATTAAAAAAGAACCTGAATTGAGGTTAAGTGACAAAATTTTCGCGGTTATAGTGAAATTGTGATCACAATACAGTGCCTCCATCGGATAAAAAAGTGTCATCTTGTAGGACTCGTTGGTTCGCGGATGCTGACGGTTGTGCGGTGAGAATCGGTTCACCGCAACACAGCGAAAATTGAGAAAAACAAAATTTGCCACGTGTTTTTGGCACCACGAGGTCGTTGAAGGAGTGATGCTACCGACTTGAAATTTTTGTGGTAGGAAGACCACATAAGACAATACATTATTCTTTAAAAAACAGAATTTTAACACATAGTTTTTAAACTATACATAAAAAAACCATCAAAACTTTAACATCAAATAATTCGAGAACTAGAGAAGATTTAGAAGATCTGCAACTGCTATCTGCTGCGCGCTCACTGGGGTAATAGGCCGAAAGTCGAAGATAAAAACTTAGTTAAGTAATTTTTAAACTATACTTAAGAATCAAAAATTTTAATTTTTTGTTAACCTGAAGGTAGTCTTACACAAAAAAATTCAAAATTTATACCAGCATTATAGTCCAAGAATTTGCACGAATTTAGACACTATTTACAGAACTTTTGGTCTGATATTGGCAAAGTTACTGAATTTTTTGTTTTTTTTCTAAATTAATTAATCAATATTATAAATAAAATTATTTTGGCCTCTGATTATAATCGTGCATGTCTGTGGGCATAAATAGAGCCCAAACTTGGCCTATCTAAGTCCATAAATAAAGATTTTTGACTTTTCTGACCATCAAGGTGGTGTACATAGGTTGGCTAGAAGTTGCCTATCTCCTGAACCGGAGGTCGTAGGAAGACGCGGTTTTCAGCTGTAGGAGAAATAGGACAGGGGCTATAACCCTAACTGCCAAATTGTCCAATTGGGCACAAAAATATTTTTGGGCGTTATTAACGCACAAGCGGATAGCCCAAGGCGCACCCTTTACTATATTGAAAACCGCAAGTCTCTGCGACGTCTGGTTCGGGAGTTATTTAACTTTCACGCCGCACTTTGACGGTTCGGCGGCCATTTTGGAAGTTTTCGGATTGCCATATCTCCGGAGTTAAGGCACGTAGAGCGACGGGAATTTTTCCTAAGGCAAGGGGGGGAGCTTAGGAATTGTACGAACTTAGGTTTTTCTAAATTGGGGATTAAAATTTTTGGAATTTGGATTTCATGAAATTTTGATAGAGCGTAAAATTCCACCTTAGGAGAACCCAAACTCAAGTACTCTGCGGCCAATGGCGCCGGAGCTATACCCGATTCACGAACGACTTTGACAGCTGTGCGGCCATCTTGAAGACTTTCAAACAAGCACAACTCAGTCTAGTATTATAATAGCAAGCTGCGGTTTTCGGTGTTGGGATTCCTAGGGGTAGGAGCTACTACCCCATAGAGTTTGGGACTAATCCAACCCCACAAAATTTGGGTTTAAGCCAAAGGCGGGACTATATCCGGGAAGTCACCAGCACCCTAGCAGTCCAAACGCGAACTTTCTGCGACCCGTGGGGCCGGAGATATCGACGCTTGAAGATTTCTCTGGCGTACTTTGGGGTCCGCCAGAGAGTTTTCTGGCGGCCTTTGCTCCGGATGTACTGGGCGTAGAGGCTCGGGACTTTTTTCGCCGGTGTTGGCACGTCCGTCCCTACCGAAGTGGCAAACTTGCTTTCTTCTGGGACTTCTTCTTCCCATACTTTTCTTCTTCTCTTTTCTTCTTTTGCCTTCTTTTGGCTGGGGCCGCTCCAAGACCACCTGGGAAGCTCATTGCCGACTCCTTTAGCGTAAGAAAAAGCTTGTTGGTGAAAATTTTTAACTAAAAATTTTCAAAATTTCAATATTTAAAAAAAAAAAAAAAAAAAAAATAACCTTATAATTGATTATCCTCGACATTAATAGATCTGATTAATCCTATTTAAGACTGATCAACAAAAGTCACAGACTTATACAACTTAACACCAATTGACAAGCACCGCGAAGCACAAATATGTTCCGTACACCACAGAAAACACACCCAGCACACGATACAAGTCCAGAGGACAAAACAAGCCTGCACCAAACAAGGACCACGAAGACGGTATACACAGACACAGACACAAGCACAGCCCGCAAAATGATTACCTCTTGAGATGATAGCTCATCGGACCCGTTGCACCCCCAGGCAAACCCTACCGACCAAATCCGGAAAAAACAAAGAGAACCTAGCCCACCCGTAAAAGAAACGGTTGCCCAAATAGAAACGGGAATAAATGTCGAAATTGCTCTGAATGCCTCGGCATCTCAGAGCAAATTGCAGACAGAAAACCCACCACCTAATCCACCTCTCTCGCTGAACCAAACTACAATGGTGACCAAAAGTGCACGGGATGGCAAGAACAAATACTCCAGCCGATCAGCGGAAGCTAAGGATCTCAGGAAAACAGCAAAAAACCTTATGACAACAAACCGTAACTTAAGAAAAGATATAAAGGAAGGAATAACAGGGATATTGGAAAGGCTGGTGCAGCTGATCCTTGAAGCCGAAGCAGAAACTGCCCAAACAAAAAAACCCGTTCAAAATAAGGCAGCCCGTGCAGACATTGGTATAGACAATGACAGTACAGATAAGAGAGAAGAAACACTCCTAAAGACCTTATTAGAAGATCACAAACTACAAATTAATTTGGAGCTAAACACCATGCTTGAAAATCACGGCAAGCAATTATAAGAGAGCCTGATACAAATCAAAAAATTGAAGGAGTTGAAAACATCATACCACTGAAGTGGGAAAAGCTACAGACAAAATAACAGCCATACAAGGTATTCCGACAATATCTGAAACCTCTAATAGTCGCGAAGAAACTAAAGCTATAATTGAAGAGATGAGTCGACTAAAGGAGATAACCCTGGGAGTTGAAAAACGGATCACTGAAATAAGGGACCAAGCTCCCTCATATGCAGAGGTTGTCTCGAGACCCCAGCAAGAGAATACCACTAAACAAAAACACAAGTCAAAACACAGTGTTATTGTGACTACAGAGGCCGATACTCCCACATATGAGGACACAATAAAGCAAATAAAAAACACCCTAAATGCTAAAGAAACAGGCTTCAAAATAGAAGGAGTCCGTAAAATACGAAACGGAAAGGTTGTCATAAGCTGCGCCTCAAAAGCTGAAATCAACAGAACAGCTGAAAGTTAAAGACGAATAAAACCCTAAGGATTGAAGAGGCCAAGAATAAAAGCCCACTTGTGGTCGTAAAGGACCTACTGAGATATAACTCAGAAAAAGATATAAAAAAAGCCATAGAAATCCAAAATAAGGATCTGCTGGAGGGCCTTAGAGCAGAGGAGATCCAAATTGAAGAAAAATATAGGCGGAAAGCACGCAACCCACTGCAATGCCACGTGGTTCTCCGAGTGTCACCGCAGTTATGGACCAGAATGACAGAGATAGGAAAATTATACATTGACATACAGCAGGTCAAAGTAGAAGACCAAACCCCTCTGATGCAATGCACGAGATGTTTAGGCTATGGGCATGGGCGGGCAAACTGTAAAGAGAAGGAAGATCTGTGCCATTACTGTGGCGGCAAGCACCACAGGGCGCAATGCCCCAAACGAGAGGCAGGACAACCGCCAAGCTGCGTAACTTGTAAGAATACCAAGTACTTAAACGCAGAACACGCCGTATTTAGCCAAACCTGCACCATCAGAAAAAAGTGGGATGAATTAGCAAGAGCGAGTATAGCGTATTGCTAAAGGCACCCGGGGCAGAAATATTCAAAACAATACCCATGAATATGAGGTCCTCCAGATGAACCTACAGAGGAAGCAGCTGGCAACCACAGAAATAATGATCGAGGCCAACAAAAGAAAAACGGCATTCGCGCTTATACAAGAACCGTATGTGGGAAGCCAAACGTGTATGGGAGCGTATGGCACTGCAAGGATATACCAAAACATGAACCGTGCAGGTGGAGTAGTAAAAGCAGCAATAGCTGTATTTCATCCAGACATAACCGCAACACAGAACATCCACCTCACAACAAATAACATTGTAGCGGTAAACCTATAAACCAGTGCATGGAAGATCCTTGCAGTGTCATATTATCTCGAACCTGAAGAGAACATTGAGCCCTACCTAGAACACATCACAAAAATATGCAAGGAATCTAAAATCAGCAAAATTATAATCGGCGGGGATGCAAATGCAAAGTGCATACTGTGGGGCAGCAAAAATACTGACAACAGAGGAGAAGCCCTAACAGGAGCCCTCTCGGAATGTGGTCTTCACGTGCTCAACAACGGCAACAAACCTACTTTCGACACCTTCAGGAGGGGTAGACACCTCATGAGTCATGTGGACGTCACAGCCTGCACGGATGAACTGCTGGGCCTGGTGGAGGACTGGGAAGTAGTTGATGACCTCGCCAGCTCGGACCACAACGGGATAGTTTTCAAATTACAGCTGCAGAGGTCCAAAGGCTTTCACATAAACAGAACCACAAGAAGGTATAACACAAACAAAGTTGACTGGTCAAAATTTCATAGGAAACTTGATCAATTAAAAATAGTAAATAACATAAACAAAGAAACAATAAATAAAATAGAAAATACTCACCAAATAGACACGTATATATCACAATACACAAACACAATAGTAAAATTATGTGAAGAGCTGATGTCAAAAAAGAAACCTGTTCAAAAACTGCAAGTCCCGTGGTGGTCCGGTGAGCTGGCGCGACTAAAACGGGCTGCCACCATCAGGAAACGTAGAGTCAGGTGTGCGGCTCCTATACATAGGGTTGTTGCCGTCGAAGAGTACCTGAGGGCCAAGGAAACATACGAGACGAAGGCAAAAGAGGCTAAAATAGCGAGCTGGAAAGATTTCTGCACAAAGCAGAAGAAAGAAGGTCTCTGGGAGGGAATCTACCGCGTAATAAAAAATACGAGTAAGAGAAAAGAAGACCTGCCGCTGGTGAAGGACGGAATCCAACTGGGTCATGCAGATTCAGCCACGTTGCTAGCAGAAACCTTCTACCCGGAGGATAGGACTGAAGATGATAATCCAGACCACAGTCGAACCAGAGAGAGAGCCAAAAACGCAGTATACGAAGATCACGATGGTCATGAACCTGATTATACAGAGACAGAGCTAAGGTCGGCTGTGGCGGATTTCAATCCAAAAAAAGCTCCAGGCTCAGATGGCCTAACGGCGGACATCTGCTCCCAAATTATCCTCCGGGACGCCAGAACACACCTAGCCCTGATAAACAAATGCTGGAACTTGAACTATTTCCCAAAAAGTTGGAAGGAGGCCACGGTAGTGGTATTGCGGAAGCCAGGAAAGGAGCAAGCCCAAGCCAAGAACACGAGCCCCAAGTCGTATAGACCTATAGGGCTGCTACCGGTAATGGGGAAAATCTATGAAAAAATGCTGGTCAGAAGACTAACCCACCATCTAGTACCACGGCTAAGCCCCCGCCAGTACGGCTTCGTGCCCCAACGCTCAACCGAGGACGCCCTCTATGACCTTGTGGCCCATGTGAAGGAGCAACTTCGTAAGAAGAAACTCATCACAATGGTGTCGCTGGACATAGAGGGCGCCTTCGATAGCGCCTGGTGGCCCAAGATTAAGGTCAGACTAGCGGAGGAAAAATGCCCGGACAAATTACGGAGGACAATGGCAAACTACCTCAAGGACAGATCGGTACGACTGAGGTACGCAGGCCACGAGCATGTCCGGTCAACCAGCATGGGGTGCGTGCAAGGATCCATAGGGGGCCCCATTTTATGGAATCTCTTCTTGGACCCTCTGCTGCAGGGTCTCACGAGGAGGGGAGAGTACTGTCAGGCATTTGCCGACGATGTGCTTCTCGTCTTCTCGGGGGACACGGCGGAAGATATCCAAAGACGTGCCAATTCAACCCTCGAGTATGTTCAACGGTGGGGTGTCGAGAGCAGACTTAGGTTCGCACCACAAAAGACTTCTGCTATGGTGCTGACTAAAAAACTGAAATATGACACTCCACGGTTGACCATGGGCGGGGTAGGAATTGTCATGTCTAAGGAGATAAAAACCCTGGGGCTCACGATAGATTGTGGGTTGACATTCGGCGCTCACGTGGCAAATGTCTGCGGGAAGGCGTTGGGTGTCTACAAGCAGCTGTCGAAAGCCGCCAGGGTCAGTTGGGGTCTCCACCCGGAGATAATCCGCATAATCTACACTGCCGTGGTCGAGCCTATAATCACGTACGCCGCCAGCACATGGGCTCCTGCAACAAACAAGAAGTGTGTCCAAAAACCTCTTAACACAGTGCAGCGCCTGTTCGCACAAAGAGCCAGTAAAGCCTACCGCACGGTGTCACTGAACGCTGCCCTGCTTTTGGCCGGGGTGCTCCCTCTTGACATACGTATTAGAGAAAACGCTTCTCTGTACGAGGTCAGGAGGGAGTTGCGCTGCCCGGTGCCGGGCCGCGATTTGGAGATACCGCTGCGGTTCAGCGAGAGACCGCACCCATCTAAATTACTGAACCTACAGTTCGCACAAATAAATGACGCCGAAGAATTGGAAGAAAAGGTAGGCATTGCAGTACGAATATACACCGACGGCAGTAAGATAGAGGGCAAAGTCGGAGCCGCACTAACGACGTGGGAAGGCACAGCGGAGACAAAATGCCGAAAACTCAACCTGCCGTCTTACTGCACTGTCTACCAAGCCGAACTTCTGGCGATATGCAAGGCTGTCGAAGAAGCAGAGCACCAAAAGTATAACACATGCGCCATATTAAGCGACTCGCGATCCGCTCTGGAAACTGTAGTGAACAGCAGCTCCGCACACCGCCTAGCCGCACAAACAAGAACCTTCATAAAGCAGGCCAATGACCAACAAAAAACCATAGAGCTGTACTGGGTCAAAGCCCACGAAAACATAGCAGGCAATGAAAGAGCCGACCAACTGGCTAAAGAAGCAGTAAAACGCACAAGTGGCGGGTGTCACAAAGATATTCTTCCCGGATGCAGTTAAGGCATACAGGATAATAAAAAATATAAAGGTGGATTCGGTGCTTACACAGATACTGACGGGGCATGGTGGGTTTGCAGAATATTTGTATCGTTTTAAATGCAAAAGCAACCCATCATGCACTTGCGACTCTCAAGTGGACGAAACAATTCTCCACCTAATAACTGACTGTCCTAAACATTTGCACAAAAGACATAACTTAGAAAACGAAATAGACACAAACACTAATCTAAACAACATAGCACAAATCATGGAAAACAAACATATTAGGAGTAAATTTTTGGACTATTGCAAAATTATTACAAAGCAAGCCATTGAAAGAAATAAGTAGGCATATAAAGAGAAATTATAACCACCGAATCACAGTGGACCTGTAAGTCCAGTGATGTGTTTATTGTATGTAAATATTGTATAAGTCCAATTTGTCTTAGTGTAAATTAAATCTGTATGCAAAATAACCCTGTATGTAAAAATTATATAAACTAAACTTAAGTCATTTAATAAAATAAATCTGTATGTATATAATGTGCAATAATATAATAGAACATGTAAGTGGCGTGTGTATATGTATGCATGTGTGTGTATGTGTATATATGTATATATATATATATGTGTATAGGTATGTATATGTATATGTGTGTGTATGCGTATATATGTGTATATAAATAATGAATGATTAATAATGTAATGATGTAATAATAAATCTATGTAATAATGTAATAATATGCAACAACGTAATGACAATAATTGACGTCAATCTGTATTAGTATCATATATAACAATAAAATAAAGAATCCCTGATTAGGGATATGAAAAACTTATTTTCCCTTAGATAATAAGTAGTAAGAGTAGTAAATCTCTGATTATGTTAGAGGCCTTCGTGGGCCGGGTCAAAGCACCCGGACGAAAAAAAAAAAAAAAAAAAAAAAAAAAAAAAACCTAACCTAACCTAACCAGGCAAAGAGCCGACAAACTGGCTAGAGAAGCACTGGCTTACAGTTGATACCATCTCAAAAATCAACACCACACCACACAACTACACTTCAGACACGCTAATTCAAACACAAATCAATTTACACAGTAACACAATTATAATTATATTTATAAGTTTATATACACATGACATGCACATGAGCGTGGTGAGCACGCAACCAAGCGCATGCATAATAAATATACATATACATCAAACCAAAACAAACTCCAACAAATACAAATACAAATAACACACAAAGCACATACATCACCCAACCACATACAACAAAATACATATAAACAAACCACATATAACAAAATACAACTGATATACCCAAAATATTTAAATATTAAGACAACCATATATACATTATCATTGCAAACATTACTGCAACCAATAGAGTACTGTGTGATCATTGATAAGATCGCAAGATTCTATTGAGCCACGGAATATATTCGGCAACAAATTACGACACAATAAAAAATAGCATAATAATAATGATTAAATCAATATGACAATAAATAATACACACGCAAAACATATACAACATAAAAGTAAATAGAGCTATCATAGTATAGCACATTTACAGTAGCCAACACAGAAATAAACCATGCACACACACACGCACACACTATATACACGAACACCTGAACACACAGTAACATAACAAGAAGCCCAAACAAAATCCAACATACCAGTAATAGCGAATGGCACGGAATGCCACGGAATAAATAAATAAGTAAATTTAAAAACAATAAATTATAATAATGATAACTGCAAGCACTAAATATAAAGTATTAAATATTGTTGAATAAATGAATAAACAAAAAGCCACACAAACTTGAAATCAAATTACAGGCATAAAAATTGGTACACATAGAGATATGAAATCTCTGATTGAGTTAGAGGACCCGCAGTTCAGACCTCAAGTGTCTGGACATCCATCCATCCATCCATCAGCCCGTAAACGTCCACTGTTGGACATAGGCCTCCCCACGAGAATGCCATCTATAACGGTCCTGTGCCACCTGCATCCAATGGTTTCCTGCGACCTTGATGAGGTCATCAGTCCATCAAGTGGGGGGTCGTCGTACGCTGCGTCGTCTGATTCGTGGTCGCCACTCGAGAACCTTTTTTCCCCAACGGTTGTCGGTTCGTCGAGCGATGTGGCCTGCCCATTGCCACTTCAACGTGCTAATTCTTCGGGCTATGTCGGTTACACCCGTTCTTCTACGGATTTCCGTATTTCGGATTTTATCACGTAGAGAAATACCGAGCATAGCCCTCTCCATAGCACGCTGAGCGACTTTGAGCCTTTTTATGAGGCCGACATTTAGAGACCACGTTTCAGTGCCGTAAGTCATCGCTGGTAACACACACTGGTTATAAACCTTTGTTTTCAGACACTGCGGAATATTAGACGAGAAGATCCTCCTAAGTTTCCCGTACGCTGCCCAGCCGAGTTGGATTCGTCGGCTGACCTCTTTCTCGAAATTGGATCTACCTAATTGGACTGTTTGTCCTAGGTAAACATAGTGATCGACAACTTCGAGAATCGCATTCCCAACCAGGACCGGTACAAAAATGACATGGGCATTAGACATGATTTTCGTCTTGTCCATGTTTATTTTCAGCCCTACTAGTTGGGAGACCTTGCTGAGGTCATTGAGCATGGTGCCAAGGTCCTCCAGGGATTCTGCCATGACTACGATATCATCTGCGAATCGAAGGTGAGTGATGTATTCGCCATTGATGTTGATGCCGAGTCCGGTCCAGTCTAAGAGCTTGAAGACATCTTCCAGCGCAGTGGTGAACAGTTTCGGAGAGATAACGTCTCCCTGTCTCACGCCTTTCTGCAGCTGGATCGGTTACGTACTCTTATCCTGGATGCGGACTGACATAGTAGCGTCTTTATACAAACACTTCAGCACTTCGATATATCGATAGTCAATTTGGCACCTCTGAAGGGACTGCAGCACTGCCCAAGTTTCGACAGAATCAAAGGCTTTCTCATAGTCCACAAACGCTAGACACAGAGGCCGATTATACTCCTCGGTCTTCTGTATAATCTGGCGTAGCGTGTGGATGTGGTCTATGGTACTATAACCTTTTCGGAAACCGGCTTGTTCGGGCGGCTGGAAGTCGTCTAGCTTGCGCGCGAGTCGGTTCGTAATGACTCTTGAAAACAATTTGTACACGTGGCTCAGGAGTGAGATGGGTCTGTAATTCTTTAAGAGCGTTTTATCGCCCTTCTTGAAAAACAGCACCACCACACTCCTGGTCCACGACTCTGGAACGTCACCCCCGAGAATAACAGAATTAAACAGCTTCTGTAGGGCTTTTAAAACTGGCTTGCCGCCTGCCCTCAGGAGCTCTGTGGTAATTCCGTCATCTCCCGGTGCCTTTCCGTTCTTTAATTGTTTTAGAACCATTCTGATCTCGTACAAGCTGACGTCCGGGATTTCTTCGGTATAGTGCCGAGTTAGCTTGGATCTGGGGTCTTGGACCAAGCTGACAACAGGATTCAGGGATGATTTGTACAACTGCCCATAGAACCTTTCGACCTCTCCCAAGATCTCACTCTGGGATGAAATGACAGTACCGTTATCGGTCTTCAGCTTAGTCATTTGGCTCTGCCCGATAGACAAATCTCGTGCGAACACTTTGGAGCCTCGATTTCGCTCTATCGCCTCTTCAATACGCAGTGTATTGAATCGGCGAATATCGCGTCGCATAGATTTAGAGATTTGTCTATTAAGCTGCCTGATTTCGGACCAATCGGCTGAAGACTGTACCGTCATTTCCTTTCTCCTCTCCATGAGTTGAAGAGTCTGGTCAGAAAGCTTTTTTGTTCTAGTAGCGCGACGGGCCTTAAAGAATTTTGACCCGACCGCGTGGACAGTTTCCACGAACCTGTTGTTCATAACGTTCGAAGATTCGCACTCTTCCAGGCATTGGAAGCGATTATGTAATTCGAGTTGAAAGCTATCGGGGTTCTGGTATTGGACAGGTGTAGGTCGGAGTGTAGACTTCATCAAGCGGGACCGCTCGACTTTCGTACGAAGATTCAATGTGCCTCGAACCATCCGGTGATCACTTCCAGTTTTAATCCTGCTGATCACAGAGACATCATTGAATATTTGTCGTTTGTCCGTCAAGATGAAGTCTATCTCATTTTTAGTGGATCCATCAGGGCTAATCCAGGTCCACTTCCTTTGTGGCCGTTTCTTGAAGAAGGAATTCATCATGAAGAGGCCTTCCTTCTCCAAAAAGTCGGCCAGTTTTTGGCCCCTTTGGTTTCTCTGTCCAAATCCATATTGCCCCACTCTCAACTCATCGTCTGTCCTTTTGCCTAGTTTTGCGTTGAAGTCTCCCATAACTACCGTGAAGTGGGTTTTGGACGTGTGGATGGCTTTCGAGACATCCTCGTATAAGGCCTCCACTACGTCGTCGGAGTATGTCGAAGTCGGTGCGTAAACCTGTATGACCTTCAACGAATACCGTTTGGTAATTCTGAGTATAAGGTACGCTACCCTTGTTGACACACTTTCGATCCTCTCCACGTTCTCTACGAGAGACTTACGAACGATAAACCCTACACCGCCTTGGGATGGGTGATCTCCCTCCCGGTAGAAGAGCAAATTGCCAGACCGGAGGATTATCGTGCCCTCCCCCTCTCTTCGCACTTCTGATAATCCTACAATGTCCCATCGGATTTTGCTCAATTCCTCTTCCAGTTCGATGACCCTCTCGTCGGTCCTAAGCGTCCGAACGTTGTGTGTTACCAGGGCCAAGGGTCGATTTTTTTGGTAGCCGGATCGCGGTCGGAGATTCCTAGCACCCCCTGCCCCGCCACCAACAGGCCCGCTACCAAAATGAGCCCGTGGAACAGCGGAACTGCCGTGACTGGGGGCCGTGACTTCTTTTGTATTCATATTTGTTTTGGGGGGGTAATAATGCCATAATCGCCACGCTTGGCGAGCGGATTGGCGAGTGTCTGGACAACCTTAAAAAAAAAAAAACCTAACCTAACTTAACCTTTTTTTTTTTGTTTACGCTGTGGAAATGCTTTTGCGCATATCCCCTTCCAGTGACAGACGGGGTGGTGTGTGGGACTCGCCGGCCATGAGATTGACGGCCAGAATACCCACTAAAACGTAACAGCAGTCCCTTCCGCGCTTTTACGGGATGCCGGAGACATCGTCTATTGACATTCTATCCCCAACACCCCTACGCTTAGCCATCTGGCCACGACCAATCAGCCGTCAAGGCGGTGGGAGGAGGTGCGCGTAGCGGCGCCTCCCTCTCCCTGGTCGCCGCCGGCGGAGCGAGTTCGCAGACGCAAGTGTTTCGCGTTCTCGCTCTGCGGCCTCCTTTGCAGAGATGACTTCCTCGCAAAAGGAGGCCATCGACGTCCAGTGCCTGTCGCTGTCAAGCATCTTGTTGATGACGGTTGACAACGACAGGTCCGCTCCAATAACCGCCGACAGGTCGCGGCGCTGAGGCCCCCAGGCGGGACATACCTCCAGGGTGTGACGCGCGTCATCGATTTGCGCGCCACACTCATGGCATCCAGGGGCCTCTTCACGTCCAATTCGGTGCAGGTACTTACCGAAGACCCCGTGTCCGGTAAGTACCTGCGTCAGCCTGAAGGACAGGTTGCCGTGCCTTCGTGTCGTCCAGCGGTAACCTAACCTAACCTAACCTAACCTAACCTAACCATAAATAAGGAACTTACGCAATAGAAATTGACTTCGGCAGCGCCACACAAGAAAAGAACAGCTCACAGCGCCATCACACATCTAATATAAAATGTCAACAAAATCATTAAAGCAAGCAGATTCCAAAACAGACATGGAACCAAACACAAGGACAACTACCCTAAAGAAAACCAAATCACCATCACTCACAAACATCACAACAAAAGTGCGTGGACTACGGGAAAGGGTATTGAAAAAGTCCTCTTTTCAAATTCAAATTCAAAACATTTATTATCCATAAACCCTGCGAGGGCACTTACATATTGTCATTTTTTTTACATTTAAAGTTAATCTAATAAACTACCACCGGATCGGAATGAGACCGCTACTGAGAAGATCCGGCAAGAAACTCAGTGGGTTTGTCTATTTATATTTTGTTTATGTTATTATAATTTTTTTTTCATTTTTTATATATAAAAAAAAAATAGTACATGTTTATTATTTAATTAGCTTCAGTGCGATGCCCTTCGAACGCAATAGTTAAAATACAATAAAGAAATACCATGGCTGGACCGGATCCCACAAGCGGCACCCGATCACGAGTTAACTACTAGAGCAGCCATCACTCCCCTCAACCACCTTGGAGGGAAGGGAGAGACCCGCTCCACGCAGCTACCGCAAGCGGACCTTTCAGTGAGCATGACCAATACCATGACGTAATATAAATGCAAAAAAGTCAAAATTCGTCAGGCAACACACACTACGCTTTACAAGTATGTATAATTATTAAAATGAAATAGTAACTAAACAGTTTTAAAAAAAAAAAATAATGTAGGTACCTAATTGCTGAAAGAGGAGCTGCTCATAGCCAGTCTGAACTATCACTTAGATAATCTGAGATTTTATAATAACCTTTTTTACAGAGTCTGTTCTTGACAGCCCTTTTAAACTTGTTCACAGTCATATCTCGGATATCTTTTGGTACTTTATTATAGAAGCGTATACATTGCCCCATGAATGACCTATTAAGAAAGGAACGAGCTCACATGCCACCCGGTACTTGAGGTCTCACCAGCCCTACACAAGAACATGGTGGAGGCGGGCAAAGTGTACATCGGTATACAGAGGAGGCCAGTAATGGACTTCTCTCCTCTTGTGCAATGCGCAACCTGCCTGGGGTATGGCCATACAAGAACCCAGTGCCAAGACTCTAAGAGCCGGTGCAGCTACTGTGACAACAACCACAAATGGGATGAGTGCCTGCGGAGAGCGAACAACCAACCACCGCGGTGCATCAACTGCGTCAGCGCCTCCAAACAAACGTGAGCCACCTGCGATGTCGAACACCTGGCGCATTCAGACGTCTGCCCTCAAAGGCAAAAATGGGATGCCATAGCCAGGTCTAAAATAACCTACCTGTGCTAAGGGCACCCACAGCGGAACCAACAATAAACATCTCCCTGCAAATCTACTAAGACTGAAATGCATTCAGGCCAACCTCCAGAGATCGAAAATAGCCACAGCGGAGCTGCTTAGTGCGGCCAAGGGAAAAGGAGTGCAGATTACCCTGATTCAAGAACCATATGTAGGGAACACAGGCATCCTAAAAGAGCACCCTGGCACCAAAGTGATCCAGTGTATCCTAAACCGCGAAAAGCCAAATAAAGCCGCAATTATAATCTTCGGCCAACACCTGGAGGTAATTCAAGATTCGCAACTTACAACCAACAACATAGCGGTGGCCACAATAAGGGCTGACCAACTCAACATAGCCCTTATATCAGTCTATTTGGAAGGAGATGCAGAAATAGATCCGGATCTAAACCGGCTACGAGCTTTGCTCAACACAATGCCCACCAAGAATACCATTCTTGGCGGCGACATCAACGCATGGAGCCCCTGGTGGGGCAGCTCCACTGAAGATCCAAGAGGAGCAGCGTTCACTAGCTTTATAGATGAACAAGAGCTACATGTCATCAACCAAGGGGACACTCCGACTTTTGAAACTAACAGAAGGGGACGCATGTATACGAGCATCGTCAATGTTACTACATGCAGCAGCCAACTATTAGGAAAAGTGGAAAACTGGAGAGTAGATAGAAGTATTACTACATCCGACCATAACGCCATCACCTTCTCGATAAGGCTCACTAAATCACTTGAGCCCTTAAAACCTATCACCACGAGAAGGTACAACACCAAGAAGGCTAAATGGAAGGACTTCGAGGAACTCTTCAGACAGACCCTAGCTGCTAAAAACATCACCCCTGACAGAGTCGGAAAAATAATAACCACCCAAGACATGGAGCAAATAACTTCAGAATACACCACCATCATACAAGAAGCGTGTGACTCCACAATGCCAAAGATAGGTCAGGGCAAAATGGATCCCACACCACCATGGTGGACCAAAGAACTTAACGATATGAAGCGTAACACACTCAGTCTGAAAAGGCGAATAAGGAACGCAGCACCCACCAGAAAAGAGCACGTAATACAAGAATATGGACGTGCCAAAGAGCTCTATAAGGAAGCTACAGAACTGGCACAAACCACCAGCTGGAAGGAATTCTGTAATAAACAAGAAAAGGAGAGCATGTGGGACGGCATCTATAGAGTCATAAGACATATCGCCAGGAGACAGGACGATGTTCTGCTTAAAGGAACAGACGGCAAAACCATCAGCCCAGAAAACTCCGTCAAAGTCCTGGCCGAAACATTTTATCTGGACGATTTTATGGAAAGCGATACGCCCTACCACGCTACCCTGAGGCAAGAAGTGTCAACCAAACCGGCGAAACTTAATGCAGACGATCCGCCCTTTACAGTGGAGGAGCTCGATAAAGTGCTTTCATCCTTCAATCCAAAGAAAGCACCGGGCTCGGACGGATTAACATCAGATATCTGCAACGTGGCTATTTAAACAGACAGGGAAACGTTTCTGGCAATAACCAACCAATGCCTTAAACTTAACTACTTTCCCTCACTATGGAAAATAGCTCACGTCGTCATCATAAAGAAACCCGGCAAGGACGACTATACCCAGCCCAAAGCTTACAGACCGATCGGCCTTTTATCGGTGCTTGGAAAAACTTTCGAGAAAATGATGATAGGACGTATCCAACACCATATCCTTCCAACGCTGACCGAGAACCAGTATGGTTTCATGCCACAGCGAGGCACCGAGGACGCCCTCTACGATCTAATGAAGCACATCAGGCACGAAATCGCCGAGAAAAAATTGTGCTCGTTATATCTCTTGATATAGAGGGCGCTTTCGACAACGCATGGTGGCCAATGCTAAAACACCAACTGGTCCAAAAGAAGTGTCCAAGTAACCTGTACCACACAATCGACTCATACCTCACAAACAGAAAGATCGTCGTCAACTACGCTCGTTCATGTTACGAGAAGCAAACTACGAAGGTGGGTTGTGTCCAAGGCTCCATCGGAGGACCAACCTTTTGGAACATCATCCTGTACTTACTACTACAACAGCTGACAAGCGACACTAGCAACTGTAGTGAACTGGGGCAATAGAAACAAATTGAACTTCGCGCCGCACAAGACCCAGGCGATGATAATCATCAAAAAAACTAAAGTTCAGCATCCCAGTTTTACACATATCTGGCCAACCGGTAATAATCGTGGACACAATTAAAATTCTAGGCCTACACATTAACAACACACTCACCTTCACAACCCATGTGGACGCTGTCTGCAAGAAAGCCGCCACCATCTACAAACAAGTAGCGTGTGCGGCAAAGGTGAAGTGGGGCCTCAACGGAGAAATCGTGAGGAACATATACACAGCGGTTATAGAGCCGATTGTAACATACGCTTCCAGTGCGTGGGCACCGGTCATGGATCTAGAGACAAATAAAAAGAAAATCAATGCAATCCAAAGGAGCTTTGCAATAAAAATATGCAGGGGATACAGAACTGTATCATTAACATCAGCTCTCGCACTTACAGGACTGTTACCCCTAGATCTACGAATTTTGGAAAACGCCAGCCTCTACAAAGCCAAAAGAGGCCACTCCAAAGAATACCTATCACCCAACAAGGAGCTCGAGGGAAGGGTCGCATTTAAAGAATTACCACACCCTGTACAACTAAACACCATCACCTACGAGCTCCTCGAGAACATGGACTCCGAGACCATCGACAACCACCATATATCCGGACCCCAAATTTATACGGACGGCAGCAAAATTGAGGGGAAAACAGGAGCTGCCCTCACATGGTGGGAACAAGGACAGGAAGTCCATTACTCGTTATTCAAATTGGAGCCCTTCTGCACGGTCTTTCAATCAGAGCTCTATGCTATTCACAGGGCAATTGAGAAGTTTAAAAGTAGCAGCGCCACCACCGCTAACATACTCAGCGACTCGTGATCCTCGCTAGACTTGCTCAAAAACCCTTCATACATCACACCCCTGACATATATCATAAGGGAAAACATAGCAGCTATCCGTGCACAAGGTAAAACCATCCGGCTATTCTGGCGAAGAGCACATGCAGGCACCGCAGGTAATGAACGAGCGGACGAGCTAGCGAAGAGAGCAGCACTGGCAACAACACCCGCCATCTCATACGACAAAGTGCCCCTGTCTTTTGTTAAAAGTACCATCCGAGAGAAGACTACCAAAACATGGCAGGATCGGTATAATGCCGCCACAACAGGAGAAGTCACGAAAAAGTCTTGGAGACGAGTGACACATGGAGAATGCCAGATAAAATCACCCTGGTAAATGGCGTTCCGGGATGCGGCCAAACAACTTGGATAATAAACAATTTCAATCCCACCAATGCTATTGTATTAACGCCCATGCTCAAAGGAAAAGAAGAACTTAAAGAAAGAATCAGCCAAAAAATGGGCAAAAGAGCGGCTACAAATGTCTATACAGTCGCCTCAGCCCTGGCAAACGGAGTTCGGTTGAGACAAGACCAAACACTCCACAGATTAATAATCGATGAAGCGCTAGTGAACCATTTCGGCTCCATAGTCCAACTAACCCACTCTGTGGAAGTCAAAGAACTACTCCTGATTGGCGATTCGAATCAAATTCCTTACATAGATCGGGACAACTTATTTGCACTGAAATACCACTTGCCCATATTAACAACACAGTTAGGAAAGCAGGAACTTTTGTGTACGCATCGGTGCCCTATGGACGTAGCATATGCCCTTCAGGAACATTATAATGGCATATACTCGTCAAATAACATCGTAAAATCCCTCACTGTACATAGATACACAGACGCCGTCATTCCACCCGACCTTCCAGAGACGCTATACCTGTCGCACACCCAGGCAGAGAAAGAAAGTCTCAGACAAAAGGGATACGGCACCGGACAGGGCTCCGATCTGCGAACCATCCACGAGGCACAGGGACTCGGCGCACCAAACGTCATTATTATACAAACAAGAGACGCGGTGCAAAGGCTACACAACAGTGTCCAACATGCTGTGGTAGCCATCTCCAGACATACTACATCCTGCTCCTACTATACAGACACTCGTGAAGACGCCATCTGGAAACTCATGAGGCAGTCTATAGACCAGGATTCTAGCACTATACAGGAGTACATCAAAAGGATGGCAATTAAAAACAGAGACCATGGGGTGATGAGCAAATTAGGTCTCATACCACAATGAGACAGTAACAGAGAGAAACTTACCAACCATAAACAACAACAATACATGGAAACTGCTTCACAGCAAAACCATTCAACAACCAACGGTAAAAGATAAACCCAAACCACCAAAATAGAATAAAATTTGACCCACAATAACAGAAATATCCAAAATTAATAAAACCATAAACATATAAAGTAAAGTAGGCCGCTATTCAAAATTAACAATAAATCATCTCATGCCTTCTGAGTTTTCTTACAGGATCTTTCTCAGTCTGGCCGTGTTCCGATCCGGTAGTAGTTCATAGTTCAGATAAACCATTGTTTAAAATTAAAACTAAAACAATACACTTCAAGCAACAAAATAAAATCACCTTCTTCTGCATAATATGTGGGTCAAATCAAATATCTATTAAACACGAAAGAACAAAACAAACAATTGAAATAAGTAAAACAAATCATCAACAACAAATAAAACCGTAAAACATCATACGGCATCAGTTGACTTAAAAACCGTTTTAACATCCAACGGTCAAAGTGTTGAAACAATAATCAACATCCTTTCAACACAATGTGTGATAAAATCACAGCAAACACTTTTTTGAATTATATAACTTCACAACTAATAAAATAAACAGTAAAAATGGCACGGACAAAAGTCTGTGGAAGTCAAATTCTTTAAATAAAAAAAAAATGTGCGTGTACTAGCGTACACTCGTAAGAAGTGAAACTTCTTTATGACGTTATTTTTCAAAAAATAATTTACTATATGCAACTTTACAGAAATTGGTTAAATAAAGTTAAATTAGATAAAGTTTAATAAAAGGCTTTTATTATCATAGACATAAATACAAATTCTACAATTATTTCATTTTAGCTTATTACTACAAAGATTATTATTGAATTTCATTAATTGTAATAGAATTATTACTATCATTGATGTCGTTATTATATATTTGAGTTATTAATGGCTTATAGTAACTGAAATACGAAATATATTGTTTACATTCCACAAAATTTAGTAACCGAGCGAAAACTCCATCAATTGTAGTGCCGGATCTCGTTGTCGACGTTTGAGGATTGTTTTTCATGGATAAATTCAGTTTATCTTTCAAAAATTCAATTAGTTTCAAAGATTTTTCTGATGCAAAATTGATATTAAAATCTCCACTTAATATCATCGGTATTTATTTTTATTATTGTTGCCGAGTAAAGATCTATATATCGCAATTCGCAAGTTTCTTGTTTTATATTGTCAAAAATTAAACTCTTAAAAAAATGTGGAACGCTCCACGATTTTGCGTGTCATCCTTGCGCAGGGGCCATGCTAATCTTCTCTGTATCGTTCCAATTTTAGTATATGTACTGCCGAAGCAAGTACAGTAGTTTGTTATAAATTTTAATATATATAGTTAAAATTTGCAAAAATTTCTATAGCGCGATTTAGACTCTAATACATGTCCTCTTAGAATCCATTAACTTTGTTACAGCGCCATCTAGTAATAGATTATGATCCTATTTAAAAAAAGATGGCGCGTAACGGAAAAATGTGACGCGAATTTTTTTGCAACCCCGATAAAGAAGTTTCACTTCAATAAAAAAACCTAACCTAACCACATACAAATACATATAAAACATACACATATATAATACACAAGTACACAACACTCTCCTACACAACTAAATAAATACATAATAACATACACTAGACTCAATACATAAACAAACAAAACCAACATACAAAGTGCACAACCAGCTACGCAACCTACAACTCAGTACATTCAAATACATATAAAACATACACATATATACAGTATGACTGGTAAAAGACTGTACATATTGAAGGAGACGATAGATAATGGTCACATGTAACAAATAAAAATATAATAAGAAGGTAATATTAATTAACTAGATAGTAAACCTCAGCAATATTAGTGTGTCAGGATTCTCAAAAAGATGGTCACCTTCTCAACATTTCTCGATACAAATCAATCGCACCTCGTACACTGCCATTTGGTCGAGCATATGCAATTTCCCAACACTCTTAGTGCGAATAACACATTCTATCACACTTCACACACAAATAGTCACGGTTAAAATCGAAAGACGCGTAGCTTAACAAACACGGAAATGCAAAACACCCGATACGGCGCACGCGCTTTGACTGATCAGTTGACCACAGACGGACACTCACCCCGGGGACATCCCTCGGAGTTGCGGGGCAGAGTGTGCGCGGGAGCCACTACTTAGCACTGTTGTCAAGGTCACGCGCTTGGCTAAGTACTATTTTAATGAAATTTCAATGTCTATGTGGAGGTGTACGTAAATAATCATTTTTATAGGACAATTAGTTCAAAATTTAAGTATCAATTTTGTGCATGTCCTACAATTAGTCGCGGTGGTGCAGTGGCAGCACGATTGGGCCGGAATCCCAATAGACGCGGGTTCGAATCCCGCTTGCGACATAATTTTTCATTTCGTAATCGGATTTTATAAATAATTAAGCATATTAAATGCTAAAAATTTCAGTAATTTAAATAACAAGGTTGTGTCATCGTTTAATACAATTCTAACTGTAAAGTTTGAAGTATTAAGCCTATAACAATGTGTAAACATTGTCGGGTAGATAGCATACCGTCACCTTAAGACGTAAATATAATACGGAGTGAAATTTGCATGTCCTACAATTAGTCGCGGTGGTGCAGTGGCAGCACGATTGGGTCGGAATCCCAATAGACGCGGGTTCGAATCCCGCTTGCGACATAATTTTTCATTTCGTAATCGGATTTTATAAATAATTAAGCATATTAAATGCTAAAAATTTCAGTAATTTAAATACATAATAACATACACTAGACTCAATACATAAACAAACAAAAACAAAACTTACAAAGTGCACAACCACCTACGCAACCTACAAATCAGTACATACAAATACATATAAAACACGCATAAAACATAACAACACATATATACACAACATAACATAACACATATACAAGAAAACTATACATAATAAAGCACAACACTAAACAAGTCGGTCAAATAAATGAGAACTAGAAGCTAATTGCCTCTGTAAACCACTGCAATATCCTAGTCAGTTACCCCAGAGATAACTCAGGAAATAAAATAAAATGCACACGGTAACAAAAATATAAAACAATAAATGAGACTTAACTCAATATTATGTAAAACGTCACCAACTAATGCAATTTTTTTTCTTTTTTATAAATAAAATTAAGCTCTTTTGTCTTCACTCTCCTGTCGTGAAATCCCTGATAATGTTAGGGGCCTCGCTGGCCGGGTCTGCGACCCGAACAAAAAAAAAAAAAAACCTAACCTAACCTAGTCAGTACCCCAGTCTTACACATGTCCGGCCAACCGGTACAAATCGTTGACACAATAAAAATATTAGGCCTCCTCATTAACAACACACTCACCTTCACAACACATGTGGACGCAGTCTGCAAAAAAGCGGCTGCCATCTATAAACAACTAGCATGCGCGGCAAAGGTGACGTGGGGCCTCAACGGAGAAATCGTGAGGACCATATATACTGCGGTTATAGAGCCGATTGTAACTTACGCTTCCAGTGCGTGGGCACCGGCAATGGAGCTAGAAATAAACAAGAAGAAAATAAATGCAATTCAAAGAAGCTTTGCAATAAAAATATGCAGGGGTTACAGAACTGTATCACTAACATCAGCTCTCACACTCACAGGACTGTTACCCCTAGATCTACGAATTCTGGAAAACGCCAGCCTCTACAAAGCCAAAAGAGGCCACTCCAAAGAATACCTATCACCCAACAAGGAGCTCGAGGGAAGGGTCACATTTAAAGATTTACCCCACCCCTCGAAACTAAACAACATTACGTACGAACTCCTCGAGAACATGGACTCCGACACCATTACCAACCACCACATATCCGGACCCCAAATTTACGCGGACGGCAGCAAAATTGAGGTAAAAACAGGAGCTGCCCTTACATGGTGGGAACAAGAATAGGAAGTCCATTACTCGCTATTCAAATTGGAGCCCTTCTGCACGGTCTTTCAATCAGAGCTCTATGCTATCCACAGGGCAATTGAGAAGTTTAAAAATAGTAGCGCCATCACCGCCAACATACTGAGCGACTCACGATCCTCGCTAGACTTACCCAAAAACCCTACATACATCACACCCCTGACATACACCATAAGGGAAAACATAGAAGCTATCCGTGCACAAGGAAAGACCATCCGGCTATTTTGGCTAAGAGCACATGCAGGCGCCGCTGGTAACTAACGAGCGGACGAGCTAGCGAAGAGAGCAGCACTAGCAACAACACCCGCCATATCCTACGACAAAGTGCCCCTGTCATTTGTGAAAAGAACTATCCGAGAGGAGACCACCAAAACATGGCAGGATCGGTACAACGCCGCCACAACAGGAGAAGTCACCAAAAAGTTATTCCCGGACGTCACCAACAACTATCGTCTGGTGAGATCAACAGTACTGACACCTATCCTAGTACAGGCGTTCACAGGTCATGGAGGCATCGCAGCTTACTTACATCGCTTTAAACTTAAAGAGAACCCCAGCTGCGAATGCGATGACATTACCGATGAAACCATCTGGCACATATTCTAAGACTGCCCTCGCTTCCTCGCAGAGCGGACTGATCTCGAGATCATAACTGGTATGCAAGTAAAAGAACATACCCTGCAAGGCTTACTGGACAACAAAGAGACAAGACCGAGTCTCCTAAAATACATCGACAATATTGTCAGGAGAGCAAACCAAAGAAACAGCACACTAGACCAACAGTACACATCAACCCAAAACCCAACAATCCAAAGCAGTGCACAACCCGACGAGACAACAGCAGCCACGCAAAGGCCAATAAATATATTAACACCGCCACAGCTACTGGCAAACGGCGAAGATGGAGCACCAGGGATAGTAATACGCCCGGTAGCTCTCTTCAGGACCACAAATACCGAAAGGCTAAGCATATCATTCTGCCATGTGGATATGAAGAATAGGGTGTCCATATCACCGGGACTAGCTGTCCTTCTTAAAGGAAGCACTAGCAGAACAACCCTGAAGTATTCCAAATACAGCACATATAGCGCAATCAACATCAGGAATATAGAATGTCGGCTCATACGAATCCACAATAAAACTATACTGGTATTTGACAGAAAAGCCGACACAACACAGTTTGCGCAAGCTAGTGCACTCCTTCAAGACATAGCGAAGGACGGCGAAGAAAACGCCAACACAATCCCCAAAACCATCAGTGTGGATACAATGGCAGTGGGTTTCGATAAAGGAGAAGCCGCGGATTACATGAGATGCATCATGGCCTCGAAACACCATAATATCGTAATATGTATATGAGAACAGAGGCCAAGACCTGAGCTTTTTACTTGCTCCCCCAGTAATAAAAATAACACACTCCACGACAAACATACAACTGGGAGCCCCCTCCACAAGCCAAGCTAACCCTATCCAGCCGGAACCAGCCGCGCAGCAACGCCACCACGAGCAGAAATACAATGCGGAGAACAAAAATACAACCATGAAACCAAGGAAAACATCAAAAGCACTCTTGACTCCACTCTTTGCTGCTGTCAATAGCAAGAATGCCCAAGGAATTCTTACAGCGCTATTGGGAACAGCTCTAGAGTCTTTCACAACGAAAAAACAACAACACACAACACCCAAAATAACACTATCCATCGAAAAAGGAATTGTGAACCACCCAATTACCGACCGGTGAGCACGACGACGGACCTCTACATAAACGCCTTTCTCGAACACAAGGCCATACTAGAAGGCATAAAAACCATCAAAGCCCGGACAGCCAGCAACATACTCCAAGCATACCAACGCCAAAGTATAATGTTGCTGGAAGACAGACTCGAGGAGGAGGAGGCTACGTTATATAACAACCAGACAGGCGAGGTCATAGCGCGCAAACCCATCCTTGCCCACATGGCAGCGTTTAGTGCCACCGCAGGTTTCGTTGACCTTGACCAGGAAGCCACAAAGGAGACCGGTAAAATCACATTCCACACCCCGGAAAACTACCCCATCGTAGTCACCGCAAAATTCACCCAGATCTGGCTCACGGAGAAGATTCTAGAGCGAGCTAAAACCCTTTTTTTTTTTTTTTTTTTTTTTTTTTTTATTGGTGGGCTATGGGTGCGTCTCGCCCCGCTGAATCGGTCCGGGGTGACGGAAAGGCGGCGCGTGACCCCATAGACCCACCGTAAAACCTTCTCTCTTCGCCGTGCGAGCGGACCACCGGGGCGAGCTAAAACCCTGGAGACGAGTGACACATGGAGTCTGCCAGACAAAATCACCTTAGTCAATGGCGTCCCGGGATGCGGCAAAACTACCTGGATCGTGAACAACTTCAATCCCGCAAATGACATTGTATTAACACCACTGCTCAAAGGAAAAGAAGACCTCAAAAATAAAATCAGCCAACGAATGGGAAAAAGAGCGACAAAAAACGTCTACACAGTCGCTTCTGCCCTAGCAAACGGAATTAACACGAGAAAAGATCAAGCGCTCTACAGATTAATAATTGACGAAGCACTCGTGAACCACTTCGGATCACTAGTACAATTAATGCGCACTGTGGAAGCCAAGGAACTACTCCTAATTGGCGATTCAAATCAAATCCCATATATAGATTTGAGAAAATTTATTCGCACTGAAATATGACAAACCCATAACAACACAGTCAAAAACGCAGGAACTGTTGTGTACGCATCGGTGCCCCATGGACGTGGCATATGCCCTCCAGAGACATTATAACGGCATATACTCGTCAAGCAACATCATAAAAGCCCTCAATATACGCAGCTATACAAACGCCGTCATTCGACCCGACCTTCCTGAGACGCTATACCTGTCGCACACCCAGGCAGAGAAAGAAAGCCTCAGACAAAAGGGATACGGCACCGGGGAGGGCTCCGATTTACGAACCATCCACGAGGCACAGGGACTCGGCGCACCAAACGTCATTATCATACAGACAAGAGTGTAGTGTGTAACCATATACATGTAAATAGTTATTAAGTCATATCTATAATATTGATGATTGGAACCTATATAAGCTATGTTTACTTCGAATAAAGAACAGTATCAACTAGACAAGGCGTGTATCATTACAATCCTTAGTAGCAACATCACAAGAGACGTGGTGCAAAGACTACATAACAGTGTCCAACACGCAGTGGTTGCCATCTCCAGGCATACTAAATCCTGCACCTTATATACAGACACTCGTGAAGACGCCATCTGGAAACTCATGAGGCAGTCCATAGATCAGGACTCTGGTACAATACTGGAGCACAACAAAAAGATGGCAATCAAACACAGGGACTACAGGGTGATGGGTAAACTAGGTCTCAATACAACCTAAACAGATACAAACCAAAGATACAGATGAAACTAGCTACAATACAACTCGTAGTAAATGCAAGCAACAGCTAAGCTCACAATTCAAAGTAACAGATGGATAACGAGAAATGGAAAAAACTCAAAACCAGCAAAAGTAGAACAAAATTTGACCCACAATAATAATTAAAATTTTAATTTAATTAATTTTAAGATAAAGTAGGCCGCCACTCAAAACTTAATAATAAATCAGTATCATGCCTCCTGAGTTATCTCACCGGATCTTTCTGTGTGGCCGTGTTTCGATCCGGTAGTAGCTGAATAGTTTTCTGTTAGTTTTAACATTGCCATAATAATAATTATCATAATTAAAATACCTTAATAATAACCTTACCTTTGTATAAAACTAATAATAACCTTACCTTTTGCTTTAGTCACCAGACTAAACACTAAAAACAATAACAGCTGAAAAACAGCCATGACAAAATTTGGACAGCGAACAAAACCGTTCAACAACCAACGGTTATAACTGACAAAGAAACCGTTTCAAGATCTAACGGTTAAACTTTAAAACAAAGATCAACAACACTTTTCAACAAATATATGTAATAACGCCACATCAAGACACTTTAAAAATTATATAACTTCAAAATTAAATAAATAATCTTAAAAAGGCACGGACAAAAGTCTGTGGTAGTCATATTCTTTTAAAAAAAAAAAAAAAAAAACCTAACCTAATTTCATATAATCAATTCTCACGTATTAATTGTCTTTATTAAATTAATAGTTATAATTGATACGCAATGATAATTATTATTATTTTAACAACTATCTGTTTAACATTATGAGGTTAGTGTGTATTTAGCGGTTTGGTAATATTGAAAAATAATACATTTTGGAAAAATAATATATATTATATAATATTGAAAAAAAAATTATATACAATAACCGTTACACAAATCATAATTATTGTTATTGATATAATATAAAGGGATTCGATCGTATAGGTAAGTCACCTGATGTTTATATTATATGCGTATATATAAATGTATGTATGTGTAATATAATTAAAAGTTAACCTAACTTTTATTTTCTGTGAACTTTTACTTTGCCATATTTTCTTATTTTAGTTATCGCAAATCGATTGTATCATTTGTAGAATACGATAACGAAAATTAATAATCTGATTTATATAGATTTTAATAAATATTAATATTATTTACTACATATATATATATTATATATATTATATATATATATATATATATATATATATATATATATATATATATATATATATATATATATATATTAGGTGATTCATTTCCGCAATTTTTTTTTTCGTTGCTCATGCAAAATATTAATCTACACATAGAAAAAAACATTTTCACCAGATTTGAGATCTTAATATTAAGTTTAAGTACTTGCAATTTAAATTTAAAGTTTTACTATTTAGAATGCATGTAAAAAAAATTTTTTTTTTTTTAAATTTTTAATGCTTACCCGGCTTTCACAATATCGCAAATCGGTTTGATGGAGCTTGTGGGGAATTTCACGCTCTTTAAAATAGCCTTAGAGTTTTTTTGTGTAACTCGCACTGGTTCACCAGTAGGAGTCGTCAAAGTACAGTTTTTAATAAAAATATATATTTTTTTTAATTTTTTGAGCAAACCGCCAAAATTAGCAAGAAAAAAAGGACTGACTCATAAAATAAAAGTTATCCAACCAATATTTAATGAATTTACAGCCATTTTTATACCGGAAAATGTAAGAAATTGATAAATATTAACTCATAATGTCATTTAGATTCATTTATTACCATTATATTTCTTTATACTAAGAACTTTTTCAATGAATGATTTTTATTTATACAAAGTTGGCGTGAACAAAGTTTACGATGAAAAAAATTAAATTTTCACTAATTTTGGAATTTCGCTACAAAAAATTGAATTATCTTCATTTTCATTTTTTTGCTAAACGACAGAAATGTTGAAAAATTGCAAGATCTATATTACAATTTTATTCTTGTAGTTTTTTATGAATTCATGTGTTGTTTTTGTATTCATTATGAGTAAAAAATCATACTGATTTTGAAAAAGTTCATAGTATAAAGCAATAAAATGGTAATAAATAAAAAAAATGAATCTAAATAACATTATGAGTTATTATTTATCAATTTCTTACATTTTCCGGTATAAAAATGCCTGTAAATTCTTTAAATATTGGTTGGATAACTTTTATTTTATGAGTCAGTCATTGTTTTCTTCCTACTTTTGGTGGTTTGCTCGAAAAATTAAAAAATATATATATTTTTATCAAAAACTACTTTGACGACTCCTGCTGGTGAACCAGTGCGAGTTACACAAAAAAACTCTAAGGATATTTTGAAGAGCGTGAAATTCCCCACAAGGTCCATTAAACCGATTTGCGATATTGTAAAAGCCGGGTAAGCATTAAAAATTTGAAAAAAAAAAAAGATTTTTTTACATGCATTTTAAATGGTAAAACTTTAAATTTAAATTGCAAGTACTTAAAATTAATATTAAGATCTCAAATTTGGTGAGAATTTCTTTTTCCATGTGTAGATTAATATTTTGCATGAGCACCGAAAAAAAAAAAATTTTGCGGAAATGAATCACCCTAATATAGATATATATATATATATATATATACTAGCTTCTGCCCGCGGCTTCGCCCACGTAAAAGGTTACTTTCCTGAAGTTTTTGATCCCCTATTTTTATTTTTGACCGTCGGTAATACAGTGCAGCGGTATTACAATACTCAGGGTTGGAACTTCATTACTGAACTGCTAGATGGCGTTGAAGAAGCTAGATTTTGAGATTTATTGACAAACAATTTTTTTAGTTTTCATATAAAAATTTTGATTTTTTTTTAATAAAAAGTATCCTATGTTACTTTTAATACCTCCAAGAATATGTGTACAATGTTTCATGATGATCCTTTGAGTACTTTTAGCGTGAAATCGTAACAAATAAACTTGCATTCACATTTACATATTAGTAGGGATATATATATATAAATTGATTGGGATTGGCCAATGAAGTTTTCACTTCTGCCGTGCGGTCTAAAGCGCACACTCTTTTTTTTATATGTATAGATAGGTATAGATGATACAATTAAAGTGCTGAGCTGAAGTGTTGTGAAAATGGTATCACAGTGGTTTACGTGTATTGCACGCCGCATAAGCGAAGCGTTGAGGTTTTTTGCACGCCTCATAAGCAAAGCGTTGCTTTGCTCTCGAAATATGAAAATCAAGCACTTTTCAAACCTAAAAATGATTGTATTTTTCTCACATTGCACTTATAGTATAATATTATCATACACATGTCGAGATTAAACATTTGTTTAAACGTATTTGATATTTTTAAAAAGCAATTATTTTGTTTAAAATAAGAAAATAGATGATTAAAAAAAATATTCGAGGATGTCGAATAAAATATTTTAGATCTGGCAGGATCACGAACTGTACGGTTCTAGTTGATCCCGTACACCGTAGTTGAGCACAAAAAACTACACAGCTTTAATTAAAGTTATATTTAAGTTAAATAAAGTACAAGTATTACGCGATGTGTGTTGCGGTTGCCGTATAGCTCTGCACTTATGGCATAGATAATATACTATAAATTAGAAAACTGGTGGTTACATAGCAATTACAAGTAAACTCCATAGTAAGCAAAACATGTACGTCGAACCGTACACGACCAATTCTTTGTCGTTTCTACTTCTTCTTCTCTTTGTGTAACGCTATGTCCTAATTGGCTGTCGCAATACGATACAACTTTTGTTGTCCAACCGATCAACTAATGCGACAAAATTAAAACACATGCTTTTGAATGGAGCTGTCCTAACTGACAACTCGCACTGACGTGCGACATCGCATTTGTTGGTCGTTGTGTTTTAAATTCAAACCTGTTCTATTTTGTCGTGTCGGTCGTCCGGGCAACACGTGTTTTTGGTTGATAAGTAAAATGAATATAGTACGAGATCCGACTGCGGGATTAGTACGCTCATCGGTTATTTGCTAAAAAACCAAATTTTTATGTATATTTATAATTAGGAGAATATTGTGGTAGGACCACGCTGTGGACAGTTCTCTGTCTACAGCCGCGGGCCGGTCCGTCCGGGGTAGTACCACACTCTCGCAGAAGATCGACGTCTGAGTAATAGCAATGTGCTATTGCGCTTCGTTCGGTGAGCGAGAGAGCCGGAAGCCTAACTGGGGTGGGTTCAGGGTTGTATTGGTAGGCAGCGGCCTAGCTATACCATTGGCAAAGGTCCATGGGCGGCAGTGACACTTACCATCAGGTGTGCTGTCTGCTCGTTTGCCGCCATAAGCAATAAAAAAAAAAAAAAAAAAAAAAAAAATATATCTACCAAGTTGCCTATCAAAATTTGGCCGCTAATATTTTTAATTAAATTATTTTTAATTGCTTTTTGGGAAAAAATTTCGTTCACTTGTTTTTTAAATAAAATATCGTCTACATCACGGCAATTTACATAATGATTTTAAAAAATCACGGTTGCTATTGCGCACCTGGCCGCACCTCTTCGCAGCCAGGTGTAAACAGGTATGATTTCGATACATTTATACGTTCATAACGTATATTTATTAATTATATATCAAATTGAAGCTAATTTTTTTCTATTAATTATCATATATGGTTACCTAATTAAATCTGGCCACAAATAAGGGTTGCTGGCTGTTAAAGATGATAAATATTTAAGGTAGAGTGAAAGAGATAACGCGTAACATCATTTGTCAGACGAGGATAGCGATTGCCGGCTGTGCGACGGTTTTAAGCCATTGCGCATGCGTTGAATGTTAGTGTTCTCAACCACCGGGAAGTAACAGAGAGTTAATAAATACTCTCTATAAAAAATCTATAAAAACTCTATAAAAAATAAAAAAATAAAACCAAGGTTACTTATGTAAAAGAAAATTTTATTGTGAAAGTACTGTTTGAAAATTTTATCAGATTTTACCCAAGTATTTAATCGTCTGTTACATATTAATAAAACATTTAAGCAAATTAAAAATTTTAAAAATGTATATCTATTTCCGTAACTCTTGTTTAAAAATCTGAATCATCGGAGCTTTCAGTTACACTATCATCGGAGCTATCACTTTCATCGCTAGAAATATCAGAATTGTCGTAATTATCGGAATATTTGTTCATAGAATCACATACCACATTCTTAACTTGGGTTGGAGTTGAGTCTCCTAGGAACCATGTTGGTATTAGAAAACCATCTAATAGCAACCAGCCATTATTTTCCGGGCTGAACTTGATACAGTCCGGCTCAGTGGCATTTACCCACATCGAATTAACAAAGATTGTCCGCAACAATTTTTGTTTCAAAGATTTTCAGCACGGTGGAATGTGCGTCGAGTCTAAACCTTTAATTCTTTTCATAAATTTTTCATTATTTTGTTTTGAAGCGTACATTTTGTTAAATAATAAACATCTTGCGGCATTTACGCTTTGACACTTCGGGAGTCCATACATAAGGCACGTAAACTCTTGGACTGCATCAATTTTGGTTTCATCAAAGATGTCAGTAGGATTCGTCAATGATGCAAAAACTTGTTGAATTTGTGGGTGCTTAATAAATAAATTCAAGGGCCGAATTTTCCCTTTGTTGAAAAATGCAGCCGTGTAGTCGCAACCCAAATTAAAAGAAAATAATTTTTAATAAAAAACCTCAAAGTTAGAACTGTGACATTTATATTGTAACTATAACCTATATTAGTCTTAAATTCAATTAAAATTTTACTTACGGTTTGTGTTTTGCAAAAATCTTCAAATTATTTTTTATCTTTTTGCTTTAGAACTACAATTTTTTTAGACACTCTGAATGATATCCAAAATCGAACGAAATTTTCCCAAAAAGCAATTAAAAATAAATTAATTAAAAATACTAGCGGCCAAATTTTGATAGGCAACTTGGTAGATATATATTCTCCTAATTATAAATATACATAAAAATTTGGTTTTTAGCAAATAACCGATGAGCGTACTAATCCCGCAGTCGGATCTTAGACTAATACTATGACATATATATATCTTTGACAACGACATTTCGACGACTGACTACAATGCAATTTGGACACATCATTATTGTCGTACATGTCAATGCAATTTGGACACATCATTATTGTCGTACATGTCAATTAGGACGTGGCTACGTCCTAATTGACATGTCGTTCCACGACAAAATCGGTTGTTCGCATTGCCGTGCAACAAGTCGGTCGTACGACAATAATGATGTGTCCAAATTGCATTGTCGTCAGTCGTCGAAATGTCGTTGTCAAAGATATATATATGTCATAGTATTAGTCTAAGATCCGACTGCGGGATTAGTACGCTCATCGGTTATTTGCTAAAAACCAAATTTTTATGTATATTTATAATTAGGAGAATATATATCTACCAAGTTGCCTATCAAAATTTGGCCGCTAGTATTTTTAATTGAATTATTTTTAATTGCTTTTTGGGAAAAATTTCGTTCACTTGTTTTTTAAATAAAATATCGTCTACATCACGGCAATTTACATAATGATTTTAAAAAATCACGGTTGCCATTGCGCATGGCTTAAAACCGTCGCACAGCCGGCAATCGCTATCCTCGCCTGACAAATGATGTTACGCGTTATCTCTTTCACTCTACCTTAAATATTTATCATCTTTAACAGCCAGCAACCCTTATTTGCGGCCAGATTTAATTAGGTAACCATATATGATAATTAATAGAAAAAAAATAGCTTCAATTTGATATATAATTAATAAATATACGTTATGAACGTATAAATGTATCGAAATCATACCTGTTTACACCTGGCTGCGAAGAGGTGCGGCCAGGTGCGCAATAGCAACCGTGATTTTTTAAAATCATTATGTAAATTGCCGTGATGTAGACGATATTTTATTTAAAAAACAAGTGAACAAAATTTTTTCCCAAAAAGCAATTAAAAATAATTTAATTAAAAATATTAGCGGCCAAATTTTGATAGGCAACTTGGTAGATATATATTCTCCTAATTATAAATATACATAAAAATTTGGTTTTTAGCAAATAACCGATGAGCGTACTAATCCCGCAGTCGGATCTCGTACTATATTCATTTTACTTATCAACCAAAAACACGTGTTGCCCGGACGACCGACACGACAAAATAGAACAGGTTTGGATTTAAACCACAACGACCAACAAATGCGATGTCGCACGTCAGTGCGAGTTGTCAGTTAGGACAGCTCCATTCAAAAGCATGTGTTTTAATTTTGTCGCATTAGTTGATCGGTTGGACAACAAAAGTCGTGTCGTATTGCGACAGCCAATTAGGACATAGCGTAATAACACACATTGCCATTAGATTGCCAATAGGCAATCAGCTACTTATACGAGCTATTGGTGCCAGTATCAAGTTATAATTATTATTACGTTTCAGTCTTTTTAGGTTAGTCATTGTCTAAGTCAAATCGTCACCTTCAACAGTGCTATGGCCACACTGTTAATGGTTTCTTGTGGGAATTTTGATGGAAAACGAAAACGGTTTAAAGCACTTTTATATGATATTCACTACATCCCAGTACTTCTATCGCATCACATTACATAAAATGCCATCAAAATTATCTAATATAACACGTTAAAACACCAAGATATCGAATGTAATACAAGAGCACCACATGAGGTTTTCAAATTCCCATCAAAAGTCCCTTTGGTACCTTTGTCATTTAATTGCAATTAATAAAAATCTAAACTGCGTAGTCATTATAAGTCCATTCGGACAGGCAAAAGAAACAAATCCCAACAGCCTATTGTAAACGAACAGCCATGTTTAGCACTACGTCGCGAATGGCACCAAATTTCAAAAGTATTTTTTTCTTTCATTTTTATTTATGGCATTGACTAATAGTAAATGATAAATAATATACAAATTATGAGGCGTTCACCCATCGTATTCGTTACGTCGACGTAAGAGAGCGAGTAGGTATGAAAGAGGGTATTGGTGTAAAGATACGAAAGGGAATGCTCCGATGGCTCGGACATGTGGAAAGAATGGCGAATGAAAGTCTGATTAAGAACATATACAGTGCCAAAGTGGAAGGATGTAGGTACCGGGGGAGACCGAGACTAACCTATCTAAACCAGATTGGTCAAGTACTATAGTACTTCCTATAGGAAGGTGGAGTCAGGAGTCTCCGAAACCGCGAGCGTGTATGAAGAGAATTATGAATGTTGAGGAAGCGAGTGAAGTATGCAAAGATAGAGTTCTCTGGCACTCTGTTCTCTCTGCCTACCCTACAATGGATATGGCGTGATGATATGTACGTATAAGTGTTCATATTTTGCCAAAATTCCCAAAAACATCATTGATTTGGTTATCTGTGCCCGATTAATGGTAACGACTTGACTTACTGACGTACAATGACTATTAAGGCTACACAATATGAAGAAGTGATAAATAATATACTTAAAATATTAAATAAGACTTGGCTGTATGGACTTGGATCCCTTTGCCTGTCCGAACGGACGAACAGAACCAAAAAAAAAATGTCTATGGTTATTATGTATAGATAGACGAACTTCACAGAGTAGGTAGTGACATTAGTATTCTCTGCAGCAGTAACGCTACCTCGTTGACATTTCGATTTCAACAATAATATTTTGTTGCAATAAATTTCCAGACGTCGCATCGTGGTCGCGCCTCACACACACACAGGCTATGAGTACGTGCGCAGTGTGCACGGCGCGCCTCGCAAACACACACAGTGAGTACGTGCGCAGTGTGCACGGCGCGCCTCGCAAACACACACAGTGAGTACGTGCGCAGTGTGCACGGCGCGCCTCGCAAACACACACAGTGAGTACGTGCGCAGTGTGCACGGCGCGCCTCGCAAACACACACAGTGAGTACGTGCGCAGTGTGCACGGCGCGCCTCGCAAACACACACAATCCGGCTCGAAGGACCACATGAATAGGATAATCCAGGTATTATTAGTGTGGAAATAAAAAACTACGTGTTGCTTGTATGAATATGAAAATTATATTATATATTAAATCAATGTAGGTAGTGGACAAACAAAATTATAAAATGTAAAAAGCGCCTGATGATTAGCACAACCTCGACATTTGCATGATACTATCACTTAGCACAACCTCGACATTTGCATGATACTATCACTCAGGCATTTTTTACATTTTATAATTTTGTTTGTCCACTACCTACATTGATTTAATATATAATATAATTTTCATATTCATACAAGCAACACGTAGTTTTTTATTTCCACACTAATAATACCTGGATTATCCTATTCATGGTCCATCGAGCGCGGATGTAGAGTTTTGTAGTATATTAACTCCGATCAGCAATTTATTTAAAGGATTTCAAGAGAATTGGTGGACATTATAAGGCATAGCCGACCGCCAGTGAAGCCGGTCAAATCTGCTGCGTCATTTCAGAAGAATTGGAATTGGTCGTGGTCTGGATACTTAATAGCTATGAAAAGGTGTATTCTTTATTAAAATAGTCCACCCAACACTCTTTAATCAGGTATAATTAGTGTAAGTCAGCCGCAAACCACCAGGTTAGTATTTATATTATATTGTCATTTATATTGATCTGTAAGTGGTTACAAATTGTAATAATTATTAGCTAATCAGTATTTGTTTTACATTATTATTAAAAGTATTATAAACATTGTAAAAGAGTAGTTATTTAAGTGCACAGTAATTACATTATTTTACTTTGCAGTGTAGGTACTTAGTTAAACAATTACTGTAACGGTTAGGTAATCACATAAGTTAGTACAGGTAGACAATATAGATATTTGATATTTGTAATTGTTAAATTAGTACAGTTTATTGTAAATTCTAAACAATTGTTATTTATTAGTTATTTAACTAACTGTTCCTGGATTAGAGTTTATATGTTCTACAGGCTACTACATCATTGTACCAATAGTAATTAAACGTTGCTTTAAAATTAAATTGTATAAATTTCAGGTTGATAACAACAGCTAACGCAATGCCAGAAGATAAGGAGCTCATTAGGAAACGAGCTAGTATTAAGGGAAAGGTAACCGTGTTCGTGAATTATTTAAATACCTTACAACCTTCCTCCTTGAGTGATATTGAGGTAAGCGAGTTGCAATTTCGTTTCAATAGATTCGAGGCGTTATATGACCAATATGATGAAGTACAGTTAGCATTGGAATGTAGTATTGACAATTTGACCAGTCAAATATCGGACCGCAGCGAGTTTGAATCTCTTTATTATAAAACCTTGTCTCAAGCTCAAAAAATTCTTGATGATAATAAGAGAGGTAGTTTTAATGATAAAAGTGAGTTAGATTCGCATTCTAGTAATCATAAGTTTGTTAAATTACCGAAATTTAGTGGACTTTATACAAACTGGCTTGAATTCCACGACACATTTGTTAGTCTTATTCATTCCAACGATGATATGAATGAAATAAATAAATTTCATTATCTGAGATCTTCGTTGGAAGGGTCTGCTGCTGTAGTCATCAACTCGATTCAGTTTTCCGCAGCTAATTACTCGATCGCCTGGAATCTTCTTTGTGAGCGATTCGACAATAAAAATTTACTTATACAACATCACATTTCAGCATTATTTCAAATTGATTCTTTACAAAGGGAGTCTTCGGTAAATTTAAAAGGATTACTTGATGTTATTAATAAAAACTTACGTGCCTTGGAATCCTTAGGTGAACCTGTTTCTCACTGGGACACTTTGCTCATTTATATTGTCACGCATAAGTTAGATAATAAAACTTATCGTGAGTGGGAGGAGTACAAAGGCTGCCTAGCTAAGGATACTAAAATTACATTTAATTTGTTTATAACCTTTATTAAAAATCGTGCTGAAATATTAGAAACGTTAGAATTAGTAACTTCTACTTCTACTAAACATTCCATTACTAGTAAAAATTCTAACAAGGTTCGAACAATGATGTCACAGAATTCTACCACAAATACTGCTGTTCATAATAGTAGAAACGATAGTTGTTTTTCGAACAAACCTAAAAGTTGTGTTATGTGTAGTAATGATCACAAACTAAGCATCTGTCCACAGTTTTTATCCCTAAGTAATGCAGATCGATTTAAATTATTACCAAATTATAAAATTTGTTACAATTGTTTCAACCCGGGACATTATGCTAACAACTGCAAGAAGCTTGGTTGTAAAATATGCCGACGGAAGCATAATACTTTGGTTCACGTTAACAATTCTTCGAAGTCTTCTATGTCAGGTTCAACTGATACTTTTGCTAAAAATGATAACGGGACTAGTAGTATGAATATATCTACTCAACCCATTGTTGATAGCTTGGCGCTCTCAGCGAGCGTTGACCAGTGTGACGTATTGTTGTCTACTGTTTTACTTAAAGTCACGGGCATAAATGGCCAACAGCACATTGTTCGTGCTGTGCTTGACAGCGGCAGCACATCATGTCTTATGACTGAAAAGGTTTACCTTAAACTGGGTTTAACTGCGAAGACTGTAAACAATTCCATTTTGGGCATCAATAATGCGTCATCGTTAATTAATAAATTATGTTACGTATCAGTTCAGTCTTTGCAGAACAATTTTAGTACTAATATTAATTGTTATATTATTCCAATAATCTATACTAATATAATATTATAAAGCGGAAGAGTTTGTTTGTTTGTTTGTTTGTTTAAACGCGCTAATCTCAGGAACTACTGGTCCGATTTGAAAAACTCTTCTTTTGTTGGATAATCCATTTATAGAGGAAGGCTTTAGGCTATATAACATTACGCTGCGACCAATAGGAGCAGAGCAACAATGATGAATGTGTAAAAATCGGGTTTATGTTTCCTTTTGAGAGCTTCCGCTGCGTAAACGGTTAAAGTTGCGCAAAAATTATGTACTACATAATTGTTCCCCTTTCAAAGTTCTAAATAAAAGTGCGCGACAGCATATGTCTATCTTTTAAGATTGGCTCACTATAACCTTTTTTATGCTAATCAAATTTGTTTTAAAATAATGTGATATTTTCGAAGGTGTTTTTATAAACATAATATTAATCCTTATCCAAATAAATGAGTTATTCATCACAAGTATTTAATTTAAAACAAAATTGCTCTTTACATTATTTGATTTCAATGAATATCTTAGGAAATATCGCAGTTTAAAAATAACATCGCAGCAAAATAATGATCAAGTACTGGGCGCGCATTTACGATAAAAATACTGGATCTTATAATCTTATATTAAAAAAAAACTCAAACTAATGTTATTTCAAAGTACTTCTGCACACACTACATTTTTAGTTTTGTTTTCTTCTCATGACCTTCCGTCGGCTTTACACATCCTAAATAATAATAATAAGTATAGGAAGTATTAGTGCCTGCCCTCATGTATGGCAGTGAAAGTTAGATTTGGCGGGGAAGACATGAAAATAGAATAAATGCTGTAGAGCTGACAGCTCTTCGTAAGCTGTGTGTGATGTAAGTATGAAAGATAAAATTAGGTATAATGTTATAAAAGAGCGCTGGTATGCTGAGGTGGGTTGGACACGAAGTGGAAGAAATAATGAGTGGGCAGAGGTTGACGAAGCAAACATATAAAGCAATCGTGAATGGGACGAATACAAGGGGAAGACCTTTTCTGGACCAAATTGGCGATTTGTTCACGAGAGGTCATCATCATCATCATTCTCCTACTCTTATCCCAATTACTTGGGGTCGATACAATAAGTACTCTTCATTCATAGTACATATTATAAAAGTTATTGGCAATAGTTTTATGACCGGCCGCCTGCCAGACGTCAACCCTAATTGGGAATGTAATTGTTGACCAAACGGCATCAGATGGAGTTGGCCCAAGTCGTTATAAGGCTCTTAGTCGTCTTTTACGACATCCACAAGCAAAGTGAGGATTGGTAGTATTCGTAGCCGCTACCACACAGCGATTTCATACACATTAAAAGTATGTGTAATCGTAAATAGGCGTAAGTGTATGTATGTATGTATAATATACATACATTGTATATATCTATAGAAAGTATAGATAAGACCCAATACTTTTACTTGCATTACTTTATATGGTACTACATTGCATTATATGGATTACGTCAAACTTGAATCACTTTTAAATACTTATTTCGCGTAACTACAAATACACACAAAAAAAAAAGAAACACATACATGCACGCACACTACATCACAAACACACTCACACCACACACACACATATACACATACACACACGCACACACAAACAAACGCACAACACACACATAGACACGCACACACACACACACACACACACAACGTGTGAGCGCGCTCACTAACACGTTAATTCTCACTCATTCATTTATTATAGATTTCTTTATCATTAGTCTTTATTACGTAAGATATATATATTCATTATTTATAATGTATGTTACTGTAAAATAATTTGATGTTCAAGATTTATGTATTTCGGGAAGGAACTGTCTCTTGAAACACAGGTATTACCTAATTCAAGAGGCAAAGACATCTATGTCAACTGTCATATGTATTTAGTTTTCAATAAAGATTATTATTATTTTACTTAAGGTTAAATGTTCTACTCTTACTAATAAAAGGGTCATGTAGGTACATACTGTAGTACCTAAAACATACTGTAGTACCTAAAACAGCTTTAACGTATGTATTATTTAAAAATATTTCCACCTTTTACGTAAACGAATTCGCGAGTTGAAGTTAACGTTAGCCCAAAGTAACCATTCCACGCGGACGAAGTCGCGGGCAAAAGCTAGTTACAGATAAAATTCCGAGTACATATATTAATTTGTCTAAAATTAAAATTCCTCCTAATGTTGGTCTTGCTGATCCCAATTTCCACTCACCGTCTTCTGTCGATATGTTGCTCGGTGCTGACATCTTCTGGGATTTATTGGGATCAGAAAAAATAAAATTGGGTGATGGACTACCGATTCTTTGTGAAACTAAATTAGGTTGGATAGTGTCGGGCCCAATTCTAAGTGTCACTTCTTCTAAGGTTTTAAAATGTAACTTTACAAATGTGCTGTCAGACTATGAGGAATTTAATTCTAATATTGATCGCCAGCTCACAAGATTTTGGCAACTTGAAGACGTTTGTACTTCATCGCCATATTCCTCAGAAGAGAAAAAATGGGAAAAACATTTCACTGAGAATACTACACGATTGGATAACGATCGATTTTGTGTCAGAATTCCTTTGAAGAGTTTATCTGATCATTTGGGTGAATCTCTATCAAGAGCCAAGTATTGTTTTTCTACTTTGGAACGTAAGTTGAAATGTGAAACCCAATTTTCTAAGATGTACAAGGAGTTCATGTTGTAGTATGAAGCTTTAAACCATATGTCTAAATGGAAAAATATTGAAGATAAAGCATTTTACATTCCGCATCACGGGGTTCTGCGTGAAAGCAGCGCAACCACAAAATTAAGGGTGGTATTTAATGCCAGTAGCTTAACGAGTACGGGCACATCCTTTAATAATATCCAGATGGTTGGACCCGTGGTACAGGACGACCTTTTATCGATCCTGTTGCGTTTTAGACAACATAAATATATACTAGCTGCTGACATAGAGAAAATGTACCAGCAGATAGTTGTTCATACAAGTGACAGATATCTACAACAAATTATTTGGTGTGACAATCTGTCATCTCCATTACAAGCTTATCAACTTAACACCGTTACTTATGGCACGGCTACCGCACCCTTTCTAGCAACGCGATGTCTTCGACAGCTGGGTCTAGATTTAAAGGATATTGATAGGCAAGTCTCCGAGGTTAATTTAATAATACCAAACGTGACATGCTTTCTATTATTTCACAGGTTTTTGATCCTCTCGGATTATTAGCACCATATATAATTACTATGAAAATGCTACTTCAAAAACTGTGGTTAGAAAAACTTTCTTGGGATGAGCAACTGTCACCAGATAATGTTAAACTTTGGAATGAAGTTATCATTAATCTGCCTAAATTGAATTTAATACATATTCCACGTCGAATTTTGGTTGATTCGTATGACTTTTTAGAGTTTCACATTTTTACTGATGCATCTGAACGTGCATACGGTGCTTGTCTTTATGTTCGAAGTGTTGCTAGTCATGATGAGCCTTTGGTGCGTTTATTGTTAGCTAAGAGTAGAGTTGCACCGCTCAAGCCAATGACTATACCCCGTCTCGAACTTTGCGGCGCTCTGGTAGGTGTTCACATTTATGAAAAAGTCATTGCTGCATTACGAGTCACTGCGCGGCGTATATTTTTTGGACTGACTCCACTGTGGTTGTGTTGGTGTTTTACTTAGTGAAGAAGTGTTTAATGAGATTATCACATTTACATGTTTTTCGAACCTTTTTAGACTTCAGCGAACAATTTTTCGATTTATTGATAATTGTCGTGGTAAGCATCTCCATGGCCCTTTTAATACTACTGAATTAGATAGGGCTCTGAATACCGTAATACGACTTTCTCAAATACAATGTTTCAAAGATTATAAATTTCTACTTAATAATAAATCTTTACCAAAAAAAAGTGAATTAAATAAATTTAATGTTTTTCTAGATGACAATAAGATAATACGTATTCGGGGCAGATTACGACAATCAAATTTTGTTTATAATAAAAAACACCCTATTCTTATTCATTCTACTCATCATTTTACTAAATTACTTTTAATTATGAGCATAAAAGATTGTTTCATGCCGGGCCACAACTACTGTTAGCATCCATACGAGAAAGGTATTGGCCCATAAGAGGTCGTAATTTGGCCAGAATGTGTTACCGACAATGTATACGTTGTTGTCGTTTTAAAGGTGAAACTGTTAGTCCAATTATGGGAGATTTACCGTCGGAGCGACTTCAGATAGGTTTTCCATTTGAAAACATAGCTTTGGATTATGCAGGTCCTATTCAATCAGCTGTTCGTCAAGGTCGCGGTTGTAAACTGGTTAAAGTTTACATAGCTATCTTTGTTTGTTTTTCCACAAAGTCAATTCACCTTGAACTAGTCGGTGATTTAACAAGCAATACTTTTATTTTAGCATTAAAGAGATTCATATCGCGTAGAGGAAAGCCAAGAAATATATATTCGCATAATGATACCTCGTTTGTTGGTGCATATAATGACCTCTCTAAATTTTTAAAATCGAATTGCGATTCGGTGGTTGAGAACATGGCTAAGGAGGGAATAGAGTTTCACTTTATACCGGCATATTCTCCTCATTTCGCTGGCCTTGCGGAAGCTGGTGTCAAATCAACTAAACATCATTTAGTCAGAGTGTTGGGTCTTTGTAATCTTATATATGAAGAGCTTTACACATTATTGGTTCAAATTGAAGCGATTTTGAACTCCAGACCACTGACACCGTTATCATCAAACCCCGAGGATTTGTCACCGCTAACTCCTGGACATTTCTTAATTGGACGTCCAATGACATCGCTGCCATCGCCTGATTTTCGAGATCATTCTATCAATGCCTTAAATCGCTTTAATCGTATTGAACTTCTGCGTCAGCATTTTTGGAATAGATGGAGTAAAGAATACGTATCGGAGCTTCAACTGCGAATGAAGTGGAGAGCAAGCAAAGGCTCCTTAAAGCTAAATACTTTGGTCCTTTTAAAGGAAGACAATCTTCCACCACTTAAATGGAAGCTGGGTCGGATCGTTGCCACGTACCCTGGAACAGATGGCGTAGTACGTGTTGCCGATGTCAAGACTTCTAATGCCCTGTTACGCAGGTCATTCTCTAAAATTTGTCCGTTACCAATATATCCGGAAACAGAAGATCGTGGTTGAAAGACAGGCTTTCAACGCCCGGGGGTATGTTGCGGCAAAAATGCCTGAGCGATAGTATCATGCAAATGTCGAGGTTGTGCTAATCATCAGGCGCTTTTTACATTTTATAATTTTGTTTGTCCACTACCTACATTGATTTAATATATAATATAATTTTCATATTCATACAAGCAACACGTAGTTTTCTTTATTTCCACACTAATAATATCTGGATTATCCTATTCAGTGAGTACGTGCGCAGTGTGCACGGCGCGCCTCGCACACTCACACAGTGAGTACGTGCGCAGTGTGCACGGCGCGCCTCGCACACTCACACAGTGAGTACGTGCGCAGTGTGCACGGCGCGCCTCGCACACTCACACAGTGAGTACGTGCGCAGTGTGCACGGCGCGCCTCGCACACTCACACAGTGAGTACGTGCGCAGTGTGCACGGCGCGCCTCTCACACTCACACAGTGAGTACGTGCGCAGTGTGCACGGCGCGCCTCGCACACTCACACAGTGAGTACGTGCGCAGTGTGCACGGCGCGCCTCGCACACTCACACAGTGAGTACGTGCGCAGTGTGCACGGCGCGCCTCGCACACTCACACAGTGAGTACGTGCGCAGTGTTCACGGCGCGCCTCACACACACACACATACAGTGAGCCCGACGTGCCTCGCAGACACATAGAGTACGCCTCAGACACACCACGAGTACGCCTCCTCCCACCACACGTCCTGTTCGCAGATGCGACCACCAAGGCGAGCTGCGGCGCCGGCGACGAACGCGGCGCGCCTCCACATCCGCAGGTACTCCGCGACGAATGAACTTGCATTCATTGTCATTTGTAAAGGATGCACAAGAGATCCTCCTGCACCCTGCGAGGGGACCGCGACCGTCACAGATCTGTGTCAACGCACTGCGAATGCAACGTCCCCACGTTGTGCTGAGCTGAGAATACAGTTCTCATCATAATTTTCTTTTTCGTGAGAATCGTAAAGACCGGCTGAAAGATCATCAAGAGAAAGCAGCATTCTCCGAGGAAACAGCTTCAGCGATCATCAGTGCGGCCGGGGACCGTGAGGACTAAGCCCCCTGTGAGTGCTCCGTGAGGCCTCGTGCGCTCGAAGTTCGCTTGTTCACGTAGGTGGTGTGCGTTTGCGGTGCGCCGATCCCTCCCCGCGCGCTGACGTCGGCGCCGTGTCGCCGCGCGCCGCACGCGTCCAGCCCGCGCGCGCCTTCGCCCTGCGAGCGAGCCGCCGCCGCAACCCTCGCGTGAGCAGTCCGTCCCAGAGCTCTAGGGGCGAGCAGTAATACGCGACTGGGAGACCCACAGTTTGACATGTACCGGTGTCGACTTCGAACTGACACACGTTCTCGAAGTTGAAGGCACATGCGTATTAAATAATAAATTGTTAATTTTCACTCGTTTAAACTGCGAAGTGGAGGGCAGCCACGCCAGGGAGGCGGCCCAAGCAGCACCTCTGATGGTATGTGTTACCTCCGCTAATGGATCTTAGCTACACCAGGGGCACAGCTAGGCCGCTATCTATTGTAAAGAAAATGCTCTTCTTAAATCTTGTTTAAAGAAGTACTTCGCGTGAGAATGAACTGAACACGTTGTCTCGACGTGAAATACCGCCTGGCTCTGGACGTCCAGTTTTTTGCTTGCCAATTAGAGTTTGTCCTCCAAAGGGGGTCCAAACTGAACTTTGCTGCAATAAATAGATTTACGCCAAGGATCCCGATACTCCCGGCAATTTAAAGAGTTAGTCTTTAGAAATGAGACACCATAACTAAGGAGTCCTCCTCTGTAGTGAATGCGCAAACTTTTGTTTTAATAAATGTGAAAGATTCTTGAATAAAATGTGATAGAGCACATTTGTTGCGCACCGCTACTGTACGGTGCGGCCACACAGTGACAGGGCGCGCGTGCGGCAGGAGCGGAGCGGGCGCGGACGCTGAGGCGGGCGCGGACGCGGCGGTGGAGGAGGGCGCGGGTGACGCACAGGTACGTCGGTGCCTACTTGTATATTATTCCGAAGGGCACGGCGCTCACTCGCCGCAGTATCGGGAGTGTGCTTCGTCTCTTCGGGTCGGTCCAGCGACCGAAGTAGAGTACGTTTAGAGTAGTTCAAGTTGCAGCCGTACGCGCCGTGCAGGCTGCGGCTCAACTCTCGCTCTGTTGCAGGCACACGGCGGGTGGCGGACGCTGCTGGCGGGGCGGCCGCGCGCCGCAGGTGCGTTTGTTGACGGCGATGACGTAGCGTAACACTTTAATATATTGCTAAACAAAATTATATTTACATCGGTTTAACGGAGATATCGCGGGTGGTCGGACCGGGGAGTAGCCCGCCACCCGCAGGGCAGCCGACCGGATGAGGGTGACACCCCGGTAACTGTAGTTTGTATCCAAAAGAAAACCCGTCGGGTCACGGCTGTTAAAGAATAAGTACTAATGGTCGGCCCGACGGCGATGGGGGACGTACATGTTGGGTGTAAGGCCGCGAACATGTTGGGTGTGAGGCCGCGCACATGTTGGGTGTGAGGCCGCGAACATGTTGGGTGTGAGACCGCGAACATGTTGGGTGTGAGGCCGCGCACATGTTGGGTGTGAGGCCGCGAACATGTTGGGTGTGAGACCGCGCACATGTTGGGTGTGAGGCCGCGAACATGTTGGGTGTGAGGCCGCGCACATGTTGGGTGTGAGGCCGCGCACATGTTGGGTGTGAGGCCGCGCACATGTTGGGTGTGAGGCCGCGAACATGTTGGGTGTGAGACCGCGAACATGTTGGGTGTGAGGCCGCGCACATGTTGGGTGTGAGGCCGCGAACATGTTGGGTGTGAGACCGCGAACATGTTGGGTGTGAGGCCGCGCACATGTTGGGTGTGAGGCCGCGAACATGTTGGGTGTGAGACCGCGAACATGTTGGGTGTGAGGCCGCGCGCCGCGACGGGCTATGCACTGTAGTCATAGGCTGACAAAATAAAGTATTCTGTTTAAACATTAACGGACCCACAGATGGAGGATATTTTTATGAACTAACAACGGTGTTCTATTCGTAAGGTGACTTTATAGTCACTTAACTAATAACTTTAGAGATAATCACAATTAAATAAGTATTAGCACCCGCAGTACAGCGCCCCGTCTGAGCGGCACTCGCCCCTGTGTGCGCAGAGCCCGACAGCGTCGAGGTGTTCTACTTCGAGCACGCCGCGCGTGGGTACCTCGCCACCGGTGGCGCCGCACGCGCCTCCCGCCTCGAGCGTGTTGCGAGGGGCGGCGCCCGAGCGGCGCACGCCGCTCTCGCTGAGGTGCTCGCGGCACCCGCTCTACTCGTCGCTGCGCCGCTGGCGCTGTTGCTGGAGGCGCAGCACGCGGCGCTGCGACTGGTGCGGCGCACGGTCGGCGATGTAGTGCGCAGCGCCTCGGACGACGGCCTGAAGCCGGCGCTGGCGCTACTGCACAACGCGCTGCTGCAGCCGCTGTTGGTGTTCATATACAATGCGGCGAGTGCACTGCGCGCCGCACTGCGGCCGCTGGCGGAGGCGCTGGACGACGCAGTGGCGCCGCTGGCGCGCCTGCTGCGCGCCGTTCGCCTCGTCGACGTGCACGTGTCGTACGCGTGCGCGTGCCCGCAGTGCGCGCGACGTGCGCTCTAACCGTTTGTAATCAATTGCTGCAATAATAAATGATACCGAGTAACATGCGTCTATGTATTTCGTTTTGCTAATAGATGACGTCACCGCTACAGCCGTGTGTGTGTGCGAGCTGGTGCTAGAGGTGGTCTCCAGACACGTCGTGACGGGTGAAGCCACGCCGAGGACCGGCGAGCAACACCGTGTATATTACACGAACCATTTGGAGCTTCATAAATCAAAAACTAATATAAACTCATCCAATTTGGTCCCGATACTGAAATTCTTTAGATAAACTTCAATTTCAAATATTGTTTAAAAGACGACCGCAAAGGAAGTGATCTTGTGCTAGCGCCGACGATTCAATTAGCAATGAAACGACAGATATTGAATGATGTCTCTGCGATCAGCAGGAGCACCGCGCGGTGCCGGCGCGAGGCACATCACACAACCTTAGGTCTAATTTCTAATTTCATATTTTGTTTGTTTCAATATATAATCATCACCATCGTTCAGCTCATATACAGTCAGTCAGGTATGTCCCACTGTGGGGCTCGAGCCTCCTTCATAATGGGTGGAAATTAAACCTACTACACCACGCTCAGACGTGTTGGTATAGGGTTTTGTTTCGAGGTTCCTTCTCTTGCGTACGCAATCTATGTATTACATGCATTCTATATCATGTAGGTGTCATTTACGATTACCCACAGCAAAGACAGGCGGTCGATATGCTATGAGTATCGAATGAACAGTTCCACAAGTAGAACACACAGCAGCTACATGGCGAATCATTGAAACTACTTACATTAAACTTTAAATCCAGGCATATTTATTTATTTTTATTTGGAAGACCAACAGCAGAATAACAATATTAAAATACTTAATATACCTACTTCATACAGCTAACGATAGGTCTGCGCTAACATGTTTCACATTAGGCTAATGAAGGCAGTAGACATTATATAATATCATTTCAAGGATTACAAACTGGTGTAATTGAAAAACAATTCCTGACTTAAGGTTGTGTTAAATATATCCACTTGCATTTTGTATTGAGGACCTTGCCTCATGCCTGCTCGCCACATGAAACTATTTTGCCTATAATTGGTGGACTAATGGAATCTGGAATCTACTAATTATATGCCCCCCTAAAGCATAATTCGAAAGACCATGTTTCTTTCTACCGTAAGTGATAGCAGATCATTTTAGTGGGTTAAGTTCCAGGTTGTTTCTGTGGCAATAGTCTTCAACCAGGCGCGACAGGTCAGATTGACATCACTATACGATGATATGAAGCTAAAAATGTTCATGTTATCAGCGAAACACAATAGGTACTCTGGAAGTATGGAAACATCGGCTGATATCATTTATAAAGATTATAAACAATAATGGCCCCAATAGCGAGCCTTGGGGCACGCCACTGGCCACCGGGGACCATTAGCCAACTAGATATGTAATTGTTGATAGCAACTGCTTGAGATCTATTTGATATATAAGATATAAACCATCTTAATAAGTCTCTGCTCCGTCCTCCGTGTATACCTACGAGCTAGTACGGACCTCAGTTTGTGAATTACGTTGTGATCCATTCTATCAAAATATTTGGTGTACCTAGTCTGTGTACACACATCGCCCGCCCGCGATGCATTATCGGTTATATCGAGCCTTTACCGCCAAATTATCGTAAGCGACACTTGTTGAAAATGCGTTTTTTATCAAAACTAGTATTTTAAACCATAACCGACCCACCCTTGTTGGTGTTACCCCCTAAAAACATACCGTTATAAAGTTATAGCAAGTGCAAAATTATCGTAAATAGATAAATATTTAAAACCTTAACGTAAGCGACAAGCATTTTTACCCGACTGCGCAACGCAAAGGAGTGGTATTGTGTTTAACAGTCTATGTATGTATGTTTGTATGTTCCTTTGAAGCACTATATAGACCAAACGCCTGGGCCGATTTTTATGATTCACACGTCAATCCATTCCTCTTAGTCCGGCGAGTGTCACTAAAGACATGACGTTAGTGAAAATTCAAAATGGCGACTACTGGACGCCATATTGTGAAAATGAAAAAAAATAAAGTCAACAAACTATGTCAAGTGGGCTATCGTTGAATAGGTATTTAAAAATAAAGTCAACAAACTATGTCAAGTGGGCTATCGTTGAATAGGTATTTAAAAATCATTTTTAATTTTCTCTCAACATTTTTCGATTCGACTGACCGTTTAGGCTCTATATTGATTTAAAGTTTCGTAACAACCTTTTTCACAAACAGGTTTTTAGACAGTAGAAATTTACAATGGAAAGACTAAAAAATCGTATGAAAGAAAGAAAAGAAAGAAAAGATCTTTATTTGTTTTTACAAAGGAAAAATAATATTAAGTTATGGTTTTAAAAAAAAAAATAATAACAAATAGACAGTAAAAACAAATTGGTATTGGGCTCAACTTGTGGCCAGGAATGCAGGTCCATCCCAGCCGTTGATTTTCAGCCCAAGCCAAGATTAACAACTAAACACACTACACACTATGATTAATAATTTAACACAACAATATGACTGCCCTCCTAAAAACACAAAATAGTACCTACAAGTCTCATATTAAGTACCTACTTTCTAGTTACACTGTAGCCAGAGTCAGAGAACGCTTCCAAATTAACCGACGATAACAATATTTTTTTAAATTAAATGAGAATTGGAATATGTTGATAGTAGTAAAACATTCCAACATTTAGAAGCGGCAATTTTGAAACGTCCCGTCGTCCTGGCTAGGGAGTGCCGGGGTATGACTAGCTGACGATTGCGTGATCTTGTCGCGTCACTGTGAGCGTCGGACGACCATTCCAGTTTGTTATGTAGGTAGGTTGGCTTTTTCGTTTTAAGTATTGACTGGATAAGGCAAGCCAGTTTCACTGAACGTTGGTCAGTCATATCCAACACCCCTTGTTCAATCAGGTGGGGTGAAATGTGATGCCTTCTAGAAATATTATATATATATCGCATACATGCATTCTGTACCTTTTGAATTGAATGCACTGTTTTTTTATAAAGTCACGAGCCATAAACAATGTCACAGTACTGTAAATGGGACAATACTAGACTGTTACACAGTTGATTACGTAAGTCTGAGCTTATGTAGGTTTGAAGTTTGTACAATGTACTTAGAGCTGCAAAACACTTCGCAATTTTTTGTTGTACATGCGTCTCAAATCGTAAGGTTTCGTCTAATAATAATCCGAAAGACCGAACGTATTCACTTCGAGAGACGCTATTCCCTTTGATTCTAACGTCGGGATTAAATGATTTGATAGTACGTACTTGCTTCTCGGTTCCGCATATGATATAAAGACACTTAGAAGGATTAAGAACGAGTCCATTTTTCTCAGACCATTCGGACAATGAATCTAAATCTTGATGTAACTTATTTAACGCCACTTGAACACCTTCAATGGTGGGGGGTACAGAGACGTATAATTGGGTATCGTCCGCGTATAAGTGGTAGTTTGAATGTAGAATTACTTGAGGGATGTCGGATGTATAGATGGCAAACAATGTCGGCCCCAACACCGAGCCTTGCATCACCCCCCTGTGGACAGGGATGGGAGTTGATTTCAAGGTCATCCCTTGAGAGTTAATGACTTTCACTATTTAACTACGATTAGAGAAATAAGAAACAAACCAAGCACAAACATTTTCAGAGAAACCATAAGATTTAAGTTTTTTAATAAGAGTTGGAACATGCACGCAATCGAATGCCCTGGTATAGTCGAGCAGTACAAAGAAGGTTCCGCGTCCCTGGTCGGAGGCGGCCAGTATGTCGTCCACTATATGTAATAGAGCGGAAGTTGTACTGTGGTTGTTACGAAACCCGGACTGTAGCATAGGTAATATATTACTAGTTTCAAGATATAAAGAGATCTGTGCTTGAATCACCTTTTCAATTACTTTAGACATGGCTGGTAGTATAGGTACTTATTGGTCTTAGATCATTTAGATTATCGATTTTGTGCTTTTTAGGAATAGGAGTTACAACAGCGCATTTCCAGAAGTCTGAGAATGTACCTGACTGTAAAGATTTATTGACAATAGCGGACAGCGCTGATAAAGAATGTGGTAGGGTTAACGCAATCATCTGCATCGAGATATCATCGTAACCAAACGAGTTAGAACTGTTCGTTTTGATAATGCGCATAATTTCTTCATCAGATACATTTTTAAAATTAAAATCAGAATCTGAGACAAAGCTATTTGTGGGTGTGTCTGTTCCAAAATGACCAGCGTGAGGTATGCTATGCACAAAATGAGTGTTGAGAGTACGTGGAGTGGCGAACTGATCTGGTAGGCGCTGAGATGATGACGGTTTTAGTATATCTATATTAATATTATAAAGAGGAAAGGTTCGTATGTATGTTTGTAACGAATTGGCTCAAAAAGTACTGGACCGATTTTAAAAATTCTTTCACCATTTGAATGCTACATTATCACTGATTAATATAGGCTATTTTTATTGCAATAAAAAAAATAAGGATCTCTACTAAAACTATAATAATGTTACCCAAAGTGTAAAAATTGCCTATAAAATATCTTTCATCGCATGTGCTGCGAAAACTATTGATGGTAGAACAAAAAAATGTTCCACAATATTAAAGAACATATCAATATCTACAAAAAATGTGATAGCATGTGTCTAACTATTGTAGTTATGTCACTATAAATACTTTGTATAAATAGTTTTCAGTCATCAAGTCACGTACGCAAAAGGAGCCCGCGATACGCTGTTGCTAAATACCTTATTAATTAGGTATGTCCTGCATTTACTGTACGTTTATGCCAAAATGTTTAAAAAATAAATGTCCACCCGTGCGAAGCCGGGACGGGCCGCTAGTTATTAATATGTTGCCACATAATTTTTGGAGTTAGTACTATTACAATTTATAAAGTGATCAAAATATTTTTTTTCTCATAATTAATGGCGAGGTTAACGGAGTTTCGTAGCCGCCTATAGTAATTAACAGCTTCGTCTGTTTTAATAAGTTTTGCTCTCTTACATGCACATAACATTTTTATAGAATCAGTATACCATGGCGTAGGCGATTCCCTAAATAAACGTCTCTGAGTCGGTGCAAATGTGTCAAACAGGTCGGTAATCAGGTAATTAAACATAGCCACCATATCATTTATATTGAGAGATAAGTTCCCAAGCAGTATATTGTGCGGCGTTTATAATTAAATCTGCAGTATTCTTTATTGGTCTATAGATTACCATTCGTGGGATAGATTTAATTATAGTAATGGGAAAGGTAGCAATTACCAACGCATGATCACTCAAATCATCGTTATGTTCGATGTGTATAGAACAAGGATAAACTTTCTTTTTTGTAAAAATGACGTCTATAAGAGATTCACTATGTGCTGTCATTCGCGTAGGTTCTTTGACAATTTGGTGTAAGTTAAAAGAATCTAAAAGTAGTTTAAAGCATGTTGGTGTAGTAATAATTTTATTCTCATCTAAGCAGTTAATATTTAAATCTCCCGCTAAAAATAATATATCATATTGCGGTGCGAAGACAGATAATGAATCGAATAAAGAATCAATTGCGTCCGAACAGCTTAGACTGGGTGGCCGGTAGACAATACCAACTATTATTTTGTTTTGTTTTACACGAATTTCGAGCCATAATTGCTCCAGATTACTGGCAGGATGATCTAACATACTGGCTTGAAACTCCGTGCGGACATAGGCTCCCACGCCCCCACCCCTACTCTGCCTGGGTCTATGTAACAACCTATAACCCGATATGTTAAATGCCTTAGTATTAGAGTCAGGTTGTAACCATGTTTCATTCATACAAAGTATATCTAACTTGTAGTTGATTAAGTTTAACTTTAGTTCATCCCATCCTGTTTTTAATGAGCGGACATTTAATAAACCTAGCGTAAGGTAATGTGTTTTTATTTTGTTTAAAACTATTTATCATAATTTAAATAAACAATAATCTTAACACAATGTAGGGTATGCGTAGGTACATAATGACTACATACATAACATTTACAGTTCTTGGGCAGTATAAATATCATTGAAAAAAAGTACACAGATTGAACAAATATTTTTTGTGACATAAATTTTATGTCAATTAGCATCATATATAACAAATATTGAGGGCAGATCTGGGCGTTTATAAATGGAAAACAAAATAGTAAAAAGTAAAAATAAAAATAACATAGTCAATACTTATTAATATATGCGGACAAGCAGACATCAGTTTTAATTGGGGTCGATTTGTCCTCCGGGTTTTGCCGCAAAAAGATTACCATTACGATACCAGCAGGTGTGCTTACATGACTTAGCAAATGCACGGGATTCATAAAAAAGTTTTCTCATGGCAGTAGTGATATGTTCAGCGATATGTGTGTAACTGTGCTGAACTCTGCGATGATAGTCCTGGGAGTTCCCTGTCTACCGGGTAGTCGATAAATGTCACGAATATTTTTTTCACAAATCTCCATCTGTATCGACTTTCCAATGCTACATATAATCGACAACAAATCTTCATATTTTTCGTTTTCCTTCCATGGTATATTGCGTAATTCAACAATAGCTGAACGTGTACTTAGCTGAATGTCCTGAATTTGCTGATCCATGCGCTTGATACACTCGTGGTTTTCGTTTTTTTGACTTTCTAAATTGTGTATCTTATTATTCACTTCTTCATAATGCTCGTTAAAAAAAATCATGCTTTTATCTAATTCGATGTAGATCTTTCGCATATGTATATTCGCACTGTTTTTTAACTTCACATACGTCTTTAGCTAGTCCAGCTAATATTGAATCGTGACCGGATCTCCATGATGATAACATGACATCGTTGTCAGTTTTCCATGCTTTCAACATTAGTAGCAGTTCATCTTTCAAATCAGCACACCCACAAGAAGACTGGGCCATGTTCGATTTGGTAGGTGTAATATCGGAACGAGTACGTTTACTATTACGAATTGTGATATTATTATTATCAGATTTGTTAGAGCTCGAAGTAAATACGTGAGGTGTGAAGTGTAGTTGATCTTCTTTAAGGGTTTTCTTCGGCGACTTAGGCGGGGTACGTTGCGTATTAGGCGAGGTACGTTGCGTATTAGGCGGGGTACGTTGCGTATTAGGCGGGGTACGTTGCGTATTAGGCGAGGTACGTTGCGTATTAGGCGAGGTACGTTGCGTATTAGGCGGGGTACGTTGCGTATTAGGCGGGGTACGTTGCGTATTAGGCGGGGTACGTTGCATAATAGGCGGGGTATGTTGCGTATTAGGCGGGGTACGTTGCGTATTAGGCGGGGTACGTTGCGTATTCGGCGGGATACGTTGCGTATTAGGCGGGGTACGTTGCGTATTAGGCGGGGTACGTTGCGTATTAGGCGGGGTATGTTGCGTATTAGACGGGGTACGTTGCGTATTAGGCGGGGTACGTTGCGTATTAGGCGGAGTACGTTGCGTATTAATCGGGGTACGTTGCGTATTAGGCGGGGTATGTTGCGTATTAGGCGGGGTACGTTGCGTATTAGGCGGGGTATGTTGCGTATTAGGCGGGGTACGTTGCGTATTAGGTGGGGTATGTTGCGTATTAGGCGGGGTACGTTGCGTATTAGGCAGGGTATGTTGCGTATTAGGCGAGGTACGTTGCGTATTAGGCGGGGTACGTTGCGTATTAGGCGGGGTATGTTGCGTATTAGGCGGGGTACGTTGCGTATTAGGCATAATTATTAATTGTTTGGATATGTACGATGTAAAAAAGTATTCTATTTCTTTTTATACACTTCAGTAATATTATTTTATAATATTTTTTAATTTGCCGGTAGTTTGGTGTTTACGCTTCCAGCAATTTATCAAGCGTTTAATAGTCTCAAAGGTTCGAACTTGTTCGAACTAGTTGAAAAATTAGATTTGCTGTCGAATAATGGATCCTGACTGTTCAGTTGTGTTCCATTATTAAAATATATTTTATTTTCTGCAATAGTATTCATTCAATAATATATTATAGAATTCTAGACCACCGGACATCTAAGTGCTTGTTTTTTACCCGACTGCGCGACGCAAAGGAGTGTTATTGTGTTTAACAGTCTATCTATGTATGTATGTATGTTTGTATGTTCCTTTGAAGCACTATATAGACCAAACGCCTGGGCTGATTTTTATGATTCACACGTCAATCGATTCCTCTTAATCCGGCGAGTGTCACTAAAGATATGAAGTTAATAAAAATTTAATATGGCGACTTTTTTTTTTTTTTTTTTTGGGGGGGGGGCTACGGTCGGCGCACTCCTCGCACCACTCCATCCGGGGTGACAGAGGGGCGTAAGCGCGCACACCCGTAACCCACCCGTGACGTCGCCTTCGTCGTTGGGCCGACCACCGGAGCAGAGTGACTTGACGTCAGTGGTCGGCCCGACGGAATACCCTTGAGGAGTACCCTCTCCTCGACCGACATCCCCCCCTCGGGTAGGATGTCGGTCTTTCCTCACGCGGTTGGCCTCTCGGCGGGTGACGGACTAATTCCCCGATCCAGTCACCCGCGGCCTTGGCTAGGGCGGCATCAGGCGCAGGTAATCGCGCCTGCGCCGCCCCAGTCGCCGGCGGCGGCTCGCGCCGTCGAGGAGACGCTCCTCGCGCACGCGCTCCGCCGCCTCCTTCCGCGAGACTACTGCCTCGCAGAAGGTTGCGACCGCGTCCCAGTTCCTGACGCTGTCGAGCATCGCCCTGGCGATGGTCGGCAGCGTCAGGTCGGCACCGATGATTGCGACGAGTTCACGACGCTGCTCTGCCCAAGCGGCACAAACCTCGAGCGTATGCTGCGCCGTGTCTTCGTCGCAATCGCAGTGGTGGCAGGACGGTGTACTCTCCCTCCTGACGACCTTGTGCAGGTATTTGGCGAAGCATCCATGCCCCGTCAAAACCTGCACCAGTCGGAAGGAGAGCACCCCGTGCCGCCGTTCCAACCACTGCATCAGCACCGGCCGGAAGGCCTCTACGGTCCGCACACCGAACCGATGCCTCTCCAGCCGGACTGCCCAACGGGCAATGACATCTAGGCGGGCGTCAACGCGCCAGGAGGTGAGTTCCCTCAAAGAGACCACACCGCCCTCCGCGCGCACCCCCGACACCCGCCGATACAAATCGGCGAGCATTTCCGCCTCCAGGTCCCACGGGGGACTCCCGGCCAACAGGCACGCTGCCTCCGTCGCCACCGTGCGGTACCCGCGTACAGCCCTGACCGCCATGGCCCTCTGTGGTCGCCACAGAAGAGCCCTGAGTCGGACGGTCAGGGACCCCGCCCACACCGGTGCGCCGTACAGGGCCATCGACCGGACGACCCCCGTGTACAGCTGTCGGCACGTAGCGCTCGGTCCGCCCACATTCGGCATTAGCCATGAAAGGGCGGACGCCGCGCCGACGAGCCGCGGAGCGAGCCTGCGGAAATGCTCCCGAAACCACCAATGCCCGTCGAGCACCAGGCCCAAATACCTCATATGGGCCCGGATGCAGATGTCAACCGAATTGTGACGAACCGAACGGTGATCGAAACGCCGATGGGAGGGCCCATGCGGGGCCCATGGAACAAGAGGGCCTCCGTCTTGTCCAGGGCCACCCTCAACCCCAGCGCCTCGATCCGCCTGACGATCTCTTCGGTGCCGAGAGTCGCCAGGCCTGCCGCCTCCTCCAGCGTCCCACCGCGGGCTGTGACGAGCGTGTCGTCGGCGTAACAGATCACGCCCAGCCCGGGTGGGAGGCTCCCTCTCAACGCCCAGTCGTAGCCGATGTTCCACAGGGTGGGTCCAAGGACCGACCCCTGTGGGACACCGCACGTCATGGGCGTTCGCACAACGTCCCCTACTCGGTTGGTGTAGAGGACGCTGCGCCCCTCCAGATAGTCTGCCACTAGCCGCCTCAGGTAAACTGGCACTCCGTGGTATCGGAGCGCCTCCCTGATGCAGCTAAATGGCAGACTATTGAATGCGTTGGCGATGTCCAGGGACACCACCAACAGCACTCCTCCGCCGGCGACGGCCTCAGTCGCCACGGCCCTCAGGCGCAGCAGAGCCGCGATCGTCGAACGACCCCTCCTGAACCCAAACTGGGCGTCCGACAGATCGGGCCCCGTGCCAACGAGGTGCCGCTCGATGCGGGCAGCCAGCACCCTCTCCAATAGCTTGCCCGCATCGTCGAGCAGCACGATAGGCCTGTAGGCCGAGGCCAACTCTGGAGACCGTCCCGGCTTCGGCAGGAGCACCAGCCTCCCCTCCTTCCAGCACCCAGGGAACCGCCCGGACGCAAAACACGCGTCGAACAGCCCCCTGAGGCGGGGACACAGGTGGTCGAGGACCAGGGCCAGCACGCGGTTGGGAACACCGTCGGGCCCGGGGGCAGTGGATTTGCTGCGCATGCGCGCCACCGCCACCCCCATCTCGGTTGCCGTGATGGGCGGAACACTGTCATCGTCGGCCTCCCGGTCTGGCGCCTACTGGACGCCATATTGTGAAAATTAAAAAAAATTAAAGTCAACAAACTATGTCGAGTGGGGTATCGTTGAACAGGTATTTAAAAATCATTATTAATTTTTTCTCAATATTTTTCGACTTGACTGGTCGTTTTGAATCTATATCGATTTAAAGTTTCGTAACAACCATTCTCACATATAGGTTTTTTAGACAGCAGAAATTTACGATGAAAAGACGAAAAACTCATATAACTAGATGTGGATGGACATATACTGAAGTATCTAGTAGGTATATTGTCCAATATATCATAGGTAGCCCTACCTTTTGTTTTTTGTGGGGTGTGCTACGGTCGTCGCGCTCCTCGCACCACTCAGTCCGGGGCGACAGAAGGGCGTAAGCACGCACACCCATAACCCACCCGTGAACCTCGCCTTCGTCGTTGGACAGGCCACCGGAGCAACGTGAACTTGTCGTCAGTGGCCGGCCCGACGGAATACCCCTCGAGGGGTACCCTCTTCTTGAGCGACATCCCCTCCGTCGGGGAGGACGGGAGGACGTCGGTGTTTTCCTCGCAGTCAGCCTCTCGGCGGGTGACGGACTAATTCCCCGGTCCAGTCACACGCGGCCTCGGCTAGGGCGGCATAAGGCGCAGGTAATCGCGCCTACGCCGCCCCAGTCGCCGGCGACGGCTCGCGTCGTCGAGGAGACGCTCCTCGCGCACGCGCTCCGCCGCCTCCTTCTGCGAGACTACTGCCCACAGGGTGACTCCCTCGCTTTCAAAGCAGACTATGCTTACACTGGATTTATCGGTACAAAAGAGATGGTGCTCTATTAAAGAATGACACATAAGTATCACGTCACCGACGTCATCTAAAAAAAAAAAAATTTGGCAATTTAATCCATTATTTTACTCTATGATTTGAACATAATATTTCTTACTCTGTGTATTTGATAAGACTTGTTTAGTTTTGCGTTCGGTGTTATTTCTATTTTAATATCTATTACTTGTTTTTAAATGTTAGTTTCGTAAGATAATTGTGATTTTACAGTGTTTTCAATCATCAGTGACGAAATTGAAGCTTTTAGTGTTGTGTTACAATAACTTATGAGATAAAAACTTAATTGTGAAATTTTGACGCTTTTGTGTTATCTATTAAGGTTTTAAGAGATAGAGACTCATTATATTTGTAAGATACTAACACTTTTTGTTATTTTCTACAAAAGCTGAAAAGTAAACTGTAAAGTGCGTAAAATTGTGGTGTGACTTCAAATAAATATCGTACAGAGAATGTCTGACATCTTGTTTCATTTAACCATTGTAAATCCCTTTACAAAATATTTTCGTTTGTTGTTTTTGCACAATTTTTATACATTCGAATACATGTATGTACATCAATTGTATTGTGCAAAAACAGCAATCGGAAATTCGATAGCTGAATATTGTTTTGAAATGAGCGGGATATTTAAAAATATAATTACATTTTTAAATAGCCCGCTCTACGAATGTTTTCAATGGATTAAACTGGAGCGCTAGTGTGCACCGTGTAAGCAATTCTAAAGTATGAAGTTGACGTTCTTCTCTCTGAGTATATTGTTCTGTGCTACTGCCTCGCAGAAGGCTGCGACCGCGTCCCAGTTCCTGACGCTGTCGAGCATCGCCCTGGCGATGGTCGGCAGCGTCAGGTCAGCACCGATGATTGCGACGAGTTCACGGCGCTGCTCTGCCCAAGCGGCACAAGCCTCGAGCGTGTGCTGCGCCGTATCCTCGTCGCAGTCGCAGTGGTGGCAGAACGGTGTACTCTCCCTCCTAACGACCGTGTGCAGGTATTTGGCGAAGCAGGTAGCCCTACCTAAAGTATCTAAAGTCTTACGCGGTCGCCCATCTCCAACTTCTAACGATTTAGTACTCAACTTCAGTCGAAAAACTATATATAGTTAGGTACTTACCTATTTATTAATAAATAAAATAACTATAGCTACCTAGGTATTCATAACTAAAAGGTATAAAATAAAATAAAATAATTAAAAAAATAAAAACACCCGTCTGCGTAAAAAGTAATCCAAATTACGTACATAATAAAAAAACTGAAAAGAAAAAAAACAAGCACTTAGATGTCCGGTGGTCTAGAATTCTATAATATATCATTGAATGAATACTAATAATAATAGTCGGGATCCATTATTCGACAGCAAATCTAATTTTTCAATGGATCCTGACTGTTCAGTTGTTATGTTCCATCATTAAAATATATTTTATTTTTTGCAATAGTATTCATTCAATAATATATTATGGAATTCTAGACCACCGGACATCTAAGTGTTTGTTTTTTTCTTTTCAGTTTTTTTATTGTGTACGTAATTTGGTTCACTTTTTACGCAGTTGGGTTTTTGATTTTTAATTATTTTTTTTATTATCGTATGTGCCTTGCGTACGACTTTTTGTAGCGCAACAGACCCTATTTGTTATCGCAAGCAACATGAGTACGGAATTTGCGGCGTTTAATATAGACAAACCTGTCGTAGCATGTTCATTTACATGAAAGTTATGATACAAGAAACATCATCATCATCATCTCATATATGTCCCACTGTAGGGCGCGTTTTGTTTCGAGTTTTCCTTCTCTTGCATAGATGTTATATGCGTTTTATATCCCTTAGTCGTCTCGTACGATCACCCATGGGTAGGATATTGGGTGAATTGTATTCTTACTCCGTCACCACATGGAAACAAGAAACATTGTTCTGATTAAATTATTGTTTAAAAACGTTTAACAAAAAAATTAAACAACTGAAAGGCAAACACAAAATCAACATCATTAAATTTGTCAAACACAAATTCAGCAACATAACTGAAAGGCAAACACAAAATCAACATCATTAAATTTGTCAAACACAAATTCAGCAACATCATTTTTGTTAATTGTTTCGTATAGGATTGATTCATTTCCTAATAATAGGGCTTTAAATATGAAATTGCGGTTTTAACGTATGTCGCCACTTTGAATTAAAATTAAATGATGTCAGATATCAAAGAAAAAAAAATCAAACGAAGTGAAGGTATTTTGGACTAAATTGTGACGTGTGATGAAAAGTAAATTCTTTATGATAATTGCAAGCGAATAACGCAATGGCTGACCCTAGATCAAACTCCACATCAATGCCCTAAAGTGAAGCTTACCTATAGAAAGGTGTTGGTAACTGTTTGGTGGTCACTTTATGGTGTAATTCACTACAGCTTTCTCAGATTTGGTCAAACAATAAACGCAGATGTCTACTGTGCAGAATCCCGAACAATGATGGCGAAACTCGCAGTAAAACAGCCCCGACTTGTCAATCGATCTTCACCATTATTGCTCCATGATAACGCAAGACCTCATACTGCTCGAGAAACTGTTTTAACACTACAAGACCATACGTCATCCTCCGTACTCGCCAAACCTCGCCCCAACCGACTACCATTTTTTCGGGATTTTGACAATTTTTTACACGGAAAAAAAATTTCTTCCCAGGAAGCGCTACAAAATACCTTCACACAATTTGTGGAGTTTAGGACCCCAGAGTTATATTGCAAAGGTTTAAATGATCTTCCAATTAGATGGCAGAAATGTATAAATAATGAAGGTAAATTGTTTGATTAAAGAAATCTGTTTTATAAACAAAAATTGTTTTAATTTATCAGTACGAAACGGCGATCTCATACATCAACCCCTAATATTATTGCCTCTTATATGTAAATATCAGTTTAGCTTCATAACTACAACAAAAACTATCTGGTATCATAATCACATGTAAATTTGTCCTTCATATAGATCGAAAAATATTAATATTTTGATAGATATTGTTATCGTAAACGCCAAAATAGCTTTAGATTATGACAGCAAAAAATAATGTAAGCGCCATAGATAGCATAAACAATAATTATGTTCGTTTATTGTCCAGTTACATGTAAATGTCTAAAAATCATTAATGTATATGAGAATTTGACTTACTAGAACATTTCTGTTTAAAAATATTCAAAAAAAACCTTCTCTTGTAAAATTTGATTTTTGTCGCTTACGCTAAAATGGCGGTAAGGGCTCGATATAACTGACGATGTTGTACATCTCCCTTTTATAAACCCATTGCGGATTGTTAACAATTCTTGCGGAACCCCTACAGAAGTATCCGCGGAACCCTAGGGTTCCGCGATACCTCTGTAGGGATTCCGCAAGAATTTAGAAAAAAAATCAAAATACCTCTCTCTGGTCGAACGTTTTGACTCCGCGGCCGCGCGTAGGACTTGTAAAAGAATGTCCCATATAACAATCAATTTCCGCATCACATATTTCTGAAGGGACATCTGAGCCATTCCATTGTGACTGGTAGGACATTTGACTCCGTATTTAAACTAACTGTAAGCTATGATTATTTCGTCGAAACTCATAAAATAGTAAAATGTGTTTTAAAACATAGGTGAATAATTGATGTACAACATTCCGTTAAAAAAATAACCAAAGCTTTTCTGGGCTCTTTATAATCATTATTAGATTGAACGTGACTGGTGGGACACTGAAAAATTACTCTTACTTACCATGGAGTACTTGAATACAAATTTTAGTTCGATCACTTAACTTTTGAATAAGATTTTTTTTAATGTAAAATTTATTCTATATACTTCCGTTTTTATTAGTAATTAAAATGATAGAATACATATAATCAATAACTTTTTTTTTAATTGTGACTGGTGGCACAGGTCTTTGTGACAAACTACTAATTATTATTCTAATTGTTTATTTAAGTCAGTCATGAGGTTTTTATAAACTATATAAGCATTGTTAATCATCAATTTCCATATTATTTAAAATAAATAAGGATTTAGAGACAAAAAGAACATGAATAGAGTTTCAAACGTACCTACTCTAATAACAAAAGTTAGATATAATTTAATTGTTAATAACGAAAATAAATATAAAACTTTTGTCTTAAACTACCATAAATGAAAACGATGATATCTAATTAAAAAATATATGTAACTATTAATTTAGTTATTAATTTTCACTGGAATTATATACTTCTCAATAAATTAGCTTTTGTTCCTGAATCATCAAAGCTTGTTTGAACTCAGGAGATGTTGCCGTCAAAGCATAAATGATACATTTGTTTTTGAACTCAAGAGATGTTGCCGTCAAAGCATAAATGATACATTTGTTTTTGAACTCAGGAGATGTTGCCGTCAAAGCATAAATGATACATTTGTTTTTGAACTCAGGAGATGTTGCCGTCAAAGCATAAATGATACATTTGTTTTTGAACTCAGGAGATGTTGCCGCCAAAGCATAAATGATACATTTGTTTTTGAACTCAGGAGATGTTGCCGTCAAAGCATAAATGATACATTTGTTTTTGAACTCAGGAGATGTTGCCGTCAAAGCATAAATGATACATTTGTTTTTGAACTCAGGAGATGTTGCCGTCAAAGCATAAATGATACATTTGTTTTTGAACTCAGGAGATGTTGCCGTCAAAGCATAAATGATACATTTGTTTTTGAACTCAGGAGATGTTGCCGTCAAAGCATAAATGATACATTTGTTTTTGAACTCAGGAGATGTTGCCGTCAAAGCATAAATGATACATTTGTTTTTGAACTCAGGAGATGTTGCCGTCAAAGCATAAATGATACATTTGTTTTTGAACTCAGGAGATGTTGCCGTCAAAGCATAAATGATACATTTGTTTTCTTCACATTTAAAATGATGATGTTTCTGTATAATGTGGAATCGTTTTAATGTTTTGCCATCTTTTGTTTAGATTTGTTTTATGTTCCTTTATTTCATCAATACTACCAAAGAGAATATTCAGACATGTAATATACAAAAACTAACATATATTTTTAATTAATTATATGTTAATTACTTTCTTTAAACACTTTCTGAAAAATGTAATCATCAGCGTGTTGACATCATTTAGATGCCTAACAATGATATTGCCAACTTAAGTAACATTCGCCCCCTAGATAATTCAGTACGATTCAAAAGTTTCTATCGAAAAAATGTCAGTTCTTTTAGAATAAAAAAAATGTTTTTCCACAAATTAATAAAATATAGACTTTTGACAATGAGTTAGTACTAAATTAAAAGCAATTAGAGGAATTTATAATTTTTTTTCGTTTTCCTCTTTTCCGTGGAATGCCCCATCTCTAAAATATCGTTCTAATGTAATTACAATAATCTTGTTATCATTCAACATGTATTCCACTGATTTATAATTATTTTATAATTTGAATTAGAAAACTTCACTCGGACGGGTAGGTATTGGGATTTTACCCTATTTAGCCGTTCTATTGTTTACGTTATTGAGTTCACTTTATTGTAATTCTTTTTGTATAGTTACATTTATTTAGTAATATTAGATATTGTAAGCGACGCATAGATGCAGATAACATAACGTGTATACATATGTAATTTTATTAATGTATAATAATTTTATTGTAAGGTACTTATAATAAGTAGTCGTCCAGCGTCCAGTAGTGGTCCAGCGTCCAGCAACCGCCGCTGCGATTGGCACGCATAAGTTTAGCTCTGTAAATATTGTGTAATAATCGCAATAAACCACCATATCAGCATAGAAGAAGTTGTTTACATTTATTTAGCGAAGTGTAACCCATATAGATATTATTCAATTACAGTACCTACTATACATACATATTTTCGTTTTGCATTGTCATACAATATACCTGATACCAGTAAATTATAAAATAAAATATGTGTAAAATCTGGAAACGGTTGCTAACTGTAAATAACTTCAATAAAAGTATTTTAAATAACTTTTGTTATTTTATTTTGTAAATATCAGCAGCACCGTCGCTACTCGCTAGTCGATCGGCGCACGGCTCACGTCGGTCGCTTTTGTTTGTGTGCCTCACGCACACATATACGGAGCGCACAAAATACCTAAAATCGTTTAGCGACAAAAGCTCTATGCCCCCTTAAGCTGTCACAGACCCCTCGGCTAACAATCGCAGTGGATACGTTTTAGTGGGTATCCTAGCCCCGAGGCTAAGAGAGTCCCACACTCCCCGTTCCGGGGGTAGTGCGTAATCGCGTAATCAAAAACTGCGTGATTAAAAAAAAAAAGTAGCGCCTCGTCAGTCGGTTGATGATTAGCGTTCGGAGCGATAAGTTCCTACCTGCCTTCTTACAAGCTCGCTAGCGAGAAACTGGTGTTCATTGTTCTACTGCCTGCTGTATTCTGTTGTCTCAGTTTTATACATTTCTTCATTGTACTAAACTTAGTCTCTTATACGCAGTAACGATTGTGCATTATTTAGACCCCACCATCCTGACGTGTAACATCCATACTAATATTATAAAGACAAAAGGTTTGTATGTATGTTTGTAATGAATTGGCTCAAAAAGTACTGGACCGATTTAAATAATTCTTTCACCGTTTGAATGCAACATTATCACTGATTATTATAGACTATTTTAATTGTAAGAAAAATATAAGGATCCCTAATAAAATTACAATAATGTTACCCAAGGTGTAAAAAAACGCCCATAAAATATCTTTCATCGCATGTGCTGCGAAAACTATTGATAATAGAACCAAAAATGTTCCACAATATTAAAGAACATATCAATATCTACAAAACATGTCGCGATAGCATGTGTCTAACTATTGTAGTTATGTCACTTTAACTACTTTTTAACATTTTAAAATTTAATAGAAATTTCGACCATAACAGACCAAGTTATTTATACCTTTGCCTTAATCCTTACCTAAATAAATGATTTCTTAAGCAAGGCTGTTTAAATACCTGTAAATAACTTTTTATTTTATTAAAATCGGACACTCCATTCGAAAGATATTACGAGTTTAATAAAATTTAAATAAAATTAATTCGCCGCCGTGGTGCGGCGGGGGCGGAGTACAGGAGAGGGGTACATCTATGAAATAGGTAGCCGCGCGGCTCGCTCTGAGAAATTTAAGCCCTCCCAATATGTGTAATGGAACAAGACTTTCGGTTATGGAATTGCGAGACAATTTGATTGTAGCTACTATCATCACCGGCCCCGCGGCCGGACAGCTTGCTCGCTTTCCGCGGATACCGACGGATTTTCCTATATCTTTTAAAAGATTACAGTTTCCTGTAAAGATATCGTTTGCCCTTACAATAAATAAATCCCAGGGACAAACTTTTTCTATGGTTGGCATCGATCTAAGAAAAGAGTGCTTTTCTCATGGCCAACTATATGTTGCACTTTCTCGAGTAGGGTCGCCTGAAAATCAATATGTTCTATTGCCATCTACAAATACCACTGCTAACATAGTGTATAGTGAAGTATTACGGTAAAAATGGAAAATTAAAATAAAAATCTAATAAAATTTAAAAGTCTTTAAAATAAAAGATGTACTTGAATAAAGAAATGATACACAAATAAAAAAACTACATTAAAATAAATAAAAAATATAAATCAAAAAGGAAAAATAAATGTAAAAAAAAACTTAGCACATAAGTCGGGGTGCTATATTTTTTATTCTATGAAATATGTGATAATCAGTACTTATACAGTAATAGTAGGTATATAATGTATCGAATTATTATTAGTATACCTATACTCTAAGCCTCGGTGAAATGTTTTTAAAAATTACCAGTTGATGTCATTTATTCTGTTTACTCATTTTGTTTTCAAACATCAACCCAAAGGAAGCCAGCCAATACACTATTGCTAAATACATTGTTATTTAGGTATATCCTGCATTTACTGTACGTTTATGCCAAAATGTTTAATAAATAAATGTTCACCCGTGCGAAGCCGGGTCGGGCCGCTAGTAGATAATATACTATAAATGCTGTCGTCGCTGCCGGAGTTCGTACGGTGAATACAATTATATTTTTGGTGTATTTTTATGTTATTACGAAGAAAACCATGAAGTGTGTTTTATCATGTAAAAACTACGTCGATAAACGTTCAGATGCTATGGAAAGAATCACATTTCATTTGTAAGTATATTTATTCATAATTTATCAAAATAATTTCTAGAAAAATCTTTTGACGGTATCATGTTCAAAAATAATTTTACTCAACGATAGATGGCACCACTTTGCGTAATAGGACCTAGAACTATAAAAGCACATAAAGTTCAAGCTATTAAGATTATCGCAAAGAGTAAAGTTATTAAACTGAAAAAGAGTGGCAACTCGATGATAAAATATGCATATATGGAAAGTGCTGCTACCCAGAGTTTAAGCGGTGAACTAAAGTTGAAGTGATATATATACATATCTACATGTGTATGTGTAATTATATAGAATATTCTTTTACTATGAGATCTACCCTGAAATATAAAAAAATCATATCAGCTGATATCGAAACAATAATAATATAAGTTTAACAATGAAAATTGATATAATTTTCAGAAAGTACATCAATAATCGAAAATATATCGATGACAATAACTACCTACACTATGAACAAAAAATAACAATTCTCAGTTGTCAAACGTTTGACAGACAGGACAAAATGGCAGCTGCTAAGTTTGTACAAGCAGTCTGTAGGCGGCGCGACGGTCAGTAAAAAAAAGTAATGGTTTAAGTGTGCCCCCCCAGGATTATCGTAATAACTAATAACCATGAGTATTAAAATTTATACCCAAAGACTTTTACCGCGACAAAAATATGAGTTATATGTGTAGTCTATAAAATATAGCTTGATCTCTCTGACAGTTCTCACTAGTCCCGCACGCTTACGATGCAGTCCGTTTTTTTGTCGATATAATTCCTTATCATATATATTATTATCATATACCTTATATTATATATATAAATTAGGGGGGCATAGTCCGGAGCGTGCTCGTTCGCGTCCCCTGCCAGTCTAATTAGACTGCTAATCCGGCTCGAAAAGCGTACCGCAATGCGGGTTAGGGCGTCCCCCGGAGGCGACGCGTACCGACCCGCCCCCGTCGGTACGAACTTCGGCAGTTGCGGCGATGGGTGCCGCCACCCATCACGCCTTGCCCAGTCAGGCGAGTCGAGGAGAGCAGAGTGCCGGGTGGGCACGTGGAATGTAAGAGGTTGTGTGGAAGGTAAGTTGCACGAGCTGATATCCGTCATGGCGGACAAACAGCTAGACGTGCTCTGTGTAACAGAGACCAAGCGAAGGGGCAGCGACGCCTGCGATCTTCCTGGTGGCGGGATGGCTCTGTGGTCTGGTGTACCACAGAGCGATCGAGCCAGCATGGGGGTAGGAGTACTGCTGTCCTCTCGCTTGGCCTCAGGTGTGAAGGATTACGGAATGTATGATCCCAGACTTCTTTGGGTCCGTATAAAACTTGGTGTCACCAAGGTATTCATGGTTGTAGCATATGCTCCCGTAGGATCCTCGGTGGCATCAGACCTAGAGAAGTTTTGGGATAATGTTAGGGAAGTTCTGGATATGGCAGAAACCAGTGAACGCGTGATTGTATGCGGAGATTTGAACGGATGGGTGGGGACCAAGCGTCCTGACTATGAGGACGTACTTGGTCCATTTGGTGATAAGAGAGTGAACGACGCAGGTAGGCTCATAGCTGATGTATGCATGGAGAGAAACCTTATTGTGTCAAACACATTTTTCCAACATAAGGACATCCATATGTATACATGGAGAAGGAATGAACAGAAAAGTATAATAGATTTAATTTTGGTAGACAGTCGCCTCCGAAGCAAAATATTGGACGCAAGAGCCTACAGGGGCCCCACAGTCGATACGGACCACTATCTCGTTATTGCGAGATTTAGTGGTCTGTTCAGAAAGTGGAGGCACTGGCGAGAGCGTGTCCACTTCGGAGGGCTTGAAAGAATAAAGGTTGAAAGGTTGCAAGAAGAGTGTGTAAGAGAAAAGTATGCAGAGGGTGTCCGAGAACGGCTGACGATGGCAAGCCAGCCGCAATCGGACATTGAAGAATGCTGGAGTGTATTGAAAGAGAGTATGGTAGATACAGCGAAAGAAGTATGTGGAAGTTCAAAGAAGCATAGAAAAACAAATGGTGATGCATGGTGGGATGCGGAAGTGGCAGCTTCCGTAGAGCAAAAGAAGAAAGCGTGGCTGGACTATGTCTCTTCTTTGAATCTGAATGACAGTATGACTGAACAGAAGAAAGAAATATATCGGCAATGTAAGAATTACACCAAGGCCTTAGTCAAAGAGAAACGTGATAGAGCAAGTATGAGTGCAGAAGATAGGCTGACTAAAAACTTCGAGGGTAACACCAAACTCTTTTGGAGGGAGGTGAAGAAGTCTCGGGGTGGTTGGTCAGCCTTCAGAATGAATAAAATAAGGTCTAAAGGTGGAGACATTCTTACACAAACACAAGACGTGTTAAGCCGATGGAGTGAATATTTTGGCGATATGTATGCGGATGCTACGGTTGGCGCCGGTGTTGGATGTGGTTTAGTAGATCAACATTCGACAACGGCGTCCTCCGATGGCATCAGTATGGATGAAGTTGAATGGGCGATAAGAAGTTTGAAAAATGGTAAGGCGGCGGGCATTGATATGGTGTCTGCCGAGATGATCAAGCTTGGTGGCTCTTGTGTCTGGGAGGCGTTCCTGTTGCTCCTCAATTTATGTTGGAGCTCGGGAATGGTTCCCAGGGACTGGAATAGCGCAGTCATCGTGCCTTTGTTTAAAAACAAGGGTTCACGTTATGACTGTGCAAATTACAGAGCCATAAGCTTGACCAGTTTGGCAGCAAAAGTGTATGGTAAAATCATTGAAAGGAAAATGAGGATGGTGTCCGATGGTTTACTGTGTGAGACACAAGGAAGTTTCAGGAGTGGAAGGGGATGCATGGATCAACTGTTCTCTCTGCGCAACATTGTGGAGAAGCATCTGGCTCTAGGTCAGAGGGTTTTCTGCAGTTTTGTGGATCTGGAGAGAGCATTTGACACGGTTGTACGAAAGGAACTTTGAGACATTTTACCGGAGTATGGTATTAGCGGTAAACTGCTACAGGCTGTGCAGTCCAGTTACATGGGCTGTAGAGCCTGTGTGCGGCTGGATGATGGAATGTCGCCTTGGTTTGACGTCAATATCGGCGTTAAGCAGGGGTGCGTTCTGTCAGCCAGGCTGTTTATCATATATCTGGATAAATGTCTCCAAAGGTTGAACGATATGAATGTGGGAGTCCAGATGGGCGACTCAGTGGTCACTGCTCTGCTTTATGCAGATGATGCAGTCCTGCTGGCACAGTCAGCGACTGACCTGCAGACCCTAGTCGACACAATGACAGAAGATTGTAAGAAAAGGGGTCTACGTGTGAATGTGAGCAAAACCAAAATAATGGTCTTTGAAAGAGATAAAACCAGAACAGATGTAAGAGTAACAATAGGTAATGATATACTAGAGCAAGTGGATGAATTTGTATATCTTGGATGTGGATTTAGCCGAGATGGAAGGTACACCACTGATATAGAGCGAAGAGTGAATGCGGGAAATAGAGTGAACGGAGCGTTGGGGCAACTTCTCGGCAGCCACCACCTAAGCCAGAGGGCACGTGTAGCAATACATAACGCAGTGCTTGTCCCAACATTACTGTATGGAAGCGAGAGTTGGGTATGCAGAAAAGAGTATGATAGTAAAATTAATGCGGTCGAAATGCGATCTCTGCGGAAAATCTGTGGAGTTAGGCTGACCGACCGCATTCGTAACGACGACGTAAGAGAGCGAGTAGGTATGAAAGAGAGTATTGGTGTAAAGATGCGAAAGGGAATGCTCCGATGGTTCGGACATGTGGAAAGAATGCCGAACGAACGCCTGGTTAAGAAGATATACAATGCGAAATTAGAAGGATGTAGGTACCGAGGGAGACCGAGACTAACCTACCTAGACCAGATCGGTCATGTACTGAAGGAAGGTGGAGTCAAGAGTCTCCGAAACCGGCGAGCGTGTATGAAGAGAATTATGAATGTTGAGGAAGCGAGTGAAGTATGCAGAGATAGAGTTCTCTGGCACTCTGTTCTCTCTGCCTACCCTGCAAGGGATATGGCGTGATGATATGTATGTATGTATGTAATTCTTAATTTTTTTAAATTATTTGCTACTGCAATTGAAAAACAATGCATGAAAATCTTATTGAGATTCAATCAAATGGATGGATGAATCGATTATAAATTTAAAACAGTTTATGAAAATATTATTGAATTTAAATTAATGGATTTTATTTAATTTAAACTAAAGCTGTTAATTAATTCTTTTTATTATTCGAAAGGAATACATCCAAGTTCATCGTCACTATTATCATCATCGCTGGAGCTTTCCTGTAGGTTGATGATGAGTTCTTGGTCACAGATTATTCCATGAATAATCATGTTTATTTTATAAAAGAAATTATCTTTTTAATATAAAAGAAATGGTCTTATTAATATTATAACTGATGTCTGAATACTAAATTAACACAAGTTACTTATTTTATAGAGTAACCATGTGGTTTATATAGGTAATGTATTGGTTTTACTTGTTTTATAAATAATTAATAAGAATGTTATCGATTTACGTTTATCGATTGCCCCATCTCTATCTTATTCTCAGTTCAGTATGATCTTGTACTTGCGTAAGCGCCATATTTTTATAAGATGGTTTTAAAACATATGAGGTACTAATTTTGGTGTAAATATTCATATTTTTATATTCATAATTCAGTTGAGATATAACTGGCACCTAAAAAATGAAAACATAGGCGATATAATAAATTATGGTGGGACCACGCTGTTGACAGTTTTCTGTCTACAGCGTGGTCCTGTCCGTCCGGGGTAGTACCACACTCTCGCAGAAGATCGACGTCTCGAGTAGTGGCAATGTGCTAGAGCGCTTCGTTCGGTGAGCGAGAGAGCCGGAAGCCCAACTGGCTTAGGGATTTTATTGGTAAGCAGCGCCCCAAGCTATACCCTTGGTATAGCAAAGGTTCGTGGGCGGTAGTGACACTTACCATCAGGTGTGCTGCTCGCTCGTTTGCCACCATAAGCAATAAAAAAAATACAAATTAAAATTGTAATAATGACGCGTATTCATAATTACTTCATCGGTTTTGTCGCTATCTGTCACAGAGATCAAGCTATATTTTAAGGACTATAGTTAATAATTATTTTGTAAGCAATACGTCAGCTGTCGTTAACTATGAAGAACCATAAAAATGTCAAAATTCCAGGGTCGTAATTAGAATATAATTATAACATTTGGATTTTTCATCAAAGAAAAATATTTTTACTCTACTTTAAATGAACCTATTATAATTAAACTGTAAATTTTGTATGTTTTAGAATACCGTCCAATGATAATGTTAAGAAGCAATGGATTAGAGAGATTAGAGAGTACGGTTTGCATGCTAAATACCATGATAATTTGGAGCCCCTAAAACAATCCATACGATTGGCAGTGAAGAATTTTCCCATGGAAAGAGTGCGTGCTGCTATTGACAACTGGCCTCTACATTTAAAGGACTGTATTGCAGCCAATGGAAACCACTTCGATCAAGCTTTTTATATTTATGTATTAAACTAACACTGTAAAAGTAATAAATATATTTTGCAATAGAAAAAAGATTTTCTTTGTTACAGTATTTAGGGCAAGACTAGGTATAGCTCAAGAAATATATGATGCAAAAGAGTATTTCATTTTTATTATTGGCACCAATGTCTCCCTTTCTCCTTTATTTATTAATAATGTAATTGCACTCGATGTAATTTCTTGATAAGATTAACGAGGTTGAGCACGTCACAAAAATATTCAAAATGGTGGTGGCGTCGAAGACCGTGTCTTCAAGTTACCTTTGACATGGCTAAGTTTTAGATGGCCCGTGCGTCAATCAAACGGTTGCTACCAGGGGGGGCTGGTCTACTCGCCTGAAATACTCTTTTACATGTCTTGATCATTGACACTATTGTTGCATTATCGATTGTATAAAGCATTATTTTAATAGAGTGGTTTGATTCTTTTTTTATATGGAAAAGACAAAAAGGAACGAAATAATACCGTGTAACTAACATATTTACTAAAAGTCCAACTAGGGCTTACATTCGACAATTTGTTAGAAACCCAAACAAATAATTGTATTATTTGATCGTATGAAAAGGACACAAATATGAAGAAAAAAAAGGTTTCTAAACTTCTGAGTTTATCAGAATGACAATAAAGAAAAGATGGATTTTTTATAAAATATTAACATTATGAACAATGCTGACAAGCCTTATAAAGAAATTTGCGATTAAAAACAGTAGTCATTCACCTATTCGCTATGCAGAATTATTTGATTATAAACATTTGTATTTGAATAGAGCAAACAGCTAATCATGCACCTATAGCTTAGAACATTACTGTAGATTTATTATACAGACAATTTAAAAAGTTACTGTTATTCTTTATAATTTAATACATAGTAGTAGATTTTTAATTTAGCAGTATTATTATGTTGAAAGTTGTTTTCAAGTGACAATAGATAGCAGTGTTCTCAAATATGAAATGACGATGTCATAAAATTATTCAATATTATAGTTTTGTCTATACCACAGTCTATGCTTCTATGGTCTGTAAGTTGAAGTTATAACGACTGCTACGGATTTAAAACTTTGTTTTCTGGATATATTTCTTTGAATTCACCGGCTCGTTTGGACTTTCACGATATTACTCTTACTGTTGACCTGGCTACGTTTGGAATACTGCTATTTGCTCATCGAATTGGATTCGTCATTTGTGTATAATTATTATTGTGAATATGCACGAGAAAAAGTGTTGTGTACCGAACTGTTCGCGAACGCGTAAGTATTTTTTTTATTATTTGGTAGCTAATTAAACACTACTGCACGTGTTCAACCTCATCGGTCTAACGCCCCACTATTGGGCCTCCTTAAATGAAGGATAATTCGCCTACAGTATGCGCTGCCAAGATGTGTTGGTATAGGGTTTTTTCGAGATTTCATTCTCTTCGAGAGTTTCTTCTATTATTTGCCTTCTATCCTATTATTTATAACGACCTGGGCCAACTCCATCTGTCGCCGTTTGGTCAATAATTACATTCCCAAGTAGGGTTGATGTCTGGCAGGCAGCCGATCATATAACTTTTACAATATGTAGTATGAAATAAGAGTACATATTGTATCGACCCCAAGTAATTGGGATAAGAGTAGGAGAATGATGACAAATGATTTGCCTTCTATCTGCAAATAAATAGATTTAAAATTGCCTATTATTACTGTTTAATGTTGTGTGGGCTCGGTAAATAAAGATTATTGTCATTTAGTTCATACAAATATGCAGTATATAGAATGCTTAGATAAGATTTTACAAACTATGTCTTATAAATACACATGGTACCATTCACATTTGGCTCTATTATTCTTTGTCAATATAATCACGCTGAAAGAATTAGTACGCTGAAGTGGTAATGGGCAGACCACACCACATTGCTCTACGAACCGATAACCAATGAGAAAAAAAAGATTCTCGAGTGGCGACTGCATATTGGAAATCACGGTGTTAGTGGCCTGCATTATGATAGGGCATTAACACACCATTCTGATTCATACTGAAAATTGCCTAACAGAAAAACCAAATCATCCCTAAGTTAAGCAAATTGCTCAACTTACAGATTGAGCCTTAGATCTCACAATCAATTATAAACAGAAACAATCTTGTAGCACTGATATCCCATGACCAAGAGTATGAATTGTTCTATTTTTCTATTAGAATGTATTTTAGGTTCATTTTTAATGCTACAAATAATTAAATTACTATAAATTAATACGTTTCAGGTGCAGATAATGCTATTTTGCACATATTTCCTGATCCAAGAAAGGAGTTGGATAGATTTAATAAGTGGATATATGCTGTTGGTGGTAATCTTTTTATACTTGATCCATTACATATTTTTAAATGTGGGAGAGTTTGTCACTCACACTTTGAAGAAAAATATCACACTGCAAGCAAGAGATTAAGCCCAAAGGCGGTACCTTCTCTTGGTTTATCAGGTAATAAATGAATACATTTTATATTCATCCCATCATTTATAGAATTAAGGTAAACTATTTTACTGTGTTTTTAATAACTTGTATTCTTGTGTGTTATTTAGATTAACTTCCCAATGAGTTAAACACTAGAAATTTGGACCAAAAGGTTGGTTCAGAAATTAATGAAAATATCTTTCATTGTCATCCATTAAACTGAACCAGCCTACTTAATGTGAAAAAAGAAGAAAATAAAATTAAATAAAGTTTAATGCTTTTTTTTTCTTTTTGTATATAAATCATAAAAAGCAAAAAATAATATACAGTGGTACGTCGAGATACGAGTGCCCTAACATACAAGTTATTTGAGATACGAGCTGTCAAGCGAGCGATTTATTGTTTTGAAATACGAGCAATATTTGCAATACTAGCTATTGCCAATAACTTTTGCAATATGTAGGAAGAAGAGTACATATTCCGTCCACCCCAAGTGATTAGTAAATAATATTAAAAAAAATAAACTTATATTTAGTTAAAAAAAAACATAAAATTATGTATAATCTATTATCAAAATAAAATTGTTACATTATTTTTTTTAATAATTAGTTCTTTATTAATTTATGTGATCATCTTATTCATTAATTTTTGACTATTCAAACAACTACCCATGTTTTAATATATCCACAAGGGCAAAGCCGTGGGAAACAGCTTATTTATAAATATAATATTAGTTATTAATAAATTCATTTCATTATTATTTAAGGTATACAAACTACTTCAAGACCACATTTACAAGGGACTAATCAGAGTAGGAAAATTTCATTACCAGCTGTTTTGGCCCCATCTGGTTACCTAGTTCCTAACCCGTCTTCATCAATCAATCAAGAAGCTGCTGCATCAACATCAAAAGGTATGAAGTTATGTTTTATTTATAGCTCTAGTAAATGAATATTTCTTTTGTAATCATTTGCATTGATTATGTAACAATAAGGAATGATATTTCTTAAGAACCTTTTATTATTATTTTACCTACCTGTTTACTGCATATAAATTGACTTTAATAACCAGTATCCTTTAAAAGGTATTATATCTGTTGACCGACTTATTTTTTGGGTGGTTTTGGTTTGAACATACCCTGCTTGTTCCGACCCCGGCGACGAAATGAGTTCCCATGTTCCCTCCCTATCCAACTACTGGTAACCTTTAAATGTGCCTGCCTGCCTGGTGTCTTAAGATATGTCTTATGACACCCTGGCAATACGCGTATCCTCCTAGCAGTAGTGGTTAGATGATGACCACTCCCTCTTCGCGACGTTGTCTCGTCGAGACCTGCACCATTCGGAGAGAGAGGATGTGCTGCCGACGCAATCACTACATTAGCGTTGGCTATAGGACCTCCACAGTCCGAACACCGAACCGAGGCCTCTCCAACCGTACTGCCCAATGAGGAATAAGGTTTCGATGTAGTCGGTCAATTCGCGGGGTGAGATACTGTTAGCTAACCTAACAGTATTAATTTGCTTTAAATGTGCAGACATTTCTGTCTCATAAACATAACTGGTTGACCTATTAGGACCTGTTTGTATAAAGGTAGTGTTATACAGTTTGTGATATAAAGTATCGTTATTCCAGGTATCTCTTATATCTCGAGACCTTCTTTACAAAATGTGACCAATGAGACAGAGGAAACTTCATTACCAGAATTATTGGCTGCATCTGACCACCTAACAACTTTACAATTTGTCCCGACTGCAACTCCTCAAAAAGCTGTTGTATTAAAAGGTTGGTGGTACCTACATCTGTAATAAGTATCAATTCATTTAAGTTACCAAACCTCAAAAGAAAGAACGAACTCCTTATAATTTGAAGGTGTGTTGTTAAATAAAAGTCGCGGGCCGCAAGAAGGAAGGCCACGGGTTGCTGATCACTGATCTAACTTGAAGCAAGCATATAGAGAGCTAATTATGGTGTAGGTTGAGAAGGGGTTTTCAAAATACAACTTTCGTATTCCGTCAGTTACAAAATGTTAACATAAATGTTGGTTGTTGGAAATAGAACAAAATATTAATAATATTTTCATGTCATCTGCTTGAAATCCTTTAGTCAATTTCTATGATACACGCAGGAAGAGGTGGATTGCTGGCATATGTAACGTGGCCTATGATTGACTATTTATATATGATATGATTTTAATAATATAAGCCCGCCTTTCATTACATACCTATTTCTTTCTCAATCTCAATTTTTGCTTCACATGAGATTTTATTTTTTCAGATAAATCTGTATCTAGAATGGTTGACGCTAATTATATTATACTGAGAAACCAAATAAAGCAGTTACAAAAACAAAAAGACTCTGCAACAACTAGATTGAAGAAGGCCTTGAAGTTGTCGGAAAATGCTGCATTCCAAAGAGCACTTGGAAAATTTTCGCCAACCGCAACTATTTTCACTAATCTACAATTCCGTGAAGCAGGGAAACATCAACTGGGTTGTAGATTTACAAAAGAGGAAAAGTTATGGCACTAGCTTTATACAAGCAAGGTCCTAGAGCTTATAGATGGTTGAAAAAATTTTTTACTCTCCCTTCACCACTAACATTAAGCAGAATGATATCTAGGGCATCTCTGCGGCCAGGCATAACTAATGAACGTTTATTTCAACACCTAGAAAAACAAGTTAGCCGAATGAAGCCCTTAGACAAATTATGTATATTGTTATTTGATGAAGTTGCACTAACTGCACATTTTGACTACAATAGAAGAATGGATTGTGTGAGCGGGTTCGCTAATAATGGTGTAAGCGCCCAAAACAAAATAGCTGACCATGCCCTGGTGTTCATGGTGAGAGGCATTCAAAGAAACTATAAACAGCCTGTGGCCTATACCTTTTGCCAAAGTACGACTCCCTGTTTGGAACTCGCTTACCAAATAAAAACAGTAATTAGAAAATTAATGTCAATTGGTTTTATTATAATAGCAACAATATGTGATCAGGGCGCAACTAATACCAGTGCAATCAATTGGCTTATTAAAAATACCAATGAGGAATATTTACGGCAAGGGAAAGAAATCAAATATAAAATATTTGAAATAGATGGAAATCAAATAGTCCCATTATATGACCCCCCACATCTCATTAAGGGCGTCCGAAACAACTTGCTCACTAAAAACTTATATTATAATATTGATGGTGTGGATAAAATTGCTAAATGGGAACACATTGTTCAGATATACAACGAAAATCTTGCATATAAGGGCATAAGATTAATGCCAAAACTAACTGAACGGCATGTTGTACCCCATAAAATAGCAAAAATGAAAGTTAAATGTGCTACTCAAGTCTTTAGCCAAACTGTGGCAGCTAATATGGGATATCTATCAAGTGAGTAGTTATCACTTTGAAATACACCTCGTTTTTAAATTCAATGTACTGTGGACATCAAATAATTTCTCTTATTTCAGATAATTAATAAAATTCAGCAGCATTATTTGGCAATGCGACTGGTAGAGAGCAATAAGCTTGTTTATCTATTACATAGGATTTATAAAAAACAGTGATAGGTGTGTTAATCATGAGTGTAGCTAGGAATTGTTCTGGCCGGCCAATAACTTAGTAACCACCATGAAATTTTAAATTATCTCATGATCATCTGTCCCACTGTTGGGCTTGAGCCTCCTCCATAATGGGAGAGAAAATGACCTACTATACCACACTGGTCAGACGTGTTCGTATAGGGTTTTGTTTAGAGTTTTCCTTCTCTTGCATAGATTTTATATTCCTAAGTCGTCTCTTACGAACATCCAATGGTAAGATAGGGGATGGTGAATTGTATTTTTACTCCGTCACTATATGGAAAGAAAATTTTAAATAATAAAATATACATCAGTTGGTACTTTTAATTCGTCTAGTTAAATAAAGCTCCAAATTATTGCACGTATGGTGTTGATAAAGCTACAATTCCATCCCTAAATGAGCATGTATAGATAGATCTCTTTAGTAAAGGATAAATTCAGTATTGTCATGCTTATGTTAGATGAACTTCAGTCAAATAACTTTACAAACACTTAACAATAATTCAATTCAATTATAATTCAACAACAATAATTCAGCATATTAAATGCTAAATTTCAATAATTTGAATAACAAAGTTGTGTCATCGTTTAATACAATTCTAACTGCAAAGTTTGAAGTATTAAGCCCATACAATGTGTAAACATTGTCGGGTAGATGGCACACGTCTCCTTAAAGACGTAAATATGATACAAAGCGATTTGAATGTCCTACAATAGTTCACGGTGGTGTAAGTGGCGGCATGATTGGGCCGGCCTCCCAATAGGTGTGGGTTCGAATCCCGCTTTTGACATCATTTTTCGCTTCGTAATCGGGTTTTTATAAATAATTCAGCATAATAAATGCTAAATTTCAGTATTTTGAATTTACAAACACTACTTCTGCTAAATTGCAACAGTTCTGCCATAGTAATTAATTAACTAAAAATATCACATTTTAATATTAATGTGATACATATAACAAATAATACGGTTGATGATAAATATAGCATATTTTTTCAGATATGGGGATCTTGTCGAAGGAGTGTGAAGGTACAGCAAATCTTCTGCTATTCTTCGATAACCTATTTGATTCAGTCAATGGCAGTCAAGAAAATTTTAAAAAAAGGGCTGGGAAACCATTACTTGGTCCTGTGACTCCAAATTCCAGCCACAAAAAGATTTGGATAGAAGCCAAACAAACAATAAAAACGATGAAATTTAGCAATAATAATAGATTTGGTGTAGTGCCATCTATTACCAATTGGTTGCATACTATTGAAAATGTTGTATATATGGTTGATATTCTCTTTAAAAAATATCAATTGACTTCTATATGGATGAGACACTTTAATCAAGACCCCCTGGAGAATTTTTTTGGCTGCATTCGCAGTCACGGTTACCGTAATGTGTCTCCTTCTTGTATAGGCTTTGAAGCAGCTTATGCTTCTCTTTTAATAAATAATTTAAGCAGTATACATTCGCCGGGGTCCAATTGTGAGATTGACAATTGTACGAATTTTAAGTCTCTCAGTAAAATATTTTTTAAGAAATGTGAAACTACAAGATTTGTTTTAGAAATAAATTTTGAAGACACAAATATAATTTTTGTAGATCTTAGCAGAAAGTTGCAAGACCCTAAAACAAAAGCACAATTGCAATATGTATGTGGTTATGTTTTACGACAGTTAAAAATTAGCTGTGCTACCTGCAAATCATTATTATATAACGAAAACCGAAATAGTGAAGCCATTATATACAGAGAGTATGATAAATTTAAACGGTGCCTTACTTATCCTTCTATATCTCTAATGAATTGCTTTTCTGCTATACAAGATGTTGTCACCGACATTATAAGAAAAGATAGCAAAAAGGCAAACATTAAAGAATATATAAAAACAATACTATCAGTTGTAATTGATTATAAATTCATAAATTGCAACCAGCATAAATATGACATAATTAAAAAAATTGAAGATATATGTATAAACTTATTTATTTGTAATTGGTGCAAAGACACAAATAAATTGTTACGAGGATCTCGATCAGACTTCGATTATTACGACGACATTCAAAAAATGTCAATTGCTTATTATAAAAAAAGGCAAAAATAAAATTTTAATATTGATATGGTATTTTATTTCATCTTTGATTTAGGTTGGGTTTTGTTGTAAATACCTAAATAAACTTATATAAATATATAATGTGTGTATATATTTATATATACATATATACACGTGAACAATTAACATGCAAAGTTGCACTCCGTGATTGCCAGGTGGCGTTCTTCACATTACCTTTGAGTGACGTCTCTATCTCAGTCTATAAAATGTACTCTGTGCAGCTAATAAGATTTGTTTGTATGTTGAAATAAAAAAAAATAGCACTCACTGATATAGGTAAATTCTGAGTACGTTCCTATTACACGATACACTTACTGACATCTAATGCAAGATAGCTCAACTGCATACAATATACGAAATTAGTAGTTGTGCTAATAGCCGGTAGATGGACATTAAGGAGGGAGTGAGACAAGTACTATTACTTGTCTCACTCTTTCTATTAGCAGCGATCCCGTCACCCCTGTAAATGACACGATTGTTTCATAGAAAATATTCATTACAACAGCTCCTCTTTGTATTTGCTCTGTGATAACAACTCAGAAATGTTTCAAGATGATGTGTTTGAAGAATTGGTCCAATATCTCAGTTGATGCGCGCATCTTTTGAAAAGTATTTTCCCGAAGAACAAAATACAAAATGAAACTGAATTCATAGATTCATAATCCTTTTTTACCCAACTTGCAAAAGCCCGAAAGTATATCAAACGAGATATATGAATCTCTTTTAGAAATGTCATCAGACACAAGTATGGACTCACTGTTCAAAACGACGCCTCTCAACGATTTTTGGTGCAGAATCCGTGCTGAATATCCAATGCTTGGCAAAATGGCTCTGAATATTCTTCTCCCGTTCCCAACAACATATTTGTGCGAAACAGGATTCTCAACCTATGCAGCCACGAAAACAAAATATTGCAATAGACTGGACGCCGAACCTGCTATGAGACTTCAACTGTCTTCTATCAAACCTGATATCAATCAATTGATGAAAAATAAAAGACAGTTTCATACCTCCCATTAGTTAGATTTTATATTTTTTTATCTCTTCTATTATTGTACTTGCCATTTGATAAAGTAAGTAATAATTAGTATTTATAAAACCCGATTACGAATCGAAAAATGATGTCACAAGCGGGATTCGAACTAGTGTTGCCCAAATGCAAGAACAAGACGAGACTTAGCCAGTCTTGGTCTTGCGCCAATACACCTGGTCTTGGTCTTGGTCTTGGTCTTGCGCTCCCAGTCTTTATCTTGGTCTTGGTCTTGCAGCAAGAGTCTTGCAAGTCTTGCAAGTACCTATTAGTCTATTACTATTTATTAAAGTTTACTTTAAATCTTAGAAAAACGTATTAGAATTGAAACATTGTGAGCTTGAATTAACATAGCCATAGTAAAGATCAAGCAGATTAATAAATAACTGAGGATTTGATAAGAAATTCGAAAAATCAACTGACCTATATGTCGTTTTCCATGGAAGTAACTGTTTCTTAATAAACATTTATGATTTATAAGCTTACATTTGCTAAAACATGTAAAAAACAAATTAATTACAATAACTTGACTGTATTTTAAAGAACAATATCTGTCTAGAAAGAGATTGAACCCTCAACTTATATGAAATTTAATAAAAGAGTTTTACGATTTATCATTTATTTCAATAAAAAATAAAATACAACACAAATCAAACATAACAGTACACAACAGCTTTATCATTAGGTTATGTTACTTTATATCAATTCTTTTGACCAAGAATTAATACAAAGTAACCATCTGGCTGACTCATCACTTAACCTATTTCTATGTTTTCTAATTACTAATGATGCTTTAGAAAATAATCTCTCAGCAGGTACTGAAGTTGCAGGTATTGAGAGAAAATCACGGGCCATCTTCGATAAAGTCGGATACTCTGTCTCATGCGTCCTCCACCAATCTAAAATGTCTTCCGAGCTGACAGTTCTTGGTTTTCTCAGGTACTCCTCCAACTCGTCTATCACTAAGCCTTGAAGACAAGATCCAGATGACGTCGAGGGACATTCATAGAGTTTATCAAAGTCTATTACGTCTTCATCTTCATCACATACTTTATTTTCTTTTTTTGGTAATTCCAGAGATTTGTTCAGTGAGTGTAGACTTTTATATTCTTCATAAAGTTCATTGAACTTGCGCAGACTTTCTGTTTTAAGTTGCTTCCCCCACATTGTCAGGTCAAAAGTCTGAGCCTTATGCCTTGAGTCTAAAATTAAAGAAGTACAATAAATCCAGTTGCTCTTCTTATAATGTTTAAGCATTTTGTCTCGAGCTGCTTGGAAAGCTAGAATGAGCCTTTCATCCACTTCAGATCGATTAGGTTTCTCATCTAACTGTTTTACCATGGATTCAATTTTATCTAGCAAGAGATTGAATGATACAATGACTAGCGGTAATGTAACATATTTGTCTCCACCAAGTTTTGTACTTAAAAGTTTAAAGTTTATTAGAAATTTATGTAATTTTTCGAGTACCTGCCATTCACTAGCTGTGATTTGAAAATCATTCAATTCGGTGACAGAACTGCACAATATGTTAATGCCCGCTCTCACTTTTAAACCAAATCCAATCATATCATGTGTGGAATTCCATCTCGTTGGACAGTCAAGAATGGCATTTAGATTTGATGGCACGCCAGCTGCTTCACAAGCAGACTGAAACTTCTTCTTCACTATCTCACTTCTTTTTATTTTACTGGAAATACTGCGTAACTTTGTTACAGATATACGCGAGTCAGCAATATTTGGTGCATATTCTTCATCTTCCTCATCCTCAGTTTCGTCTGCATAGTCTTCATACTGCTGATCTTGCGCGTTAGTGTCAGACTCATAGTGTAATGCTAAGGTCTTTAATAAATCTTGTACACCAAGGTTTAAAATGTGAGCAAAGCACCGGAAATGTTGATTGTCTGAATCAAAGTGTGGCGGCAGCTGTTTGCCCAGTTCATACATAAATTTGGTATTTGCAGTTGCGTTGTCAACCGTGATACCTTGTATTTTATCAATTATGTCATATTCCAATAAACATTCATGGAAAATCGTTGCAATATCTTCCCCAGTATGTCGACCGCGTGATGGTATAAAATCAAGAACTACAGATCGATACTTCCATTCGTTGTCTATATAATGCATAGTAACCCCGTAGTAACTCCTACCAGCAATTGACGTCCACCCATCAATAGTAAACGACATTTTAGATGATAATTGTTGAAGTCGTTCCTTGAGATTCAATTGGAGCTCTTCAAATCGCTCTTTGACTTTCCTTCTAAGTGTAGACCTTTTAGGAAACACCATATTAGGGCAAATACGTCGAAAATATACTTGTGTAGCTTCGTCATCGAAAAATGAGAAGGGAAGATATTTTTTCACCACCCAATCAACTGTAACTGTCGTGATGTTGTCACTGCTGTTTTCCGACTGAAATAAAACAATAAATCTTGAAATTTGCATGTCCTACAATTAGTCGCGGTGGTGCAGTGGCAGCACGATTGGGCCGGAATCCCAATAGACGCGGGTTCGAATCCCGCTTGCGACATCATTTTTCATTTCGTAATCGGATTTTATAAATAATTAAGCATATTAAGTGCTAAATTTCAGTAATTTAAATAACAAGGTTGTGTCATCGTTTAATACAATTCTAACTGTAAAGTTTGAAGTATTAAGCCTATTACAATGTGTAAACATTGTCGGGTAGATAGCATACCGTCACCTTAAGACGTAAATATAATACGGAGTGAAATTTGCATGTCCTACAATTAGTCGCGGTGGTGCAGTGGCAGCACGATTGGGCCGGAATCCCAATAGACGCGGGTTCGAATCCCGCTTGCGACATCATTTTTCATTTCGTAATCGGATTTTATAAATAATTAAGCATATTAAGTGCTAAATTTCAGTAATTTAAATAACAAGGTTGTGTCATCGTTTAATACAATTCTAACTGTAAAGTTTGAAGTATTAAGCCTATTACAATGTGTAAACATTGTCGGGTAGATAGCATACCGTCACCTTAAGACGTAAATATAATACGGAGTGAAATTTGCATGTCCTACAATTAGTCGCGGTGGTGCAGTGGCAGCACGATTGGGCCGGAATCCCAATAGACGCGGGTTCGAATCCCGCTTGCGACATCATTTTTCATTTCGTAATCGGATTTTATAAATAATTAAGCATATTAAGTGCTAAATTTCAGTAATTTAAATAACAAGGTTGTGTCATCGTTTAATACAATTCTAACTGTAAAGTTTGAAGTATTAAGCCTATTACAATGTGTAAACATTGTCGGGTAGATAGCATACCGTCACCTTAAGACGTAAATATAATACGGAGTGAAATTTGCATGTCCTACAATTAGTCGCGGTGGTGCAGTGGCAGCACGATTGGGCCGGAATCCCAATAGACGCGGGTTCGAATCCCGCTTGCGACATCATTTTTTCATTTCGTAATCGGATTTTATAAATAATTAAGCATATTAAGTGCTAAATTTCAGTAATTTAAATAACAAGGTTGTGTCATCGTTTAATACAATTCTAACTGTAAAGTTTGAAGTATTAAGCCTATTACAATGTGTAAACATTGTCGGGTAGATAGCATACCGTCACCTTAAGACGTAAATATAATACGGAGTGAAATTTGCATGTCCTACAATTAGTCGCGGTGGTGCAGTGGCAGCACGATTGGGCCGGAATCCCAATAGACGCGGGTTCGAATCCCGCTTGCGACATCATTTTTCATTTCGTAATCGGATTTTATAAATAATTAAGCATATTAAGTGCTAAATTTCAGTAATTTAAATAACAAGGTTGTGTCATCGTTTAATACAATTCTAACTGTAAAGTTTGAAGTATTAAGCCTATTACAATGTGTAAACATTGTCGGGTAGATAGCATACCGTCACCTTAAGACGTAAATATAATACGGAGTGAAATTTGCATGTCCTACAATTAGTCGCGGTGGTGCAGTGGCAGCACGATTGGGCCGGAATCCCAATAGACGCGGGTTCGAATCCCGCTTGCGACATCATTTTTCATTTCGTAATCGGATTTTATAAATAATTAAGCATATTAAGTGCTAAATTTCAGTAATTTAAATAACAAGGTTGTGTCATCGTTTAATACAATTCTAACTGTAAAGTTTGAAGTATTAAGCCTATTACAATGTGTAAACATTGTCGGGTAGATAGCATACCGTCACCTTAAGACGTAAATATAATACGGAGTGAAATTTGCATGTCCTACAATTAGTCGCGGTGGTGCAGTGGCAGCACGATTGGGCCGGAATCCCAATAGACGCGGGTTCGAATCCCGCTTGCGACATCATTTTTCATTTCGTAATCGGATTTTATAAATAATTAAGCATATTAAGTGCTAAATTTCAGTAATTTAAATAACAAGGTTGTGTCATCGTTTAATACAATTCTAACTGTAAAGTTTGAAGTATTAAGCCTATTACAATGTGTAAACATTGTCGGGTAGATAGCATACCGTCACCTTAAGACGTAAATATAATACGGAGTGAAATTTGCATGTCCTACAATTAGTCGCGGTGGTGCAGTGGCAGCACGATTGGGCCGGAATCCCAATAGACGCGGGTTCGAATCCCGCTTGCGACATCATTTTTCATTTCGTAATCGGATTTTATAAATAATTAAGCATATTAAGTGCTAAATTTCAGTAATTTAAATAACAAGGTTGTGTCATCGTTTAATACAATTCTAACTGTAAAGTTTGAAGTATTAAGCCTATTACAATGTGTAAACATTGTCGGGTAGATAGCATACCGTCACCTTAAGACGTAAATATAATACGGAGTGAAATTTGCATGTCCTACAATTAGTCGTGGTGGTGCAGTGGCAGCACGATTGGGCCGGAATCCCAATAGACGCGGGTTCGAATCCCGCTTGCGACATCATTTTTCATTTCGTAATCGGATTTTATAAATAATTAAGCATATTAAGTGCTAAATTTCAGTAATTTAAATAACAAGGTTGTGTCATCGTTTAATACAATTCTAACTGTAAAGTTTGAAGTATTAAGCCTATTACAATGTGTAAACATTGTCGGGTAGATAGCATACCGTCACCTTAAGACGTAAATATAATACGGAGTGAAATTTGCATGTCCTACAATTAGTCGCGGTGGTGCAGTGGCAGCACGATTGGGCCGGAATCCCAATAGACGCGGGTTCGAATCCCGCTTGCGACATCATTTTTCATTTCGTAATCGGATTTTATAAATAATTAAGCATATTAAGTGCTAAATTTCAGTAATTTAAATAACAAGGTTGTGTCATCGTTTAATACAATTCTAACTGTAAAGTTTGAAGTATTAAGCCTATTACAATGTGTAAACATTGTCGGGTAGATAGCATACCGTCACCTTAAGACGTAAATATAATACGGAGTGAAATTTGCATGTCCTACAATTAGTCGCGGTGGTGCAGTGGCAGCACGATTGGGCCGGAATCCCAATAGACGCGGGTTCGAATCCCGCTTGCGACATCATTTTTCATTTCGTAATCGGATTTTATAAATAATTAAGCATATTAAGTGCTAAATTTCAGTAATTTAAATAACAAGGTTGTGTCATCGTTTAATACAATTCTAACTGTAAAGTTTGAAGTATTAAGCCTATTACAATGTGTAAACATTGTCGGGTAGATAGCATACCGTCACCTTAAGACGTAAATATAATACGGAGTGAAATTTGCATGTCCTACAATTAGTCGCGGTGGTGCAGTGGCAGCACGATTGGGCCGGAATCCCAATAGACGCGGGTTCGAATCCCGCTTGCGACATCATTTTTCATTTCGTAATCGGATTTTATAAATAATTAAGCATATTAAGTGCTAAATTTCAGTAATTTAAATAACAAGGTTGTGTCATCGTTTAATACAATTCTAACTGTAAAGTTTGAAGTATTAAGCCTATTACAATGTGTAAACATTGTCGGGTAGATAGCATACCGTCACCTTAAGACGTAAATATAATACGGAGTGAAATTTGCATGTCCTACAATTAGTCGCGGTGGTGCAGTGGCAGCACGATTGGGCCGGAATCCCAATAGACGCGGGTTCGAATCCCGCTTGCGACATCATTTTTCATTTCGTAATCGGATTTTATAAATAATTAAGCATATTAAGTGCTAAATTTCAGTAATTTAAATAACAAGGTTGTGTCATCGTTTAATACAATTCTAACTGTAAAGTTTGAAGTATTAAGCCTATTACAATGTGTAAACATTGTCGGGTAGATAGCATACCGTCACCTTAAGACGTAAATATAATACGGAGTGAAATTTGCATGTCCTACAATTAGTCGCGGTGGTGCAGTGGCAGCACGATTGGGCCGGAATCCCAATAGACGCGGGTTCGAATCCCGCTTGCGACATCATTTTTCATTTCGTAATCGGATTTTATAAATAATTAAGCATATTAAGTGCTAAATTTCAGTAATTTAAATAACAAGGTTGTGTCATCGTTTAATACAATTCTAACTGTAAAGTTTGAAGTATTAAGCCTATTACAATGTGTAAACATTGTCGGGTAGATAGCATACCGTCACCTTAAGACGTAAATATAATACGGAGTGAAATTTGCATGTCCTACAATTAGTCGCGGTGGTGCAGTGGCAGCACGATTGGGCCGGAATCCCAATAGACGCGGGTTCGAATCCCGCTTGCGACATCATTTTTCATTTCGTAATCGGATTTTATAAATAATTAAGCATATTAAGTGCTAAATTTCAGTAATTTAAATAACAAGGTTGTGTCATCGTTTAATACAATTCTAACTGTAAAGTTTGAAGTATTAAGCCTATTACAATGTGTAAACATTGTCGGGTAGATAGCATACCGTCACCTTAAGACGTAAATATAATACGGAGTGAAATTTGCATGTCCTACAATTAGTCGCGGTGGTGCAGTGGCAGCACGATTGGGCCGGAATCCCAATAGACGCGGGTTCGAATCCCGCTTGCGACATCATTTTTCATTTCGTAATCGGATTTTATAAATAATTAAGCATATTAAGTGCTAAATTTCAGTAATTTAAATAACAAGGTTGTGTCATCGTTTAATACAATTCTAACTGTAAAGTTTGAAGTATTAAGCCTATTACAATGTGTAAACATTGTCGGGTAGATAGCATACCGTCACCTTAAGACGTAAATATAATACGGAGTGAAATTTGCATGTCCTACAATTAGTCGCGGTGGTGCAGTGGCAGCACGATTGGGCCGGAATCCCAATAGACGCGGGTTCGAATCCCGCTTGCGACATCATTTTTCATTTCGTAATCGGATTTTATAAATAATTAAGCATATTAAGTGCTAAATTTCAGTAATTTAAATAACAAGGTTGTGTCATCGTTTAATACAATTCTAACTGTAAAGTTTGAAGTATTAAGCCTATTACAATGTGTAAACATTGTCGGGTAGATAGCATACCGTCACCTTAAGACGTAAATATAATACGGAGTGAAATTTGCATGTCCTACAATTAGTCGCGGTGGTGCAGTGGCAGCACGATTGGGCCGGAATCCCAATAGACGCGGGTTCGAATCCCGCTTGCGACATCATTTTTCATTTCGTAATCGGATTTTATAAATAATTAAGCATATTAAGTGCTAAATTTCAGTAATTTAAATAACAAGGTTGTGTCATCGTTTAATACAATTCTAACTGTAAAGTTTGAAGTATTAAGCCTATTACAATGTGTAAACATTGTCGGGTAGATAGCATACCGTCACCTTAAGACGTAAATATAATACGGAGTGAAATTTGCATGTCCTACAATTAGTCGCGGTGGTGCAGTGGCAGCACGATTGGGCCGGAATCCCAATAGACGCGGGTTCGAATCCCGCTTGCGACATCATTTTTCATTTCGTAATCGGATTTTATAAATAATTAAGCATATTAAGTGCTAAATTTCAGTAATTTAAATAACAAGGTTGTGTCATCGTTTAATACAATTCTAACTGTAAAGTTTGAAGTATTAAGCCTATTACAATGTGTAAACATTGTCGGGTAGATAGCATACCGTCACCTTAAGACGTAAATATAATACGGAGTGAAATTTGCATGTCCTACAATTAGTCGCGGTGGTGCAGTGGCAGCACGATTGGGCCGGAATCCCAATAGACGCGGGTTCGAATCCCGCTTGCGACATCATTTTTCATTTCGTAATCGGATTTTATAAATAATTAAGCATATTAAGTGCTAAATTTCAGTAATTTAAATAACAAGGTTGTGTCATCGTTTAATACAATTCTAACTGTAAAGTTTGAAGTATTAAGCCTATTACAATGTGTAAACATTGTCGGGTAGATAGCATATCACCTTAAGACGTAAATATAATACGGAGTGAAATTTGCATGTCCTACAATTAGTCGCGGTGGTGCAGTGGCAGCACGATTGGGCCGGAATCCCAATAGACGCGGGTTCGAATCCCGCTTGCGACATCATTTTTCATTTCGTAATCGGATTTTATAAATAATTAAGCATATTAAGTGCTAAATTTCAGTAATTTAAATAACAAGGTTGTGTCATCGTTTAATACAATTCTAACTGTAAAGTTTGAAGTATTAAGCCTATTACAATGTGTAAACATTGTCGGGTAGATAGCATACCGTCACCTTAAGACGTAAATATAATACGGAGTGAAATTTGCATGTCCTACAATTAGTCGCGGTGGTGCAGTGGCAGCACGATTGGGCCGGAATCCCAATAGACGCGGGTTCGAATCCCGCTTGCGACATCATTTTTCATTTCGTAATCGGATTTTATAAATAATTAAGCATATTAAGTGCTAAATTTCAGTAATTTAAATAACAAGGTTGTGTCATCGTTTAATACAATTCTAACTGTAAAGTTTGAAGTATTAAGCCTATTACAATGTGTAAACATTGTCGGGTAGATAGCATACCGTCACCTTAAGACGTAAATATAATACGGAGTGAAATTTGCATGTCCTACAATTAGTCGCGGTGGTGCAGTGGCAGCACGATTGGGCCGGAATCCCAATAGACGCGGGTTCGAATCCCGCTTGCGACATCATTTTTCATTTCGTAATCGGATTTTATAAATAATTAAGCATATTAAGTGCTAAATTTCAGTAATTTAAATAACAAGGTTGTGTCATCGTTTAATACAATTCTAACTGTAAAGTTTGAAGTATTAAGCCTATTACAATGTGTAAACATTGTCGGGTAGATAGCATACCGTCACCTTAAGACGTAAATATAATACGGAGTGAAATTTGCATGTCCTACAATTAGTCGCGGTGGTGCAGTGGCAGCACGATTGGGCCGGAATCCCAATAGACGCGGGTTCGAATCCCGCTTGCGACATCATTTTTCATTTCGTAATCGGATTTTATAAATAATTAAGCATATTAAGTGCTAAATTTCAGTAATTTAAATAACAAGGTTGTGTCATCGTTTAATACAATTCTAACTGTAAAGTTTGAAGTATTAAGCCTATTACAATGTGTAAACATTGTCGGGTAGATAGCATACCGTCACCTTAAGACGTAAATATAATACGGAGTGAAATTTGCATGTCCTACAATTAGTCGCGGTGGTGCAGTGGCAGCACGATTGGGCCGGAATCCCAATAGACGCGGGTTCGAATCCCGCTTGCGACATCATTTTTCATTTCGTAATCGGATTTTATAAATAATTAAGCATATTAAGTGCTAAATTTCAGTAATTTAAAAAACAATAAATCTTGTTATTATTTAAAACATACTAGGTTTGAGCGTTTAGGAGGAGGAGGTTTGTTGTTGTTAAATCGAGAAAATCGTTAAATTGACATTTGTTATATTACCAAAATAAAGTACTTAGTTGTTACTGGCCGATTATGAAAACAAATGAAAATATGGGTGTTTATAAAAAATATTTAAGACGATAATTACATACTTAATATGTCGCACCCCTAGATGAAAACACCACTTACTCAAAAATACTTACGTAAGTTAATGGCGTTTTTGAAAGTATCGCATGAATAGCTACGCGGAGTTAAAATTCCCGTAGCGACAACTTCGACCATTGTTAAAAAAATATTCTTACCTGTCCACTTCTTCCAGCGGTTACTAAAAAGCTTGTGATATCTCCACTTAATTTTGGTTTAACAGGAAGAAATATTTGTGATTCCTTTTTGTGGAAAGATATTAGAGGTTTCCTTAAGCCTGAAGTGTTTCTGTTTTTCATTTTTATTTCAATCTTTTTATGTTGGCACAATTTACACAAGGCAGTTTGGGATGCATGAATTATTTCGAAAAACTCCTCAAATTTGCTTTTGGGTCTTTTAGATCTGTGACTCAAACTCTCGTTACTCGGACTAGAATAATTTGAATCTTCGTCACTCATATTAAATTGTACACGTGATACGTTTTTAGAAAACAACAAGAATTAGTAAAAACAATTATTAAGTTAGACTCGAAGCACAGCTCAATTGGAAATGACTGGAATTAAAATAATTCCTTTATTTATAGTACGTTTCCTTGCTTTCTACCGCGCCGCCTCGCCACGTGCCGGCTCTATTAAAAGGATACCGCCGCAAATCAAACGATGCCGCGTGCGGCGTACAAACACAGATTATTACCTACTTGTACAGACGCGACGCGTGAATAAAATATATGTAAAGAATTAGTGCCAATCACTATTCTTTACATATAAGTGAATGTTTTGGCGTACATCTATACTTATCTATACTAATATTATAAAGCTGAAGAGTTTGTTTGTATGTTTGATGACAGAAGTTTTAAAATAAATAAATAAATCCTGAACGTCACTATACCTCCAAAGTTACTATTCCTCGTGGACGAAGTCGCGGGCACTGCTAGTAAATACTTACTCTCATCATCTCTCTCAGAGATATTCGGGCTGGTAAGCAATACAAAACTCTTATCGCAGGCTTTTTATTTTATTAGTAGGTAAGTACCTACGCTTTTTATATTATTTTATTAGTTTTGTAGAATTTTTTTACACGTTTCAAGTATATTTAAAAGTGGCTACAATATTTATCAAACGGGTGATATTTGAACACTTTTTTGCTATTTTTTCTTGTAAAAACTTAAGAAATATAATGACTAAATGTACAATAATAGTACCTAAGTAATTAGTTTAAAACCATATAATCAATATTATAATATATACTTACTAGAATAAATTATTATGACATCTACTACCTATCCTTAACATTTTTTTCTATCATAATACTACTTGCGTGATCAGTATAATGTATTCATTTTCATTCTAAGCACTCTCAAACTTATTTATTCTTTGGAACACCTGTAGGTACTCTTAAAATTCGAAATTATTTTGCATGAGTATACCTACGCCCTGTGGCGGCAATCAAATAGTGTCAAATGTTGTGATTTCGGCGCGGCGGCAACGATTGTTGTATATGATTTCAAAAGAAGCCGCCGGCGCGTGTATCATAACCATGTACTGCCGAAAAGCGGCAAATTTCTTTGAGAAGTAAGTACAAAACCTTTGATGCCGCATTATCAAAGTGCCGATGGTTAAAACATAACTATGCATGCACTCAGTTTGATTTTAATGGATATTTTTTTATTCGCTATGTAGGTATGTTTATGATATTAGTCGTAATGCGCATAGGTCCAGTTTTTCATATTCTTTGATACAGTTTTTTGCGTCTCATAGAATTCCTAAGCGTACCTATACACCGAACTGTTACACCTAACTACTCCGTGAAATAGCGCTAAGTCCTAGCTGCAAGACGCAAGAGTCTTGCAGGCTTAGTCTTGTTCTTGCTCAAGTCTTGCACGGTCAGTCTTGGTCTTGGTCTTGCTAAAAATACGCGGTCTTGTTCTTGGTCTTGGTCTTGCAAAAACGCAAGAACAAGACCAAGACTGCAAGACCAAGACTGAATTTGGGCAACACTAATTCGAACCCGCGCCTATTGGGACTCCGGTTCAATCGTGCTGCCACTACACCACCGTGAACTATTGTAGGACATGCAAATCTCGCTTCGTGTCATATTTACGTCTTTAAGGTGACATATGCCATCTACCCGACAATGTTTACACATTGCTATAGGTAGGTTGTCGGGTAGATGGCATATGTCACCTTAAAGACGTAAATATGACATGAAGCGAGATTTGCATGTCCCACAATAGTTCACGGTGGTGTGGCAGCACGATTGGGCCGGAATCCCAATAGGCGCGGGTTCGAATCCCGCTTGTGACATCATTTTTCGCTTCGTAATCGGGTTTTATGAATAATTAAGCATATTAAATGCTAAACTTCAGTAATTTTAATAATTAGTAACTGTTACATTGTACTTTTATTATGCTTATTAATAAAGAATACACTTTTAAAAACTATTGTTTTATTGTAGGGTTCCATCAAGTATTTTGCTTCCCAAAAGGGTTCCGAGTTTCGACACCAAAAAAGTTTGAGAACCACTGCTCTAGATGGAGTACCTAACCACTAGGTTAGGTTCGAGCATACCTGCCAATGCTCAAACTTTCTATACCTCGGTTCTGTTATCTAAAGAGAAATGGCGGCAGATCACGGGAACAACATGGGACCCCAAAGTACCCCTTAAAGAGTAAAATATATAAAACCCTAATAAGACCTGCTGTACTGTATGGATCAGCACGTTGGGCGACGAAAGCGACGGATGAGAGACGACTGCATGTAGTGGAGATGCGAATGTTGAGATGGGAGTGTGGTGTGACGAGAATGGATACAATAAGAAATGAACATATAAGAGGAAGTTTGAAAGTTGCGCCAGTGACGGCAGAGTTAAGGAGTGAAAGGTTGGCATAGTATGGACATGTAATGAGACGGGATGAAAGTAATGATGTGAGGGAAGTTTGAAGTATGAATGTTGAAGGTTTTAGGGGTAAGGTAGGCCGAAGAAAAGATGGATGGACTGCGTGAAACATGACATGGATAGACGAGGAGTGACCACAGAGATGACGTCTGATAGGGTTGTATGGAAGGAGAAACATATTCCATCGACCTCAAATAAATTGGGATAAGAGCAAGTTGATGATGAGGCACATTTTTAATATGGGACGATAATTCGTTACGTCACATTTTGGACCCTTGTTATGTATAGGAGTTACAAATGCAGACATACGCACATAGAAGGCGGAATACCCTCCTGCAACGATAAATTAAAAGTTATAGAAATAGGTAGAGCAATAGTTTCTGAAGAAGTGAAGAAGGGCCTGGTGAGTTAGATCTACATGGAGGCACTACCGGGTGGCCCTACGTTCGACACCCAACTTCTCCCAGCCCGATGCCGAGATAGCGGCACAGCTGAAGTCCAGTTCATGTTCACATACAGAACATTGAGCGCCGTCAGTGAAATTCGAAGTATTTAAGAAAAGGTTGACAATCTCTAATTTAACAAAGTACGATGTAATACGCTGTGCCAGCTTCGCGCGCCCGCCTAAGGGACACTGCGATATATAAAGCTCACGCCGGTAACAATATTTACGATGGAAGCGGAGAACATGCTGCGTCCACTACAAGCAATTGGGGTAGCGCTAAGGTAGTAGACAGACTGTAGCAACACGTGGAGCACGGTCGAGGCACGCAGTCTATCGCACGTGCACAGCCGGAGAATGTCATGAGGATTGGGAGCGGAAGGGGGTTTGTTCCTCCAATTCTCTCGTTCACCGAATGAAGAGCAGTTGCAAAATGCGGTAAAAACCACGGAGATCAATTTTCTGCAAGAGTGGTACCACCCCAGACAAGCCGACCTATTTCACTAATGCAGTGGGTGGTGGTAGGGCGCGGCGGTGCGGTCAAATGAAACACAAGGTGTGTAAAACAATATATTTGGTTTGGTCTAGGGAGGCGGCGCAGGCGGCGACGCGGGGGCGTCCGCGTCGTAGCGCGGCGGGTTCGCCCAGGGGTCGTAGCCTAGCACGGACAGCATGGGCGCCAGCTCGGCCATGTCGGCGCGCACGTCGGCCGGTATGTGTCCGACCCACTTGTCGAGCGCGTCCAGGTTGACGGGGCGCACGACCTGGTCGGAGGAGCGCTCCACGTTGGACAGCGCGACGCCGTGCGGCTGGTTGATGTAGCGCTCGTGATGCAGCACCTCGTCGCGCCACGGCAAATCCAGGAAGGCGAGCACGGCGCGCAGCGTGGCACGCGGCCGCAGAACCAGTGCCTCGTAGCGCACCACCAGGCACTTGGCGGGGCCGAGCGCACGGCACTGTGCGTACATCAGCTCCACGGCGTGGTTCCACTTGGTCAGGCACTGCCGGTAGCTCGACAGGTCGAAGCCGGTGATGGTCACCTGTGATGAACGAACGATAAGTGCCCGATAGCACAGCTGAGCTCACACACAGACCTGCCATACATACTGCTGGGTCACAGACCGCGTCGGACGTATGATGGGTGGAGTCAAGTAATGCCACCATGTACAGTCAGTACGTACACAAGTGGACTTCAGTTGTTCCTGTTAGCAGTGTTTTCCTGAAACCTGTTCAGCAGTTCCTACACAATGAGTGTGAGAATGTTGTTTATGTTACAACAGGTGGCTATGGAAGACGGTGCGGGTACGTGCCTTGCGGGTGATGATGGAGTGCACGGTGGCGCGGCCGTCGCGCACCATGAACAGAAACTTGGCGTTGGGGAACAGCTCGAGCACGTACGTGCCCATCTTGAGCACGAGCGGGTCTTTGTTGCAGAGACGCGGCGCCGCCTCGCCGTGTCGCACGATCACCTCCAGGCAAAAGGCGGCAATGGCGTTGTCCAGCACGGCCTTGGACACGCCGGCTTGCTCCAGGCGTACGCTCTCCTTGGGGGAGCGCATCCAGTGCTGGCGCATCTGCAGAATGCGGGGCACCACGCGCGTCTCCTGGCCGCAGCGCACATCCGGGTGCGCGTCCAGCATGGCCCGCATCAGCGTAGTGCCCGAGCGCGGCACCCCGCCGATGAAGATGAGCGGCAGCTCGCGGCCGGGCACCGGCGCGCCAGCACCTGCGTCCGGCCGCAGCCCCGCACTGCGCCGCCACGCCCACAGCGCCAGCGCGCCCAGCACCAGCGCGGCAGCGTAGCGCCAGCGCGCTCCGCGCCACGCCATGCTCGCTACGCTCGCCTACTGGGGCACTCCGGCACCGTCGCCCGCAGCACCTGCGAAATACCCGTATACGTAAGCGCGTCAAAATGGTACGAGTGCACACACAACCAGCAGATTCATTATTTCAATCATACAATATTGCATCTCAACCAAAAGTATGACACAGAGCTGTATATGTAATGAACACACATGTAAATGGTTTTATTATCGCTGCCATTTCAGCAATGTACGTAGGCACTGAACAAATTAGTGTTATGTGCCTACTGCCTACAGCACAAGAGGAAAATACATACGCACGCACACACTGACACCAATCGTTATGTCATAACATGTACACACACATATTGCAATACCAAAACAAGAGCGAACATAAAATGCCTTATCAAATTGTACATGTACCAATTGTTATATATGCTATATTTATAGCCTACCGCTGACCGAGCCAGGCAATCATCGAGGCTGATTCACTGGACGGTCTCAGATGCATGTACTTACCGCAGCCTCAGAGAGACAGAGGGGCAGAGTCTGTCTACGTAATGTTCACTCACCTACATGACACACGAGAGTGACTCGCAATAACACAATAGTCGCACCAGTTGGATGTCGCTACATCTGTTTACACAAAGTATTAATATTGGTAACGTAAGTGGCGACAACGAACACGACACCAACGAATTTTATAATCTTTTATACTATTTAAATGACTCGATCTTTAAGTACTTATTGACTATACGTAATAGAAATAAATGAGTTTTAAGTACAGCAAAATAAGTTAATGCTTTTTTACAGTTCTTGACTAGTTTACGTTAAAATTCGTTTAAATAAAATAATATCAGAGTCTTCTGCACGGTAATAACGAAATGACGTTTGACGTCAATTTTTTTTTGCTCCTATTATTCATTCAGATCGGCAAAGGAAATAAAGCCTATACGATGTTCTTCACCTATTATTTAACATATGTTCATTTGGAGACAATTAATTAGGTATCACTATCCGTCAGTAAATTAAATCATTAACAATAATTGGGCGCTCAAAACAAAATTGAAAAATAAATTCCTAGAGAAATCGTCTCTAAGAATTTTGGCTGAATATGAAGGTGCGCGTAAATTACTGTTATATCTATTCACTACCCTTTAGCATCTATATTATTTTAATGACTTTAATGTTTACGCGAGTATTACACATTTGAAATAAAACTACTTTTACGGATTCTATCGCGTTTGTATTTGATTTATAATTTTCCGACGTTTCGAACACTTTACAGTGATCATGGTCACGGGAGGACTGAGGTGTCTTACGTCCAATATGTCATTGTTATTACAGAAATTTATTTATATCTACCCTATAAGATATTAAATTTTGACCCACATTTTTATACAAAATTAATACAATTCATTGCCAGTATAGAAAGAGAATGATTCTATATATAAAATGTATGTTGTTTATGATTTGTTATTATTAAGGTAATTAATTTATGATAATTATTATTGTGGCAATTTTACAATTTTTACAAAACTAACAAAAACTATACAGCTACTACCGGATCGGAACGCGGCCACTCTGAGAAAGATCCGGCGAGAAAACTCAGGAGGCATGATACTAATTTTATTATTGAATTTTTGAGTGGCGGCCTACTTTATCTTACTGAAATTAATTAAATTAACATTTAACTATTATAAGTCTTGCCACCTAGAGTTTAGGCGGTTAACTAAAGTTGAAGTGATATTTTTTTTTTTTTTGTTTTGTTTTTTTTGGTAACGCAGTGGTTCAAGAATGCATTTTCGCACTTACCCCCGCCTGTCGGAAAAACAGACGAGGAGTGTGGGACTCGCTAGCCCCGTGGCTAGAATACCCACTAAACTCTTTCCACTGCGAAGGCTGTTAGCCGAGAGGGCTTTGACAGCTTAACCGGACTGTGGGTGAGCGCTGAGGGCTCTCAACCCGGTATAACTTTTAAGCGACTACGCCCGAGGGCTCTCCCTGTGGAGAACGGACCTCGGCTCGGGGCGTCGCTGGTGGCAAAGTGGGTGTGCCCACGTTTGAAATATTGATTTTTTCGCGTCGCGTCTTCCTTCCCCGGCGGCGGAGGCGAAAGCGCGAGTATTTATGTGTTATGGCCGCGCGGGCCGTGTTGGCTCTTTCTTGAGCGATTGTGATTTCATCGTCAACGTCGGTCAGTGCGTGTCGAGGACGTCGGATCGCGGATATTTTTGATGGGGTGTAGTTAGCCGCCTCAACCACTAGTTGGTTGGGGTGAATCATGGGCAGAGTGGAAGTGATATTTATATATATATTCGGATTTTCTTTTACTATGAGGCCTACCCTGAAATATAAAAAAAAAAACATATCAGCCGTTAACGAAATAACAATAATAAACTGAACAATGAAAATTGGGATAATTTTCAGAAAGTCACAATACACACACATCAAACACCGAAAATAGACTACTGATGTACCTATGTATAATAAGTATGTGTGCTTTCCATTTAATACAAAAAGTGACGCAGTGTTCGATAAAGCGCTTTCCATCAACGACACTGTTGAACACAGCCGTACACTGTTCGACACTCGAAAAAGTGGTGTTTGGACTTTTGACGGGAATTTGAAAACGTCATGTGTTGCTCTTGTATTATATTCGATATCTTAGTGTTTTAACGTGTTATATTAGATAATTTTGATGGCATTTTATGTAGTATGAAGCGGCGGAACTACTGGGATGTAGTGAATATCATATAAAAGTGCTTTACAACGTTTTCGTTTTCTATCAAAATTCCCACAAGATACCATTAACAGTGTGGCCATTGCACTGTTAATGGCGACAATTTGACTTAGACAATGACTATCCTGAAAGACTAAAAACGTGAAAATATTTATAACTTGACACTGGCACCAATAGCTCGTATATGTAGCTAATTGCCAATATATAAGAAGAAGTGGTTTTTTGGCGCGAATGTGGAAATGTCATGTCACGCTCTTGTATTATATTCATTTCTTTAGTGTTTTGTGGAATTATATTGAATAATTTTGCTGGTATTTTATGCAATATGCAGTTAAAGTGCTGAAGTGTAGTGAATATGGTATAATGGTTTACGTGTATTTTCATATTTGCCTAAAATTCCCAAAGAAAATCATTGATTAGGTTATCAGGGCCCGATTAATGGTAACGACTTGACTTACTGACAGACAATGACTATTAAGGCTACATAATATAAAGAAATGATGAACAATATATGAAAAATAATTAAGACTTGGCTGTATGGGCTTTGATCCCTTTGCCTTTCCGAATGGACGAACAGAACCAAAAAAAAAAGAAGAAGTGATCTGGGTGTAATTTTGTCTGCGTTAATTGGACGTTTGTAAAGTCCCCGCAATACAAAGATTATTATTTCCTTATTGGTGGTGTCTTTTTAAAAATAATGGGAATTTTCTTTTGTTCTGATTTATACACGGTGACATATATATCGTCTTACAAAAGAAGTGCCATAAAAGTATACTACCAAAGAAACATATCTAACATATATTCAATAGTGGTAGTAATAAAAAATAACAAAAAAAAAATTAAAGTTATTATTTTGTAACAACCTAGTTATAATGTTTACATTTTAAACAAAAGAAATCATACGGCATTGCGCATGATAATGATTGGCTAACATAATTACGTTAGCCAATCACAGCTACGAAGTCCACGTGGACTACTACTCCAAAGCGTACCTACTACCTACGCCTAGGTAGTAACTACACAGTACGTAGGTTATGTAGAGTAGGTAGCCTACCGCTCGCTACATGCTGTTATCTTACTATTTTAATTAGTAATTATTCATAATAATTTTTAGTAAAAAATATTCCAGTAAATGTTTTTTTAACCTTTTAATTGTCCGAATGAATAATTGATACTGGATATCACGAAGTATGTGTATCTTACTACTATACTTATATACTTCATGCGTATCCAACGTTCAAATGAATTGCTTTAGTAAAACGACATGTCACCGTGTCTTTTAGTATTTGAGACAACAATGGTTGTTATTTTGTGAGGATGCTCATCATTTTATTTATTTTACAATAAAATATTTAATGGTACTGAAAATGATAATAATGTATAAATATAAATATGTATAAATAATGTATCAATGATATTTGATTTCCTTATTCTTAACCTTGATAATTTAAAGGAACATTCGCATTGATTTTTAGTTTTGAATTGGTTATTTTGTTATTTATATAATTTTATTTGATTTTTAATCTGATAAATTGTCAATATGAATCTCTTAGGTTTATTATTGGAATATGAAAAGCATATAGATGTTTAAATAATAGAAAAATCGTTTATTTCGTAGAAACCGATTATATATTTTTATTAAAATCGATTTTTGGCACATCGATTATTTTCCATTAACGTCACATCCTCAATCCATCAATCTGCAGGGCATGGAGACTAGAGTAAGGAGTACCATCTCAGTGTATTAAAAAGTGTCCATTGAACGGGAGCAAATTAAGGTGGCGCTATAGTAGCAAGTGTAAGAATTTTAAAAAGAGCGCCACAAATTTCATAGGTTATTAATTATCAAATCACAGCTGACTACGTAACTCAGCACACTTCACTCTGCTTATTACTGCTACATTCATATCATTTCCACTTGCTACACTAGCGCTATTTCGGTCAGTGTTCGAACAATAATTTGCTGTTTACAAGTGGACACTTTTTTCACTAATCCCCCATACAAGATGGTACTCCTTATTCTAGTCTCCATGCTGCAGGGTTATCTACCCACCCGATGAATCAACTTATGATGATGAAAATGAATGAATGAAACTGATGAATTAACTGCCAACAGTAGTGATTGATTTAAATCGATGCTAAAATCCGACAACGAAAAATATGCGCTCTAGAAGTATGAAATAATCTGATCACATTTATTTACTAATAAGTACCTAATCAACTTTTTAATACATAAGGCAACACATTTTAATTAACAACGTGACTCAGAATAGCCATAGTTTGATATATTGTCAGGTCACTTAAGTACCTATCTAATACTATAAAAAGTATTATGCTTCACAGTTAAAAAAATAACTTATTTTTACTGATCGTCACGTCACCTACAGATTGTTGGACAAACTTAGCTGCCTTTTTGTCCTATTTGTCAAAAGTCTGACAATTGAGAATTAAGAATTGTTGATCTGAAACATCTATAAGTGAGTGGTAAACTGATTGTTGGCGTGGTAAGACGGGCCGTGGCGAGCGACGCATCGTCGCGCTATATGATGCAATATATGTATCTACTATACGTAGTAGCCGTATCAACGGGTTGAGAGCCCTCAGCGCTCACCCACAGTCCGGGTAAAGTTGTCATAACCATCTGAGGCTAACAACTAAGGCACACAAAAAGAAAAAAAAAATAGTAGCGGTAGTAGTGTGTGAGACGTAGCGACGCGATGTCATGTATAAGCCACTGTACGCAATCTCTCTCGCCTAGAGGATTCGATCCCGGGATCCCGCTCATATTTTAGTCCCGAAATTTTCGGGATCAAATTTAATGAATCCCGGGATTTTCAGGATTGATACATTTTTTAAATTAGTCAATATAAATGTGCGTGACCCGAAACGCACTTACCTTGATTTGATGTTTTAACAGCCACCTTGTTTACACGACTGATTTCATTTGGAATACACATATTATTAATTGATTCATACTAAGTAATTTCATTTGTTTTTATTAACGACCAGATTATGCGTAAAAGTGTGTAAAATTTTCCGCTCACTATGTGTAAGTATTTTCCGTGTGGTGACGGATTAAGAATACTATTCACCACCCCATATCTTACCCGTGGGTGATCGTACGAGACGACTAAAATATATAGAGCGCATATAGCATCTATGCGAGAGAAGGAAAACTCGAAACAAAACCCTATACCAACACGTCTGACCAGCGCGGCATAGTAGGGTAATTTCCCTCCCATTACGAAGGAGGACCGAGCCCAACAGTGGGACATTTATGGGTTGTGATGATGATGATGATGTATAAGTATTGATATTTTTTTGTTAATTGGTGATAATCAAATTATTAAAAAGCAAAAATGCATTAATGATTTAATTTTCGTGGTTTAAATAAGTGATCTATGAAATTTCTGGTCAATTTAATTTAAAATCTAAGTACCCATAAACATTGGTAGAAAGAAGTTGATTTTTTGAAGTTACATAAAAAAAGAAATTTTATAAAAAAATGTTTAGGTTTTGTTTGACCGCCTTTTTGGAGATTTATAACTATATTCTAAGTCCTCAAAAATTGATTTTGATATGTTTACTGACTTTTTGTTACCATTTTCCATTACTAATACAATCCCGGGACTATCCCGGGATTAACTACTCTCGCCGCACTGAGCTCACGTAATAATACAAATTAATTAAAACATTTAACTATTTTTTTTATTGAAATATTTTATTTTCTCTATATTGTGATCATTATTTTAATTTATTCAAAATATTTTTATAACGATAAAGTTGTATATATAAATATTTCTAATTTACAGTATTATTGATAATTATTAATTTATATTGTATAATTAAATTACACATTTATATATACATTTTAATTAATTTATATATACATGTTATTTTCACCAAGGAGGGTCGAGGACGTTTGGTTACGTATAGTTTTATGACCGGCCGCCTGGGCCGGTCATAAAACTATTGCCAATAGCTTTTACAATATGTATTATGAAATAAGAGTACATATTGTATCGACCCCATGTAAGTGGGATAAGAGTAGGAGAATGATGATGTTATTTTTTTATATACCTACTAATTTAATCTATTATACATTATGTTATAATTGTACATTGCCGCGATTACTTAATAATATATATATTTTACTCTTTTATATGTTTAACGTATAATTACGTATAATATAATACGTTTTATTGTAATACTATTATATGTTACGCGCATTTGTCCTGCTCATGATTAATACAACCAGAAATAAATAATATTATAATTAATATTGAAATAAATAATTATTTTTTTATTAAAATAATGTTATTATTTATTAATTATAATTAATATAATTGATTGAATTAGGCGATACATGGCGGAAATCCATTATTATTATAAAATGGAGGAGAGGAAGGAAAACCCACCACTTTCCCACGGTTAATCAATATACCGTACACCTCAAGAAAGGAAGGAATACGGGATGGGATCAAGGTGGAATAGGATATAAGGAAATCTTACTCCTGTGATGAGCACCGTCTCCAGAACTTATTCGAAGTTCTGCGGAAAATTGCAAGTAGAAGTTCTGGAGACGGTGCTCATCACAGGAGTAAGATTTCCTTATATCCTATTCCACCTTGATCCCATCCCGTATTCCTTCCTTTCTTGAGGTGTACGGTATATTGATTAACCGTGGGAAAGTGGTGGGTTTTCCTTCCTCTCCTCCATTTTATAATAATAATGGATTTCCGCCATGTATCGCCTAATTCAATCAATTATATCAAATCAGCAAGCATAGCTGTACAGGCGAAGTTATACATTAAGATCTCAAAGCTCCACCGCGTCGCTTGTCAAAACGTGTGGTTCAATCAGCAATGTAAATACCATCATGTTATACCTAATTATATCAACATTCGTGCCAATACACATAGCAGGGCTGCCAATGTTGCCATAGAAAAAGCTCAAAGAGTTTGGTTGGGTGAAGAGGCCAGGCGTTGGTTTACTATTAGGGATAATTTGAAACTTCATTTAAAAATCCTACATTCTGAACTTTCCTTTCATTTACATAACATTGAATTCGATTTATTAGATCAAAAAGCTAGAGAGTTATCATACCGAATAGGTTACGAAAAATATCTCACTCAGCAAAGAAAATTAAATGAATTAATACAAAAATCGCGACATAATAATACATATAATAATAATCAAAATAATTGTACACATACTTTTTATCCTCGAGTAAAAAATTTATCAAATATTCAGTTAACTAGTAACGAAATGACCTTACTAGAAAAGGGTTTAAAATACAATTTGCATAAAAATATTGATAAAAAATCTCTAGAGACCTTGGCTGTTGATACAGAAATAGCAATTTTTAGAAATAAAAAGGATGACATAGTTAAAAGTTTAGCTGCCAACCAATTAAAAAAATACAAAGGCAGTGAACGTTATAACGCAGAATACAAAATTTTTAAATCCATTCAAAATAAAATAGAAATTAACGATTTAGTTGTAAATAAAGCAGACAAGGGCAATACCGTTGTTATTATGAATAAATCCGAATATAATAGTAAAATAAACGACGTCATATTGACTGATGAATTCGAACGCTTGTCCTCTGACCCCACAAAACGTTTCCAAGCTGAGCTAAAGTTATGCATTAAAGATGCTAAACAACTATTTCCACCAAATTCATATCACGGTAAAAACCTAGTTATGATGAACCCTCAGTGTCCTTTATTATATGGCTTACCCAAAATTCATAAAGAACAAATCCCTATTCGGCCGGTTGTTTCTTATGTACACGCGCCTACATATAAATTAGCAAAATATTTAAATACAATAATAAAGGATAAATCGCGCTTTAAACCAAAATACACTATTAAAAATAGTATTGAATTAATAGACCAAATTAGAGATGTCCATTTACCATTTAATGCCAAATTAGTTTCTTTAGATGTAGAGAGCCTCTTCACAAAGGTCCCATATAAGGAATGTTTAGGGTTCTTAAAAAATATGTTTCGCACACAAAATATACATCCAGGACAAACAAATGACATTCTACGCCTCACTGAGCTCTGTATGAAGCAAAATTATTTCCAATTTAATAACGAACACTACATTCAAAAAGAAGGTCTAGCAATGGGGTCTCCTTTAAGTCCTTTAATGGCAGACATCTTTATGGACGATTATGAACGTAAATACGTAGTCCAAGAAAGTAAATTGTTATATTATTACCGTTATGTTGATGATATATTACTAGTATGGACCGGGACTACCCGGCAACTCCATCAATTTGTTAATAGATTGAACACTTTACATCCCAAAATCAAATTTAAATTGGAAGAAGAAGAGAATAATATGATCAACTTTTTAGATCTTACCATACGTAGAGAAGGCAATAGGCATAAATTTGAAGTTTATCGTAAGCCAACGTGTACAGATATTACAATACCTGTATCATCGTGTCATCCATGGCAACATAAACTAGCAGCATTCCATAGCTTGATACATAGATTATTTAAAGTGCCCTTAAGCGATGAGTCATATAGAAAAGAACTCAATATCATATATTATATCGCCCAATCCAACGGATATAATAAAGAGTTGATCGATAAGCTAATTAAAAGAAAAGAAAATAATATAGTTAAACAGTCTTTATATCCCTCTTCAAAAGAGCTTACAAAATTCACGTGTACTTTAACTTATTTCGGAGACTTGACTGACCGACTAGCGAAAATTCTTAGAGTACATGACATTCACTGTGCTTATAGACCAAATAGCACTCTTAAGACCCTGTGTAACGGAAAAGACAAGCTCAACACAAGTAAAAAGTCCGGTGTTTATATGTTAAAATGCGACACGTGTCACAATGTTTACATTGGACAAACGGGTCGCAATTTTGAAACTAGGTACAAAGAACATTTGGCCGCATATACAAACAACTACCCACATAAATCGAATTTTGCTAAACATTTAATAGACAGTAATCACAGTATAAATAATAATAATACTTTCGAGCCCTTACATATTTGCAGCAAAGATTTCAGGCTGTGTGTATTGGAACAATTAGAGATCTTAAAATGTAGCAAACATGCATTGCTGAATGAACAAACAAACTTTAATACATCCCCACTCTTAAAGTTGTTTGCGTGTCAATAAAATGACTCAACGCGGGTAGTTTGATAGTGGAGCGGGTATAAAAGGCGTGCGTACAGTCAATCGGAGCGCATTTGAAGCCGAACCGTCCTGAGGATGCCTCGTTTAGAGGCGAAACACGTGTCGAATCTTTATTCGAAGTTCTGCGGAAAATTGCAAGTAGAAGTTCTGGAGACGGTGCTCATCACAGGAGTAAGATTTCCTTATATCCTATTCCACCTTGATCCCATCCCGTATTCCTTCCTTTCTTGAGGTGTACGGTATATTGATTAACCGTGGGAAAGTGGTGGGTTTTCCTTCCTCTCCTCCATTTTATAATAATTATAATTAAATTTATTTTATCTTAATGATATCATTTATATTAATTTGAATTAATTAATCTGTAGTCTAATACTTTTGTAATATACTTCAGTTATCATCGACCAGTTGTCAGTCATACCGTCAGAGCCAACATCGAATATAACTATTACCGAAGTCACTCGTGAAATTAATTGAGCTGTCGTGATTTTAAAGAAATTTGTTATTTTTGTATATCAAAAAAATAAATGTTTATTAAATAAACTGTAATCATTTTCTGGAGAACATTCGTAATATTGTATATTTCCATCCCGCTATATCTAGTTCCCGTCAGTCTGTGCTGTATACCTACTACTTGGACAATAACACTGTATACCTATTCATCATTCTCCTAGTCTACTCCCAGTTACTCTGGGTCGATACAATATGTACTCTTCTTCCATAGTACATATTGTAGAAGTTATTGGCAATAGTTATATCTATGAATGGCCGTCTGCCAGACGCCAACCCTCCTTGGGAATGTAATTGTTGACCAAACGGCATCAGATAGAGGTGGTCCAGGTCATTATAAGGCTTTAAGTCATCTTTTAAGACACCCACGAGCAAAGCAAGGGTTGTTAGTATTCGCAGCCGCTACCGCACAGCTAAATACTTTACTTGTAAAAAAACGATATTTGTTAATATTAACGCAAATTATCGATAGACGCGTGGCACATAGGCCGAAAGTGGCACGTAACTATTTAAGAATTGCAAAAAAACTGGTAACACATGTAATGTCAATTTGGTCTCTGAGATTAAAAAACAGGCTATAGTCATTCTGAGTTTCATATACATATATGGGTTTATTTATTTTAAATGTTATATGTATGAAACGCATGTTCAATAGGTAGGTGACGCTCAACGTATAATACGTTGAGCGTTACATCTCACAGGACGCTACAGAAATACGGCGTTGTGGATCTCATGTGAGGGAGCACATCATTACGCTAAGTAGCGATCCGTTAGCTCGCTTGCGAGGGGGGGCCCCGATGACTATATCGAGTCGTTTACGTATATGTTATTAAGTAATTTAAACTAAGTCGAACAAATACGTGTCGTCCGAGAAAGTAAAATCAACTGTTTCTCTTTCTTTCATATCTCTATGGTGTCTTTTCATTGATGACTGTGGTTGTGTACGTATCTATTGAAGTGAAACGCGTTAGGTGGCGATTGTTTTGTGTTTGTACAAATAAAAGTCACGCACTACAGAACATGTTTATATTATTGTCGCGGGTCGGGGGGGCGAGCCGCGCGCGGCGCCACGTGCGCCACTACCACGTGCGGCGCCGCGCCCGCCAGTCGCGGCGCGGCGGCCGCACCGGGGGTGCCCTGCGGCGCGGGCGCGGCGCGGCGCAGCGCCAACTGCTGCAGTTGCAACTTGCGTAGCGCGGGCGCGCCCTCTCCGCCGGCCGTTCCCTGCACAACGGCCACAGCCGACAATACCACGCGCTATAATTTTGTAAACCACTACACATTATATCTTTAAAAATGTTATGACTGCTCCATTGCCTTCCAGCGGTTGTCAGTTTACAGAGTGTTACGGTTCCGCCAATGACATACTTCAGCATCTTAATTCTGCGGGCTATGTCGCCATCTATGTATATTGTATCTCGTAAATAAATACCAAATACAGTCCTCTAATGAGGATATTATCTACGGAACACGTGTTAGTGTACGTGTGAGTCACGACACATATCAACTATATTTTCAGATGATGTGAAATATTAGAAGAGAAGATTCTGGCCAACACTCGGGACGACACTCACAAAATTGAATCTACCTAACTGAGCCGGCTGTGGCTGCATAGCGGTCAGTGATTCTACACAGCACTGCTCCAGCATCACCGGGCTAGTTACGTATACCCACAACATGATATACACCGGATTGGGGAAGAGCTGCTTATTGTTCAGCATCTCATATTTTTAGTTAGGAAATATTGTAATTGTTACGGCGAGCAGGTCGCTTGTTGGTGCCAGTTTTCATACTGTCGTTGTGGTCGCTAAGTCCATTTTAACAACCGCCGCGGGAGACAGTAGTGGCACTAGTGGTAGTTGACGCGTTATTCTGTTAACAGCTACGACTATAACAATAGCAATTTTATTGGATCATCAACTACTGCGTCACGGTGTACTAGGTGCGGGGCGTTACCGGCGCGAGGTGGGGCGCGTGCGGCGCGGCCGGCTGGTGCACTATCTTGAGGTGTCGCGCGGGGAAGGCCTGCTGCCGGTACAGCAGCGGCGCCGGGGCGTCGGGCGCCGAGCGCGCGCGCGGCACACCCGCCGCCACCACCACGCGTTGCGTCGGCGCCGGGGGCGCGGCTGCCGCCACGGCCGGCGCTCCCGCCGCCGGTGCGTTCGCTTTCAACTTCTCCTTCGCGATGCGGTCGGCGCGGCGGGAGGCCACCTCCATGGGTGTGGGCGGGGCGTCGTACTGCACGCCATGGTCGGCGAGCAGCGCCGCGTGCTTGTGGTTGTGATGCGCAGGGTCGTCGTGCCGACGCTTGGGTGCCGCGCGGCGACGTTCGGCGGCGTCACGAAGCGCGTCCAATCGCGCCAAAGGCGGTCGCGGCGCGTCGTCGTCCAGTCGGCGGCGTGCGGCTGGCGGGCGCCTGTGGCGGCGTCTCGCGCGCTCCGGGTCGGCCAACGCGTCGTGGCGGTCGCGGCAGGCGCGGGCCGAGCGGAACGCGCGTGCCGCCTCCGCCACCAGCTCCGCGACCCACTCCCAGTTGGGCGCGAGCGCAGCGCTCGGCTCAGCGGGCAAGCGTTGCAGACGCAACGCGCGACGTAGAGCGGCGTCTTCGCTGGCGGCCCAGTCGGGCGCGGCTGCGTGCGCGTGCGCGTGTGCCGGAGGACGGGGCCGCGCACCGCGGCGTGCTCCCGCGCGCTCGAACAGCGAGGGCGGTGCGTGGGGTGCGCGGGGTGCCGGGCGCGCACGGCGAGGCGAACGCGCGGCGCGCGGCTCCCGGCGGCTGACGGGCGGCAGCAATGAGTCGGCGGCGGCGCCGGGGCGGTAGAGCGCGCGCGCCCATCCCTCGCAGTACACGTCGCCGTCGCCGGAGGGCGGTGTCGGCGGGCCCCACATCTGCGACACGCACTCAGTCAGTCGGACGTCGTCGTGCGCGTCACTCGCACTAGCGGTACTCACCGGCATGCGTTCCACTACCGCACCGGAGCTCACCCACACCTGCAAACGATTACTCGTTAAGTATATCGCGCACACACACACTGATGGCGCTTTAATTTTCTCGATGCAATAATGACGAGGCGCGAGCGATCGTAGTTACGCGCGGTGGCGTCAGTCGGTGCATCATACTCATTAGGCGCCATCACCGTCGTGCCGATGTCCGGCCACAATGTTCAATGTCACGCGTCTTCGCCCTGTTTCATCACAGCCTATATCGATATACGTCCTATGGCTGGGCTCGAACCTCCTCTACAATAAGAGGGAAATTGTCTTACTATAACTACGCAGTGCGGCGACGGCATAAGAATACAATTGTCGCCGCCCCTTACTTGCCCGTGGGAGTCGTAAAAATCGGATAAGGGTTCACCAGGAGAGTGGACAGCAACTCTCTCCTTAGAAATGTACAACATCTCACTGCGATCGCCAACCCGCCTGCCAAGCGTGGCGATTACGGCATTATCCCCTCATGATAAGCAAGAAAAAAGAAATGGTCCCAAGTCACGGCAGCTCCGGTACCCTACAGGCTCATTTTGGTGGCGGGCTCGGTAGTGGTGGAGCGGGGGGTGCGAAGAATATCCGGCAGCGATCCGGCTACCAATCAAAATCACCCCTGGCTCTGGTAACACACAACATTGGGACACCGACAAGAAGGTCATCAAGCGGGAAGAGGAATTGAGCAAAATCCGCTGGGACATTGTAGGATTATCGAAGTGGGCAGAGAGGGGGAGGCTACTACTATCCTCCGGTCTGGAAACTTGCTCTTCTACCGGAATGAATCTCAGTAATCTGCAGGATTAAAACTGGGAGCGATCACCGAATAGTACGAGGCTCATTAAATATCCACACAAAAGTCGAACAGTCACGCTCGATGAAGTCTACCCTCCGACCTACACCTGTCCAATACCAGAACCTCGAAAGCTTTTAACTCGAACTACACAATCGCTCCCAATGTCTAGACGAGTGCGAATCTACGAACGATATGAACAACAGATTCGTGGAAACTGTCCACGCAGTTGGGTCGAAAATTTTGAAGACTAGCCGCGCTAATCGACCTAACAAACTTTCTGACCAGACTCTCAAGCTCATGGAGCGGAGAAAAGAAACGACAGACTTCAGCCGATTGGATACAAACATAGGCAGCTAAACAGACAGATCTCCAGGTCTGTGCGTATATTCGCCAATTTAATACGCTCCGCATTAAAGAAGTGTTCGCACAAGATCTGTCTATTGGGCAAAGCCAAATGACTAAGGTGAAGACCGATGACGACACTGTCATTTCATCCCAAAGCGAGATCTTGGGAGAGGTCGAAAGGTTCTATGGACAGTTATATAAATCATCCCGAATATATACCGAAGAAATCCCGGACATCAGCTTGTGCGACATCAGATTGGCTCTCAAGCAACTAAAAAACGGTAAGGCACCGGGAGATGACGGAGTTACAGCAGAGCTCCTGAAGGCAGGCGGTAAGCCGGTCTTAAAAGCTTTTTAGAAGCTATTTAGTTGCGTTATCCTCGGGGGTGACGTTCCGGGGTTGTGGACCAGGAGTGTGGTGGTGCTGTTCTTCAAGAAGGGCGACAAAGCTCTTTTTCACCATTGGTTCTCTCATCTCTGTCTACAGCCTCGGGCCGGTCCGCCCGGGGTAGTACCACACTCTCGCAGAAGATCGACGTCTGAGTAATGGCAATGTGCTATTGTACTTCATTCGGTGAGCGAGAGAGCCGGAAACCCAACTGGGTGGGTTTGGGGTTTATATTGGTAGGCAGCAGCCTAGCTGTACTCCTAGTATAGCAAAGGTCCATGGGCGGCAGTAACACTTACCATCAGATGTGCTGCTTGTTCGTTTGCCACCAAAAGCAAAAAAAACCATGCTCAACGATCTCAGCAGAGTATCCCAACTAGTGGGTTTACGAATAAACATGGACAAGACGAAAGTCATGTCAAATGCCTATGTCATTCCTGTACCGGTCCTAGTTGGCAATGCGATTCTTGAAATTGTCGATCATTATGTTTACCTTGGGCAAACAGTCTAGTTAGGTAGATCCAATTTCGAGAAAGAGGTCAGCCGACGAAACCAACTCGGTTGGGCAGCGTTCGGGAAACTTAAGAGGATCTTGTCGTCCAAGATAGCTCAGTGTCTGAAAACACAGGTCTACGACCAGTGTGTGTTACCAGTGATGGCTAATACGGCACGGAAAGGTGGTCCCTAAATGTAGGCCTCATAACTAAGCTCAAAGTCGCTCAGCGTGCTATGGAGCGGGCTATGCTCAGAATTCCCCTGCATGATAGAATCCGTAATACGGAATTCCGCAGAAGAACGAGTGTAACCGACATAGCACGAAGAATTAACACGCTGAAGTGGTAATGGGCAGGCCACATCGCTCGACGAACCGACAACCGCCGGGGAAGAAAGGTCCTCGCGTGGCCCCCACTACGTGGACAGGCGACCTGGTGAAAGTCGCTGGGCGTCATTTGATGCAGGCGGCACTCTGTGGCTTAACATGAGGGAGGCCTACGTCCAGCAGTGGACGGCGATAAGCTGAAATGATGAATGAACTACGCAGGGTATGACGGGTTGGTACACAATTTTATTTCTAGTTCTCCTTCTCGTGCATAAATGTTATATGCTCACACGTTGTGTGCTGCGCGCACGGACAAGATAGTGAACTATCCCTTACGTGTCCATGTAAGTATATGACAATAAGAGCTTGTTATATGCAGTTATTGTCTCGTAATACATTTTATATATTGTTTGCAACTCGCAGTCGACACAATCGTATTGTGTATACACTGGAATGGGGCGCCGAGCGTGCTGTGCGTCACATCCTGTCACTGACGTAACCTATTCACCTACAACAATCACATTAGTACATCTGTTGCAAGTCGTTATAGTGACTGTGGACACATAGCGCGTGGCGCCCTCTGTTACGGACACTATCACGGTGGAACTGTACCGTGACAGCGGACACCGGGCCATCTCACCTAACAGTATCGCTGATGGGGTGTTCTTGTGTAGACCACAGGGAACTATGACGTTTGGGGTTATTACGATCTCTCGATGGCTGCAGAGACATCGGTGCGGTATCCGGATCGTCAGTGCCCCGGCCAGTGAAAGGTTTGTGGACGCTGCTACTGCCGCCGCAGTGTCCTTGCGACTGGTGTAAATCTTTATTACAAGGATTTGTTATTTGCTCATTTCAGCAAATACCTCGTTCAGGATGCGAGAGAACTGATCCTCTGCTACCACCACTACGCTCGGGAACGAGGACACGACACAGTAAGAGGGTGTTCCGAGCGGCTTGGCTTCGGAACTCGCTACAAACCAGGGTCGAGCTATCGTCGCCGGTCATCATTAGAACAATAAATCGATAATGTTATGAACTAGGAGCGGTTGACGCCCTCCACGAGGCTGTTTCTTCATATTAGGAGGCGGCCGAGCGAATCGAGGAAGAATATGTCCACATCTATCTAGTCCTCCACTACCGCTTTGGGCGGTGACCGTAGGCACTAGTACCTGCGCCTGATACCGCTCTATACGTGATCCAATCGGATATCACATCCTCACTCATGACGTAATCGATAGTGCGAATGCAATGTCCAGCCAGCCAGTTCTTGTCTGCGGAGATGTCGACAAGGTTAGGTTGTGATAGTTAGTCACCGAAGTTAAGGCATGCGGCATCAGCCACCCATCTAGGGTCACCCGTCGGTGTATACAGCGAGTATAGAGGGCCCTACGACACCATTCCATCGTCGCGAATTGCGGCTTATAGCTGACACCAGGCGTACGACATACTACACCCACATGTGTCAGGCAAACGTATCAGTAGACGGTCAACAACTAGCGTCTCGTGCATGTGCACTGGGATTGGTGGTGGGGGCGGACGAGTGCGGCGCCGCGGCACGTGTTCGCTCGTAAATGCTTGCGTCGTACATCCCTGACGTTCGCGTCGGTGCCGCCGGCGGTGGCGCGGTCGGACAAGCATTTACGGGCGAACACCGCGCGGCACCGTACGTCGAACGTCAGAAATATAAAACACACGAGCGGTATTCAAGTCATTTATTGTCGCAACGTGCGGCGTCCGCGAGCCACGCGTCCAGCGTGCCGTTGCGCAGCGTGCGCCGGCGCGGCGGCGGGGCCGGCGCGGCGCCGCGCTCGTCCAGCGTCCACAGATTGATATGCACGGTACCGCGCGAACGCGTGCGCGTCGCGCCCGGCGGCGCGGCGGCGGGAGCGGGCGCGCGGCGCCGGGGCCGCACCTTAGCGCGCGCGTCCTCGCGCGGGTACGTGAGCTCGGGGGCGGCGGGCGCGACGGGCGGCGGCTCCGGCGCGGCGCTGCGCAGCTGCCGGCGCGCCTCCTCCCACTCGCGCAACTGGCGGCGCATCTCGCCGAGCGCGGCGCGCTCCGCCGCCGTGGCCGCCTCGCTGCTCTCCACCAGTCGCATGGCGTACTTCTCGACGGGCGACAACTGCGAACACGACGACGCGGTGTAACAATAAAGTCGCGCATTGCCTACAGCGGTGCGACCACAATCCTGACGTGTCATTAATGTATCAGCTCACCGTCGGTAGTAGTACCATACACTTAATTAATAGATTCACCCTTCCATCCAGCCATCCTTCATCCATCTATTTCATCGTCACCTCAGCTCATATATGTCCCACTGTTGGGTCCAGGCCTCCTCCATAATGGGAGGGAAATTGACCTACCATACCACGCTTTCCCGTGTGGGGACGGGATAAGAATACAATTGTCGCCGCCCCTTACTTGCCCGTGGGAGTCGTAAAAATCGGCTAAGGATTCACCAGGAGAGTGGGCAGCAGCTCTCTCCTGGGCAATGCATAACACCTTACTGCGATCGCCAATCCGCCTGCCAAGCGTGACGATTACTGCATTATCCCCTCATGACGAGCAGAACAGAAATGCCCCAGTCACGGCAGCTCCGGTACCCTACGGGTTCACTTTGGTTGCGGTCCCGGTAGCGGTGGAGCGGGGGGTGCGAAGAATCTCTGGCAGCGATCCGGTTACCAATCAAAATGACCCTTGGCCCTGGTAACACGATTATCAAGCTGGAAGAGGAATTGAGCAAAATCAGCTGGATCATTGTAGGATTATCAGAAGTGCGAAGAGAGGACGAGGCCACGATAATCCTCCGGTCTTGAAACTTGCTCTTCTACCGGGAGAGAGATCATGCGTCCCAAGGCCGGCAGGGTTGGGCTGATTAAAATCACGATTAAAATCATGATTTAAATCGCTTGATTTTTAAAATTAAAATCATGATTTAAATCATTTTTTTTTTCTTTTTATTCAGAACCAGATAACAACATAACAAAAGTTTTCTCAAAAATCAAAAGAAGTATCTGCTTTTAGCAAAAACAACAAAAAAGAAGTACATAATTCCAAATTCTTAAACTAAACGTAACACCTAAATTTTATTACCGTATATTTTCAGTCTATTCATTTTCGTTATACAATTTAAACAAAAACACGAGTTTTCCTCCTTTTTCTATGCCTAATCTGTTTCTAATATCCGAGTGTACAAGACCAAAAGAGCTAAATACGCGTTCTACTGAAGCTGAAGAAGCAGTTGCACACAGGAACTGTTTTATTATTGGCAACTGTTTCAAGATTGCCGGCTCATCATTTTGTGATAACCACTATTGTAGTCCGTTTACATTTTTTATTACTTCGTCGAATTTAGCTCTAGCCAAATGGTTATTTCGAAAATATTTAACAATTTGGACCACATGTTCTATAATATTTTTAGATTACTATTGTAAGCCAGCAGCATACATTGTGTGAATGTTGAGCGCACCTATAATTGATGTACATTCTAGATTATGTTGTGAAATGAATTAAATTGTGTTATGATTGTACATTGTTGGTGAGCCGTAATAAATAAATAAATAACGTCTTTAACTTGAAAGTCCTTGCACAGTAAATTAAAAATATGTGCAGAGCAGCCATAAGTTATAACTTTTGCGTTCGTTTTTTCTTCTAATGTTTTTCTCATAAGTGTCATATTTGCGGCATTGTCTGTCACAAAAGATTTTACGGTACACTTGTATTTTAATTCACATGAAGAAATCAGGTCACAAACTATTTGAGTTAAATATTCTGAAGTATGTGGATTTCCTGATGTGTCTATAGTTTCGTATAGGAGGGCTTGTCCATCTTCAGTGGTTATCGTTGCGCATATCACTGGTTCGTTGTGCACGTTTGACCACCCATCAATTGACATATTTACGGACTGTCCTGAAAGGGAGGAGAAATATTTTTCTTTTTCCTCTTCATAGATTTCGTCCAAAAGACTTGTTGCTACCGTTTTTCTCGAGAGCGGTGTATAACCAGGCCTTAATAACTGAATGGCTTTTTTCACCTCTAAATTCTCAATACATCTGAAGCTCGAATTAGTAGCAAAAATAGCCTTTGCTATTTGTTTGTCAATTTTATGTTTTTCAGCAGTTGAAGTCCGCATTACAAAACTACTCATGGTACTCATGGTAGGCTGAGCCAGTTGTTGGACTTGTTGGTGTTGGTACTTTCGTCATGAGTGAACTACAACTTGAGGCAGATGATGTGCTAGCAAAACTGTCAAGCGACATTCAACTCTCTGGAAAGAGAAAAAACATAACTGAAAATTGATATTGATTAATTATAATTGATGATATATTGATATAGTATTGAATTATTGATTTTAAAATAAAGTTAAAATGTTCAATAGAGATGTAAAAGCAAATTTATTTTTTTAAGTTGAAATAATTAAAAATTAAGTAAGTATAGAAGAGTAAAGATTTATCTTTAATAATTAACCTGGGAAAGGTCGCGTTAAAAAAGTTACATTAAAGGCCACGCCACGTATTAGATTTCACCTAACATTTAAAAACAAAAAACAATCATATATGCCTAAAATATAAATAAAATAAAATTAATAATTTAATTACCTGTATTCCTCTCTTGATAATTACAAACATCGTGGTGTGCTATAAGTCTTTGGACTAACCCTTGAATATCTTTCTTGCACTTTCTACAAATAGCCCTACACCCCAATTTATTTGGATTTGTTGTCTTAATATAGAACTGCCATATTGGGTCCTCTTCTCTTCCACTCATTTTACTTTATTTATATGTTTTCACTTCACTTAACTAACTTAACTAAACTAGCGAAATACGCGAACGTTAATTTATTGGTTGAAAAGGAAAACAAGCCTCGACACGACACGACAGGAATATTCTTGCAAAAAGCACAACAAACGCGTTCGTGCCTCACTCGGCACTGTATAGTGAGTGAGTGTATAGGACAAAAGGAAAACAAATCGCGACAAGAATTTTCTTGCAAGACGAAGAAGAGCGACAAATGCGTTGTCACAAGTTTTTGAGGCGCAAATTGTATTATAATTTTTAGACTTATACATTAAAATAATTAACAATAATTTCAAAGAATCAAAATGTTCAAATTTTATGTTCAAATTTAAAAAATCAAATAAATCATGATTTTTTTTAAAAAATCAATGGTTTTTGATTTTTTTAATAAAAATCAGATTTTGCCCAACCCTGCAAGGCGGTATAGGGTTTATCGTTTGCAAGACTCTAGGCAACGTGGAGAGTATCGAGAATGTGTCGACAAGGTGTAGGGATATAATATACCTATCACTGTATGACATTATCATACATTCATTCAAAAACAATCAAATATAAATCAATGTGTTATTACCATAGTGAACCGATGGATGGCACTGACATATAGTTAGAACCATACTCTATAAAATATAGCTTTATCTCTGTGAGGGTTCTCACTAGTGCCGCACGCTTACGATGTAGTCCGTATTTTGTCGATATAATTCCTTATTTTTTAAAGTTATTTGCTACTGCAATTGAAAAACAATGTATGTAAATCTTATTGAATTTCAATCAAATAGATGGGTGAATCGATCAAAAATGTAAAACAATCTATGATAATCTTATTGAATTAAATTTAATTTTTACTAAAGCTTTTAATTATTTATTTTTATTATTCGAAAGAAGTACATACAAGTTCATCATCACTATTATCATTATCGCTAGAGCATTCCTGTAGGTTGATCATGAGTTCTTGGTCACCGATTATTTCATGAATAATCATGTTTATTTTATAAAAGAATTTATATTTTTTATATAAAAGAAATGGTTTTATTAATATTATAACTGATACTAAATTAACACAATTTTCTTATTTTATAGAGTAACCAAGTGTAACCAAATATATAGATAATGATTCGGTTTTACTTGTTTTATGAATAATAATTAATGAGAATGTAATCGATTTACGTTTATCGATTGCCCCATCTCTATCTTATTCTCAGTCCAATATGACCTTGTACTTGAGTAAGCAACATATTCTTATAAAATGGTTACTAAGTATTTTAAAATATATGAGGTTCAAGTTTTGATGTAAATATTCATATTTTTATATTCATAATTCAGGAGATATAACTGGCACGTAAAGAGTGAAAATATAGGCGATCATACTGGTAGGACCACGCTTTTGACAGTTTGTCCGTCCGGGGTAGTACCACACTCTCGCAGAAGATCGACGGCTGAGTAATGGCAATGTGCTGTTGCGATTCGTTCGGTGAGTGGGAAAGCCGGAAGCCCAACTGGGTGGGTTTGGGGATTTTATTGGTAGGCAGCGGCCTGAGCTACACCCTTGGAATTGCGAAGGTCCATGGGCGGCAGTGACACTTACCATCAGGTGCGCTGCTTGCTTATTCGCCACCATAAGCAATAAAAAAAAATACAAAATAAATTTGTAAACATGACGCGTGTTCTAAATTACTTCATCGGTTTTGTATCTATCTGTCACAGAGATCAAGCTATATTTTAAAGAGTATGACCATACGTATATATATATATGTGTGTATATATATATATATATATATATATATATATATATATATATATATATATATCTATCTATCTAGAGGTTTCAGGAGTGGAAGGGGATGCATGGATCAAGTGTTCGCTCTGCGCAACATTGTGGAAAAGCATCTGGCTCTAGGTCAGAGGTTTTTCTGCAGTTTTGTGGATCTGGAGAGAGCATTTGACACGGTTGTACGAAAGGAACTTTGGGACATTTTACCAGAGTATGGTATTAACGGTAAACTGCTACAGGCTGTGCAGTCCAGTTACATGGGCTGTAGAGCCTGTGTGCGGCTGGATGATGGAATTGCACCTTGGTTTGACGTCAATATCGGCGTTAAGCAGGGGTGCGTTCTGTCAGCCAGGCTATTTATCATATATCTGGATAAATGTCTCCAAAGGTTGAACGATATGAATGTGGGAGTCCAGATGGGCGACTCAGTGGTCACTGCTCTGCTTTATGCAGATGATGCAGTCCTGCTGGCACAGTCAGCGACTGACCTGCAGACCCTAGTCGACACAATGACAGAAGATTGTAAGAAAAGGGGTCTACGCGTGAATGTGAGCAAAACCAAAATAATGGTCTTTGAAAGAGATGAAGCCAGAACAGATGTAAGAGTAACAATAGGTAATGATGTACTAGAGCAAGTGGATGAATTTGTATATCTTGGATGTGGATTTAGCCGAGATGGAAGGTACACCACTGATATAGAGCGAAGAGTGAATGCGGGAAATAGAGTGAACGGAGCGTTGGGACAACTTCTCGGCAGCCACCACCTCAGCCAGAAGGCACGTGTAGCAATACATAACGCAGTGCTTGTCCCAACATTACTGTATGGAAGCGAGAGTTGGGTATGCAGAAAAGAATATGAAAGTAAAATTAATGCGGTCGAAATGCGATCTCTGCGGCAAATCTGTGGAGTTAGGCTGACCGACCGCATTCGTAACGACAACGTAAGAGAGCGAGTAGGTATGAAAGAGAGTATTGGTGTAAAGATGCGAAAGAGAATGCTCCGATGGTTCGGACATGTGGAAAGAATGCCGAACGAACGTCTGGTTAAGAAGATATACAATGCGAAAGCGGAAGGATGTAGGTACCGAGGGAGACCGAGACTAACCTACCTAGACCAGATCGGTCATATACTGAAGGAAAGTGGAGTCAAGAGTCTCCGAAACCGGCGAGCGTGTATGAAGAGAATTATGAATGTTGAGGAAGCGAGTGAAGTATGCAGAGATAGAGTTCTCTGGCACTCTGTTCTCTCTGCCTACCCTGCAAGGGATATGGCGTGATGATATGTATGTATATATATATATATATATATATATATATATATATATATATATATATATATATATATATATATATATATATATATACACGAGTTACACATTCAAACTACTAGATGGCACCAGCTAACCCTATAACGTAAATCAATATTTGTATGTAGAAGATGGATCGAATAGTACACAATGTCATATCATCTTATTATTTTATAAAATATATAATTCTATCGTCGAGTGTGATTATTGACAATAACAAGTGTTCATGGATCGATGTTGTCTACGTTTTGGATTGCTGGCCAATAGGAGCCTCTCATTTTAAAATAGGTGCCGCCATCATAGATACGACATGACACAGCGCATTACGTCGTAAACTCAGCTTCTTTCGGAGCCCGGCGGCGAGCGAAATCGGACCTGCGATGTAGAACTACGTGGGTCATCCATTTCTCTTTTTGTTTCCCGTAACGGCGTCGCCGTGCCCACTAGGGACGACATAATATAATATATTTTCAATTAATATACAATAAAATGTACCTAGCATTTTTATTAAAGTGTACTCTTATAATCCTCCTAGACGACATTTTCCTAGGAGTGCAATAAATATATACTTCCACAGGTCCTTGAACTAATATGTAGTCCGATGCCATCTGCTAAGCAATCTTCAGGCAACCCAAATTGTATTCTTAATTCTTAGGTGTGTGTGTGTGTGTGTGTGTGTGTGTGTGTGTGTGCGTGCGTGCGTGCGTGCGTGCGTGCGTGCGTGTGTGTGTGTGTGTGTGTGTGTGTGTGTGTGTGTGGTGGTGTGGTGTCAATTGTATTCCGAGTGCCAGTGCGTGACGTAGGCGTTGTCCGGTCGCGCACGCACGTACGTCATCACCGCAGCCACGTATAGATCACCACACATCTCGTACACAACAACAATATATTCCTTCTGTAGCAACAATCACATTTTCTCTACGCTACAGATGGCAATCCCTCCTCTTTTTTATATGATACAAAGGGTAGCGTACCTTATACTCAGAATTACCAACAGGTATTCGTTGAAGGTCGTAGAGGTTCACGCACCGACCTTCGGCATACACCGCCTACGAGGTAGAGGCCTTTTACGAGGACATCTCGAAAGTCATATACGCGTCCAAAACCCACTTCACCGTGGTTATGGGCAACTTTAACATGAAACTAGTCAAAGTGAGGGATGATGAGTTGTGGGTGGGGAAACATGGATATGGACAAAGTGGCCAGAAACTGGATAATTTTCTGGAGAAGGAAAGCCTCTTTATAATGAATTCCTTCTTCAGGAAGCAGCCACATAGAAAATGGACCTAGATTGTTGTGGTGAAGCTGTTCTTCAAGAAGTGACAAAGCTCTTCTAAAGAACTACAGACTCATTTCACTCTCGTGCCACGTCTACAAGTTGTATTCGAGGGTCATTACCAATCCACTCACGTGCAAGTTGGATGACTTCCAGCCGCTCGAACAAGCTGGCTTCCGAAAATGCTATAGCACCATAGGCCATATCCTCACGCTTCGGCAGATTATCCAGAAGACCGAGGAGTACAATCGGCCTCCGTGTATAGCGTTTGTGGACTATGAGCTAGCTAGAAGCCTTTGATTCAGTCGAAACTTGAGTGGTGCTGCAGTCCCTTCAGCGGTGCCAAACCGACTATCGTTATATCGAAGTGCTGCAGTGTTTGTATAGGAACGTCACAATGTCAGTCCGTATCCGGGTAAGAGTACGAAACCGATCCAGTTGTAGAGAGGTGATAGCTACTGTACCTTTGTGCACAACTACTGGTACCTTCGTATTATTGAACGTCACTTCGACCGTAACGTATGGACTTCAAGCAAAGCATTACATTATGCCCCAATCGCGCCTAAACATGTTTCTTTTCAAAAAACACATTAAATGTATACGCGCTTACAACGTGATTTATTTTATTTATGAAGTCATGTCGTTTGCCGTGGTGGGGAAGTATACAATGTGCGCCTCGTACCTTACGCCCTACGCGGGTGACGTAACAGAGAAACTGTCTGTTCAAAAAGACAGTATGCCACTGTCGAGTCTAGTGGTTAATATATTAGTGCACACAAGTCCACGTGACGGGGCAGTGTGTGTCTCATTAAGTACCTGCGCCATGAGTGTGGCGAGCTCGTCGCGGCGCTGTGCGGGCCGCGCGCGACTCTCGTCCTCCAACGGTAGGGACTCGTCGAACTCTGCGAGTTCGCCCTGCGCCTCGGCGCGCGCGGCCGCCGCCGCCGCCGCATCTGCTTCGTCCTCGGCCGCCGCCAGTGCGCTCTCCAGCTCGGCGGCGTCGGCGCCCGCACCACCGCTCGCGTCCTCGCAGGCGCCCGCCGCCGCCTCGGCGCCGAACACCTCCTCCACGTCGGCGGCGCGCAAGTACGACGTGGTGAAGTGGCCGCCCTCGATGGCGAGGTGTCCGAGCGCCCGCTTCTGTTCCGCCTTGCGCAGTATGTTCTCCTCAACGGTGGCGGCGGTGACCAGCCGGTACACGTGTACGTCTCGAGTTTGTCCGATGCGATGGCAGCGGTCCTGCGCCTGCGCGTCCATGGTCGGGTTCCAGTCTGAGTCGTAGAACACGACCGAGTCGGCACCGGTCAGGTTGAGCCCCACGCCGCCGCTGCGCGTCGACAGTATGAATGCGAAGACGCGCGCGTCCGCGTTGAACCGCTCGACGAGCGCCTGCCGCCGGTCGACTCGCGTCGCGCCGTCCAGCCGGAGGTACGCGTGCCCGTGCATAGAGAGGAACGCCTCGAGCACGTCGAGCACCCGCGTCATCTGAGTGAAGATCAGTACGCGGTGCCCGCCGGCCTTGAGCCGCCGCAGCAGTCCGTCCAGTGTCTGCAGCTTGCCGCAGTCGTACTGCAGTAGTGACGGGTGCGGGAAGGCGACGGCGTGTCGACTGGCGGGCGCGTGCAGTAACGCGAGCAGAGCGCGCGCGGGCGGCGCGGCGACGCTGAGGGCGCGCGCGGCGCGGCGCCGCCAGTCACGCGCACCGTCGCCCGCACCCGCCTCCAGCTGAGCGGCGCCGGCGCGCGCCGATGCCCAGCACACACTAAACCTGCAACATCACGACACTCACAAATAACAATACTTCCATTCAATAATTTGTAATTTTCGTTCTAAAGATAATTTAATTTAAGGTCACCTATTGACTACAGGTAAATTATCAGAGATGTAAAAACTACCCTGTACAAAGTATCTGAAATACAAAATGCAAGATACTTTTAAATTAAGTATTTCAGATACCAGATACAAAATACTTTTGAAAATAGTATCTAAAATACTAGATACAAAATAGGTATCTTCTAAATACTTCTTAAGATGAAAATACTTTTGTAAGAAAACAAGATTTTATTTTAATGAATTTAAGTTTATTTTTGATAATTGACATTAATATTATTTACGAATAAATCGTGTAAAATTGCTGAAATGAAAGGTATAGTTTCAAAATCCTCTACTTAAAGTGATGAGTGACATTTTTACATTTTTGTACCAAAGGAAAGATTTTTAAATTTTATTTGCTACTAGCTTTTGCCCGCGACTTCGTCCACGCAGAAGTCGTCTCTGACAGAGTTAAATAGAAAAAGCAATGCAAGGTGTTGAAAGTTTGTCGCTAGGAAGATAATCAACAGCGTCAGAAACTGGGATGCGTTGAGGTGTTGATTCTGCGAGTTAGTTGTCTAACGGAATTAGGCAATAGGGTGGGTCCGAGAGAAAATACTCTACGTTGACACGCTCTACCGTCGGTGCTTTGGGCGGCTCAAGCGTGAGTACCTGTATTTAGGTTCACTGCATGAGGGCTTCGACTCGAGATGATACCCGGTTGCGGTGGCCCGCCCGCACAACGTAGATGTACGTGTACGGCGCGCCTGTGTCTATATACCATAGCCGGTCACTAAAGAAAAAGGTGGTTCAAAGTTCTATTCATTCTACAAATTATATTGCCATTAATATACTATTTACGGTATGACCATGGGATAGAAATATAATTATCGCCACCCTTTATTTGACTGTTTTGTTTCACCAGCAGAGTTGCGACCTCGTTAGATATGATTTATTATTTCAGTTATAGAGTGAACATTTTCGAAGCTAAACTTAATCTGTATTTTAAACTATTAGGCAAGAACCTATTGTCGTCTACTATGTGTATCGTGTGAGCTCTCACGCCGGCACTGGTCGCCACAACGGCACTGGTGCGGGGTTGATGGAGAGGGAGAGAGAAACACGTGTTTATTTATTTTTACCGAAGAATATTTGTATGTAATTTGAAAAGAATCGATAAAGAAATTTTCTCCCCATACACGCTTTGCCGCTTTGTTACACCCCCTTAGGGGCGGAATTCATAAAATCCTTTCATATTGAATCTCTATGTCATAAATAGAAACGTGCTTCAAAATTTATTTTTTCTAGCTTTAATAGTTTCGGCTTGGCGGTAATGAGTCGTTCAACCCGCTTCACAGGCCTAATTTACACAACCAGAGGGTGAAAATTGACATATGCCGGATATTACCCTAGAATATTTGATTCGACTCGTAATTTGAAAAGAATCAACAAAGATTTTTTCTCTTCACACAAACTTTGCCACTCTGCTCCACCCCCTCAGGGGTATAATTTCGTAAAATCCTTTCTTAGTGAATCTCTACGTCATATAAAGAAACTACTGTCAACATTTCAAGTTGCCAGCTTCAATAATATCGGCTTGGCGCTAATGATTTAATGAGTCGTCCAACCCACTTTGCAGGCCTAATTTACACCCACAGAGGGTGAAAATCAACAAATGCTGAAACACGTGTTTATTTATTTTTACTGAAAAATATTTGTACGTAATTTGAAAAAATCGATAAAGATTTTTTTCTCCGAACATTTTTTAAATTGACATAACTTTTTTTTTTATAAACCAATTGACATAAAATAAAGCCTAAATGTTAAGTGAAGCTTACCACAATATATTAGTGAAAACCGCGTCTAAATCGGATAAGCCGTTTCTGAGATTAGCGTGCACAAACACACAGATAAACAGACAAAAATTTTAAAAATTATTGTTTTCATATATCTTCCATGTACAGACAGCGACCCGTTACATTTTTTCATATATCTTCCATGTACAGACAGCGACCCGTTACATTTTTTCATATATCTTCCATGTACAGACAGCGACCCGTTACATTTTTTCATATATCTTCCATGTACAGACAGCGACCCGTTACATTTTTTCATATATCTTCCATGTACAGACAGTGACTCGTTACATTTTTTCATATATCTTCCATGTACAGACAGTGACCCGTTACATTTTTTCATATATCTTCCATGTACAGACAGCGACCCGTTACATTTTTTCATATATCTTCCATGTACAGACAGTGACCCGTTACATTTTTTCATATATCTTCCATGTACAGACAGTGACCCGTTACATTTTTTCATATATCTTCCATGTACAGACAGCGACCCGTTACATTTTTTCATATATCTTCCATGTACAGACAGTGACCCGTTACATTTTTTCATATATCTTCCATGTACAGACAGCGACCCGTTACATTTTTTCATATATCTTCCATGTACAAACAGTGACCCGTTACATTTTTTCATATATCTTCCATGTACAGACAGTGACCCGTTACATTTTTTCATATATCTTCCATGTACAAACAGTGACCCGTTACATTTTTTCATATATCTTCCATGTACAGACAGTGACCCGTTACATTTTTTCATATATATCTTCCATGTACAGACAGCGACCCGTTACATTTTTTCATATATCTTCCATGTACAGACAGTGACCCGTTACATTTTTTCATATATCTTCCATGTACAGACAGTGACCCGTTACATTTTTTCATATATCTTCCATGTACAGACAGCGACCCGTTACATTTTTTCATATATCTTCCATGTACAGACAGTGACCCGTTACATTTTTTCATATATCTTCCATGTACAGACAGTGACCCGTTACATTTTTTCATATATCTTCCATGTACAGACAGTGACCCGTTACATTTTTTCATATATCTTCCATGTACAGACAGTGACCCGTTACATTTTTTCATATATCTTCCATGTACAGACAGTGACCCGTTACATTTTTTCATATATCTTCCATGTACAGACAGTGACCCGTTACATTTTTTCATATATCTTCCATGTACAGACAGCGACCCGTTACATTTTTTCATATATCTTCCATGTACAAACAGTGACCCGTTACATTTTTTCATATATCTTCCATGTACAGACAGTGACCCGTTACATTTTTTCATATATCTTCCATGTACAAACAGTGACCCGTTACATTTTTTCATATATCTTCCATGTACAGACAGTGACCCGTTACATTTTTTCATATATATCTTCCATGTACAGACAGCGACCCGTTACATTTTTTCATATATCTTCCATGTACAGACAGTGACCCGTTACATTTTTTCATATATCTTCCATGTACAGACAGTGACCCGTTACATTTTTTCATATATCTTCCATGTACAGACAGCGACCCGTTACATTTTTTCATATATCTTCCATGTACAGACAGTGACCCGTTACATTTTTTCATATATCTTCCATGTACAGACAGTGACCCGTTACATTTTTTCATATATCTTCCATGTACAGACAGTGACCCGTTACATTTTTTCATATATCTTCCATGTACAGACAGTGACCCGTTACATTTTTTCATATATCTTCCATGTACAGACAGTGACCCGTTACATTTTTTCATATATCTTCCATGTACAGACAGTGACCCGTTACATTTTTTCATATATCTTCCATGTACAGACAGTGACCCGTTACATTTTATTATATGTATAGATAAGTCAATGCTTATTAATGTAACTCACTATTTGCCATAAATTCAATCTAAAAAATAATGTTAGTTGCAAACGCCGCTAAAATAACTATTATTATTTAAGGGGTCAATTTCACATTTTAACTTTGACCCCTAAAATGAAATTGACCAATAACAACACTGCATTTGAAACGCGTGACTTGTAAAACTGTATGGTGATGTTATTTGTTTTGAATTGCCCACGGATTTTAAACGAAAGACATTAAAAATTATGAAAGAAAGACCTAGCACAGTTTGTTAAAGGATGTGACATCAATGAAACGTTGGACTAATCAATGTATAAATGTATGTTAACATATTACTAAAAGTATTTTGTGAGAAAAAGTATTTATAAAATACCAAACAAAAGGTATCTAAATACAAGATACAAAATGAATTTTTAAAAAGTATCTTAGATACAAGATGGAAATACGTATTTTGTATCTTGTATCTGTATTTCAGATACTTGTATATTAGATAAGACACATCTCTGGAAATGATGAACTAATACATACAGGGTGGAAGTGGACCGCTCCCGAAAACAAAGACAGGTGACCCTACTAGTCTTACTTGTAATTATAGGTTAGAAAAAAAATCGAATCGGATGAAAAAAAAAACAATATTTTTCACAACGAATTTTAAGTTTTTTCCCATTCCTTCGTATTAGGACAGTGCCATATAACGATAATTCCATAAAAAAATACTTAACTTTACTTAGATGAGAAAAGACGCAATCTTTTCAAAACTCACGATCATATTTTCAAGAGTTCAACGACCTCGCTTGGTGAAAAGAATTTTTTTTCCCATCCGAATCGATTTTTTTTATAGCCTATTATTACAAGTAGGACTAGTAGGGTTACCTATCTTTTTTTTGGGAACAGTCTCCTTTCACTCTGTATATTCTCATACAGTCTTTAGTTAACAAACATGTTGTTATATACAGCACGCCCCGCCCCCAGCGCCACAACGTATTACTTCCGCACTAACAAGTGTATATACACGTGTACCACGTGTACACGACACAGCCGCTGCTCAGCTCTTTTTCTCGCAAACACGTCAAACAAAAAGATTTCGGATTTAAATTGCGAGACTTTGTGAATCGTATGTGTGTGTGTGTGACTACATTAAGTTGGAGTTATTGATCTTGCAATATTACGAATAATGCAAAGTCTTCTTGAAGCAAACTACAAATGAAACAGGATGTTGGATCCTGTTTCGCATCACTCATGGACATAGACGACGAACATGGCAGATGACAGGCGGGTTGGCTGGCAATCGTATTAGCCGACAGCTACGGGTGAGTGGCAACAACTGCACCGTAGTTACCGGTCACATGGAGTGTACACTTTATCAAATGAAGAGTAAAAAGTACAAAACATTAAAGTTAATGACATCTCACTAAAATGACTCCAAGATCCAACAGTGGTGGGACAGTTGTCTGACGACAGCCGCGGGCCGGCCGGCCCACCGGCCACCACACTGAGCAGAGGGTTAACGTCTGAGTAATGACAATGCGTTATTGCGCTTCGTTCGGTGAGCGACAGAGCCGGCAGCTCAACCGGGTGCGTTTGGGTTTGTATTACACCACATATTATATATATACCACACACATACACCAGTATATTACAGCGTCTTAACTATACCTTTGGTGGTAATAAAAAAAAAGGTAGCGCTGTGAATGTGACTCACCTGTCGATAGTATGGTCCAGCTCGCGGAGAACGTCGTCGAGATCGCGCGGCGGCACCGCCGGCGGGCCCGCGTGCACCGCGGCGCGCAGGTCGGCCCCGTACAACGGTAGGCGCCAACAGCGCCGCTCGTTTGTAGCCGCGAGGCGACGCAGGCACGCGCGTCGTCGCGCCTCCAGCCGTACCGCCGACGTCGAGGTGGGCGGCGGCATCGACTGACTGTGTGCGGGCGGTGCGGAGTTGCGCGCCGGCGTCGCCAGCGCCACAGGAGGCGGCGGAGGTGGTGCGGGGGCGACCCGCGGCGGCGCGCGCGGCACGAGACGCAGGTGCAAGCGCAGAGAGGCGGGCGGCGGGCGCGGCGTGGCACGCCGTCGCGGTTCCGCCAGTTCCTCTACGAGGCGCCGCGGCGGTGCCAGATGGCGCGCACGGTGTGCGGCGAAGGCGCCGGCACCGGAGGCCTCGAGCGATGCCAGGTCGCCGCCGAGGCGCGCGGCGAGCTGGTCGCGCTCGTACGCGGCCGCGCCGGCCGTGAGCACCAGCGCGGGCACGCGCAGGCGCAGCGGTGTCAGCTGTAGCGGCGAGGCGACGGGGCGCGGCTCGAACAGGTCCGGGTGGTTGCACACCTTGCGCAGCTGCATGAGCACGTTGATGACGCCGAGCAGGTTGCCGGACGCGAGGCTGGCGCGCGTGTGCGCACGCGCCATGAAGTCATCGTATAGGAAACGTTGACGCTTGGCGAGCCGGCACAGCAGCACGTGCTCGTACTTGCGCGGCATCTGTCGCTCCACATCCAGCTTGAGGCGGCGCAGCAGGAAGGGTCGCAGCACCTCGTGCAGGCGCCGCACGAGCGCCTCGTTGTAGCGCGACGAGCCCTCGGCGATGCCCGCCACCTCGCTGAACCACTCGCGGAACTCCGAGTGCGAGGCGAACACGTCGGGCATGAGGAAGTGCATCAACGACCACAGCTCCAGCAGGCTGTTCTGTAGCGGCGTGCCCGTCAACAGCAGCCGCCTGTCGACAACACACATTACACATGACCACCTACTGTATACATTAAGTTCCGCCCTCTGTGTAAAATCACTTTTCTGCTGACAACTACAAGCATTTGTTTAGTTTCACCTGTCAGTGTCTGTCTGTCTCTATATACAGTGCAAACTCGATCATCTGGCCGTCAATTATACAGATTCGCGATTATCGGGATAACCAATCGCGATCTTGCATTGTGTATGGTGAGTCAATGTGTCGCCCCCGGCACTACCGCACGTACTTCGCGCGATCAATGCTCCACGCGTTACTTTATTGTATTATTTAGTTAGCAATTGTTACTCTGTCGTATTCAACGTGGTCGTGCTGTCATATTGTGATGCTACTAGTTCGTGATGCAGCAGCAATGAAGAGACAATGCGGCGTACGTCAGATGCCAATCAACAACTCTACATATATATTATTATCAAATTAAACGTACATACTATAATATCTGATAGTTATTATAATTTAAGACAACATGTATGTGGTAAGTACGTACATAAATATTCATACTTCGCGTTGTACGTTGACAAATGTATCTCTTAATTTGTTCATAGAACATTGATTTTTGTTGATAATTATTATAATTATAATTTATTTTAAATGAACACCCAACTAACTACTGCATAATATTATCCCAATATGTACAAAACCAACTTTACTTCGTACATTCTGTTATTCGAATACCTATAGTCCTTAAAACATAGCTTCATCTCTGTGACAGATAGCAACAAAACCGATGTAGTAGTAAGTAATAATGAATACGCGTCATGTTTACAATTTTATTTTGTATCGCCTATATTTTCATTCTTTACATGCCGCTTATATCTCAACTGAATTATGAATATAAAAATATGAATAGTTACACCAAAACTTGTACCTCATATGTTTTAAAATACTTATAGTTCATACATACATACATACATATCATCACGCCATAGCCCTTGCAGGGTAGGCAGAGAGAACAGAGTGCCAGAGAACTCTATCTCTGCATACTTCACTCGCTTCCTCAACATTCATAATTCTCTTCATACACGCTCGCCTGTTTCGGCGACTCTTGACTCCACCTTCCTTCAGTACATGACCGATCTGGTCTAGGTAGGTTAATCTCGGTCTCCCTCGGTACCTACACTTTCGCATTGTATATCTTCTTAACCAGACGTTCGTTCGGCATTCTTTCCACATGTCCGAACCATCGGAGCATGCCCTTTCGCATCTTTACACCAATACTCTCTTTCATACCTACTCGCTCTCTTACGTCGTCGTTACGAATGCGGTCGGTCAGCCTAACTCCACAGATTTTCCGCAGAGATCGCATTTCGACCGCATTAATTTAACTTTCATACTCTTTTCTGCATACCCAACTCTCACTTCCATACAGTAATGTTGGGACAAGCACTGCGTTATGTATTGCTACACGTGCCTTCTGGCTGAGGTGGTGGCTGCCGAGAAGTTGCCCCAACGCTCCGTTCACTCTATTTCCCGCATTCACTCTTCGCTCTATTTCAGTAGTGTACCTTCCATCTCGGCTAAATCCACATCCAAGATATACAAATTCATCCACTTGCTCTAGTACATCATTACGTATTGTTACTCTTACATCTGTTCTAGCTTCGTCTCTTTGAAAGACCATTATTTTGGTTTTGCTCACATTCACGCGTAGACCCCTTTTCTTACAATCTTCTGTCATTGTGTTGACTAGGGTCTGCAGGTCAGTCGCTGACTGTGCCAGCAGGACTGCATCATCTGCATATAGCAGAGCAGTGACCACTGAGTCGCCCGTCTGGACTCCCACAATCATATCGTTCAACCTTTGGAGACATTTATCCAGATATATGATAAACAGCCTGGCTGACAGAACGCACCCCTGCTTAACGCCGATATTGACGTCAAACCAAGGTACCATTCCATCATCCAGCCGCACACAGGCTCTACAGCCCATGTAACTGGACTGCACAGCCTGTAGCAGTTTACCGTTAATATAGTTCATCTAATCTAAGAAGTGCATTTTGACGTTTCGCATTTTTTAATGCACAATAACCTTGGTCAATCGTATACACATAATTGCAAACAACAAATCTTAAATTTTAAACAACTATTAAGTTATTTACATAATTAACATTGCGGGTGACTTGCCTGTACCTACAATAATGTAATGATGAAACTCGTAAAACTAATTTCAAATTAAAATAACATGGTAAATAGTAGTTATTATTGAGGATCTTACAATGTCACGTCATAACGTTCTAAACAGTAGTGCTTGACAACTTCCAATTCACGAATATCTAAATAATCGGTAAAAATATTAGAATAATATATTTAATCGAATAGAGATTTTGACAGAGATGTACGTTTCGACAATTTTATTAATCTATACTAATATTATAAAGAGGAAAGGTTTGTATGTATGTTTGTAACGAATTGGCTCAAAAAGTACTGGACCGATTTTAAAAATTCTTTCACCATTTGAATGCTACATTATCACTGATTAATATAGGCTATTTTTATTGCAATAAAAAAAATAAGGATCCCTACTAAAACTATAATAATGTTACCCAAAGTGCAAAAATTGCCTATAAAATATCTTTCATCGCATGTGCTGCGAAAACTATTGATGGTAGAACAAAAAAATGTTCCACAATATTAAAGAACATATCAATATCTACAAAAAATGTGATAGCATGTGTCTAACTATTGTAGTTATGTCACTATAAATACTTTGTATAAATAGTTTTCAGTCATCAAGTCACGTACGCAAAAGGAGCCCGCGATACGCTGTTGCTAAATACCTTATTAATTAGGTATGTCCTGCATTTACTGTACGTTTATGCCAAAATGTTTAAAAAATAAATGTCCACCCGTGCGAAGCCGGGACGGGCCGCTAGTAAGGAAATAATTATTATTGTTCGCGATGATGATAATTCAAGTAATAGTAGTGATTCTGAATAAATAGCTGTTTTCAAATCCAGTTTTTGTTGTTACTTAACATAATCCTACTCATTATGATAAATAGATTTTATGATGAAATAATTAAATTTGTTTAGTATTAATTTAGCACTTAATTTTCCATCTCCTTTTTGAAAAATAAAAAAATAAACCGATTATTAATTACAAAGAATCAATATCGATTTTTCATTAAAATCGGATATTTTCGATAGCGATTATTTGATTCACATACCTAGACAACCTACTCCGACAGCTGTCAAAGTGCACTTCTTAGATTAGATAGACTATAGTAACCATTTTATAAAAATATGATGCTTCCGCAAGTACAAGGTCATAATGGACTGAGAATACGATAAAGATGGGGTAATCGATAACATTATTTTTAATTATTTATAAAACAAGTAAAACCAATACGTCAATGACCTATATAAACCACATGGATACTCTATAAAATAAGTAAATTGTGTTAATTTAGTATTCCGACATCAGTTATAACATTAATAAGACCATTTCTTTTATATTAAAAAGATAATTTCTTTTATAAAATAAACATGATTATTCATGAAATAATCTGTGACCAAGAACTAATCATCAACCTACAGGAATGCTTAAGCGATGATAATAGTGACGATGAACTTGGGTGTATTCCTTTCGAATAATAAAAATAATTAATTAACAGTTTTAGTTTATATTAAATAAAATCCAATGATTTAAATTCAATGAGATTTTCATAGATTGTTTTAAATTTATAATCGATTCATCCATCCATTTGATTGAAATGCAATAAGAGTTTCATACATTATTTTTCAAAAAAACGGAGTGCATCGTAAACATGCGGCACTAGTGGCAACTGTCACAGAGATCGAGCTATATTTTATAGACTATAACGACAAACGACTTGTTGTCGTTCAGTCCAGTTAATCGAGTTCCCACTGTAGCCCACCCCTCGATGTACCATTAGGTAAGTTTTTGTTGTTGAATCCTTAACGTGTATCAAGTGAAGTGGCTCCATCTATACAAGCCGTTAGCCAGCGATATCAGTCTACTACGTTTCCAGACTTGTGTTAATGTATAGCCCTCACCACCACACCAGTACTACTGACTACCGTTACAACAAAATGTTGAACGTAATATATGGCCACAAGAGAGTCACGTTACAGGCACCAGCGGAGAGAGTCAATTTGAGTACAGCATATAAAAAGTAAACTTAATATACAATCTTTCACTGATTCTCGCAACAGTTAAACTTCCTAGTGGTTTAGTAAATATTACCTATTACTACATAACAAAACCCGGGGTTACCGTAAGCTACGAGAAACCCCAAACAGAATATGCCTTTGCCAAGTGTGAGCGTAAAATACTGAAAGTCTGAACACAGTCAACAACACAATTACTCAGAAAGGGCACAATACTAATTATTGACTTCTTACGAGATAACTTACTTTTAATTTATTAAATATTGAATAAAATAATATTTAACTGTTGTTGTAAGTCACGTCTATCATCTAATCACAATTTATCATTAATGTGTCTTCACTTGTGTGGTGGTCCTTCTTCATTTTATTATTAATTAGGTTTATAACAGGATCCCAGTTTGGTGGCAGCAGTACCCGCCCGGCCATCTATCATATTTAATTAGGTTTATAACAGGATCCCAGTTTGGTGGCAGCAGTACCCGCCCGGCCATCTATCATATTTAATTAGGTTTATAACAGGATCCCAGTTTGGTGGCAGCAGTACCCGCCCGGCCATCTATCATATTTAATATACAAATTATACTGTTTATTAAGGGGTTATATCCACTTGTGATTTTCAAAAATTCGATTTTTTTTTTAATTTTTTGAATGTACATATATTCAAGAATATTCTCTGAAAATTTCAAATCGATCCGACAATTAGTTTCGGAGATATGAGTGTATTAGTAAGAACGTCTCCGAGCGTTCGAAAGTAGGCGGAGCACGAGCCGGCGTAGCAGCTGTTTCTGGTAGCTTCTATCCTTTTGTTCTCGACTTATATTGTGTTTGGGACCCTAAGATAATAATACAAAAGGTCTAGTTTATACCTGAAACATATGTTGAGGAATTTTAAGTTAAAAATATGTGAACTCATCAGTTAGAAGTGATCTTCCACGTGGACAAGTTGTGTTTGTGCTCAGTTTGTGTATTTCTCAGTGTGTATAGTTAATTAAAGTAAAAAATGCGTCGTAAAATTAGCAGAGAAACTCGTAGAACTTCCAATGAACAGTTGTCTCGAAGAAATAAACGGAAGAACGTTTTTAATCCGAAAACCGTGGAATATGATGAGAGCAGTTTCAGCGCCTCAGCAAAAAAATTTAAAGCGCAAGAGGAAATATATGTAACTCGCGATACGTCAGTTGAATATAGAATTTTAAATTTTATAACTGTGTTTACGGCTATTAGTGAGTATGTATTATAAATATTTTTTATTTATAATAAAAAATTTTAATTTAGTGTAAATCGTTCCCGAAACTTTAAACGCGTTTATCTCAAAACCGTGTTTTCAGAGTCGGTGAGGAAAATTTCTCCGAAACCGCTAAACCGATCGGTTTGAAATTTTCACACGACTTACTCAGATATATTTTTCAGGTAATAATCGAAGGAATAAGGTTTTGGACAATAATTTCGATTTTTTAAGCCACTTTGAAGTGAAAAATTTTCATGAAAAACTGAATTTTTTTTTGAACAGCCGCCATTTTGTCAAAAATCAAAATTTTGACTAGACCTTCGATCATTACCTGTATTTATTTATTACAAAACTAAATATTTTTGATTTTTGGTTTTCAGATAATTTGGACCAGAGATATCTTGCTCACCGCCAAGCACTTTTTTTTGGAGGTCTCTCCGCAGATCATCTACAGGAGCTAGGGGATCCAATATTTTTTTAAATAAACCGCTGATTGTTAAAGTACATTAAATTCTGTTTAAGTACATTTTTTCCATTAATGTATAAAATAAAATGCCTCTTTGGAAAAAAATCACAAAAAAACGCGTTTTTTCTGCCTCGCAAGTGGATATCACCCCTTAACATCAATAACCTTCTTGTAAGAAAAACTTATTTTTAAATTTAGTGATTATACACTGGCAAGTGGGTGTGGCACAGTGACAGTATTCCATAATGTGATGAATGTGATGCTCCGGAAACAGATCAGTTGTGTTATTTAATATGTGACATTACAGAGTACAAATACATTCTGGCTGGAGCCCAACAGTGGGCCACCCCACTTGGTTGTGGTGTTACGTAACGGTATAACGTAACACGGGTGAAGTAATCAGTCGCCGATAAAATGTGATCGTTAATAATTACGAAGTAATACTCACCTCTCAGTTTGAAAGTTCAACAGCATCTGCCACCGTTGAGATTTAAAGTTTTTAATGTTTTGCGCTTCATCAAGTATGAGATATTTCCACCGTTTTCTACGAAAACTTTGATGGTCCTGCACTACAAGTTTATAGGACGTAATACACACGTGAAACGAGTTCGCTTTAGTCCACCCCACACGCTTCAGTTTGCGTTCTTTGATAGTACCGTAGTATGTCAATATCTTGAATGCCGGACACCACTTTTTGAATTCCATCTCCCAATTGAGCACGACGGACGTGGGCGCCACCACGAGGTGTGGCCCCCAGTCGTGGCGTTCGAGCGCCAGGTGCGCCAATAGCGCGATGGTCTGCACGGTCTTACCGAGACCCATCTCGTCCGCGAGGATGCCGTTGAGGCCTCGCGCGTACATAGTAGCGAGCCAATGCAGCCCCACGTGCTGATACTCGCGCAGCGAATGGCGCAAGAGACGCGGCACCGGTGTACCCACCGCAGTCTCCGACAGCGTAGTGCCCGTGGGCTGCAGCGACGCCGCCAGCGATGCGGCCGCTTCGACTCGGCGCTCCGAGCCCTCTTTGGACTCATCGGGAGGTGGTGGCCGTTCAGCCGGTTCGTCCATAAGCGCCTCGAGCGCTTCGCTGTCCTCGGAGAGCTCCGAGTCGGACGAGTCAGTGTCGGTTGCGTCAGTGGAGCACGACGATGACGGCGATGTAGGCGAGGGCGGCGGCGGCTCGGCGTAGCGACGACGCAACTCGTCGAGTCCAAGGTCGGCGTCGCTTCGTAGCGCAGCCAGCTCGGCTTCGACGTCATGGTGACGTTCTCGATTTTCTTGCGCGGCGATGGTGGACTCGTCGTCGGCCGAGTCTTCGTCTGCCGGTCCATAGTCGGAGGGTGGCGGCGAGGCGGCTAGGTATCCGGGCGGCAGCAGGTCGCCAAGTGCGAGGTGCGACTCGCGCTGCAGCGCTTCCAGTTCGCCAGGTTCGTGCGCCGCGTCTCGTTCGGCGGCGGCGATGGTCTCCTCGTCGTCGTCGGAGGCGCCTCGCGGTTGGAACTCGTCGTCCGAGGGCGGCGTGTCCGGCGCGCGTGTGACCGGCGCGTGCAGGTTGGCCGCCAGTTGTCGCGAGTACCGCTCGGTGCGGTCTACGATGTAGCTGAGCTGTTCGTCGAGCGCCTCCTTGCGCGCGCGCTCCACGCGCCGCACACGCTTCCACTCCACCAGCTAGACAAGACAACAACAGTATGTATTTAGTTTGATGTTTGTTGATGGCAACAACTCTAACGTGTTAATGGTACGAATTACATCATCATATAATTCAAATAAATCACCTTCTCGACGTTAGCCCAGAATGTTCTTATTTCTTTAGCGGCGAAGGCAGCCAGTTTCTTAAGTTGTATCTCGTGCGCTTTCTCTGCTTTTTGTGCTGCGGCCGCCTTGTCTTGGAAGTATTTTTGTACGGCCCGAGCGCACTGTGGATTTAGTTAACGTTTAAATACATTTCACGTGTGAACATAATATTTGGATTGTGTAATGTGGGGGGCACTAATGTTTACCTTCTTGGCGGCCTGTTTCTTCCACTTGCGCTCGTGTGCAAAGTCCTGCGCGAGCCACGCCATCTCCTCGAGCAAGTAATCCCAGTGCGACTTGGCGCGCGGCGGCTCCATCACACGCGGCAATCGACGTTCGGGCCACAGGCCGGCACGCGCCAGTTCCGCCACCCGCCCCGCCACGTACGCCTCTTGTTTGGCCTTCTCGACCATTTCGTCGACGGGTGCAGGTGCGGGTGCCGATGCGGGCGCGGGCGGCGGCGGTGGCTCAGGCACCGCACTAACAGGGGGCGGTCGCCGCGCCTCGAGGAAGGCCTCGAGCTGCGGTGCGGGCGGTCGCTTGCGCCACACCGCATAGTCCATCATGTTGCCGCCCGCTTGCAAGAAGTACAGCTCGCTCAGCTGCTCTGTGAACCTGTAACAGAAGACGCGTGTCGGTGCTGATGCCGCTCGGATGCGTGCTGCACACTCGGCAGGCGGTGGGGCTCACCTCTCGCGCAGAGTCCTCAGACGCAACAGCTCGCACTCGACGATGCGGCGGCGCAGCGCAGCGACGTCGTCCGCGGGCAGCTTGAGTCGCTTGCGCGGCGGCTCGTCGGTGCGCTCGGAGGGCGCGCCGACGGCGGGCGGCGTGCCGCCATTGAGCGCCGCACCGCCGCCGCCCGGCGCGCCGGCGCGCTCCACACCCTGCACACAACGCGTACGTTACAAGTCGGTACTTTTATATGTGGCCGTGTGTATACTTCGCAAATAGACACTATGCGGTTAAAATATTCCCTGTGAATCTTTTGAACAAAGTTACGAGCTTTGAGCCGGATTTGGTGCAAAACGTCATTCTACTACTCTCTTGGTACTTAGTTATTGCTTAGGTACCATTTCGTGACTTAATTATTATTATCCTTTTTACCACGTCTGGCAGAAGTAAACAGAGAAAGCTGTGCAGGGGTGTTTAAGCTAGATTGAAGATGGTATTTCATTATACAAAGTATTAGGTTGGGGGCAAAGCCTTTTCGTATATAGTGTGTATAATAAAACCTCGTTGGCTGTTGGTACAGTTGTATCTGCCTGGTATTGATACTGTGCGGGCCGCTACGTACAACCCATTGACACGATAGATGATGCACAATAGAACGTTAAGTTGTTACAGTTACCGTATATACGTGATACTAAACTAATGATTTAATGCTAATATGGTTGCTATGAGTCGACAGTACGAACTGCTTATAAAGTAAATGAATGTCAATATTGATGACGGCGCAAACATACAATGTGCGGTTGTTGCACTGTGCACCGTGCACCGTACTGACGACCGCGAGAGGACTGTATTTGATGATGCTGAGAGCTGTTAGTGTTAGTATGATGTAATGACACAAGGTGATAAAACAATGTCTCCCACTAATGGGTGAAGTTGCTCTATCGGTAACGCACTCCACTCGCGCACTGAATATTGCGAATGTTTTGGTGTACTATCACCGACACTTAGTTCACTGCCGGCACGGTAGTGAACGATGGGTTGCTTTGGCGTAGGCTGTGGGGTGTAGCGTCCTCGTGACCGTATGTATATGAATACAGCGAAGGTAGGTAGGTCCTTGCCGCGCCGAACAGATACATGGCCACGTAATGGTAGACATCCTGGAATGATATTTCATCGTCGACAAGGTAGGTTCTGAGGTTCTGCGGCCGGAATTAATCAACAGAAAGGGTGTGGTATTTCATGACGATAACGCTAGACTACACACAGGTTTCGCCACTCAGCAAAAATTAAGAGTTTGGCTGGGAGGTGCTAATGCATCCACCATATAACCTTGCACCTTCAGATTTCCACCTGTTTCAGTCTCTTCAAAATTCTTTAGACAGTATTAATAAGATGAATATGTGTGATATGAAGATGAATATGATGAGAGTATAAATTAAGATCAAGAGAAGACTGACAAAACTACTTGTTGCGCTATTTTATCGTAAGACCCAAAATTTCTAGAGCAAGTCCACCCGATCCCTAAAAAGGGGGACCGGGCGGACCCGTCGAATTAAAGGCCGATTGCGATAACATCCTTGCTCTCCAAAGTAATGGAGAAAATTATAAACCGCCAGCTTCTGCAGTACCTTGAGGATCACCAGTTGATCAGTGATCGCCAATACGACTTTCGACATGGTCGATCGGCTGGTGATCTTCTTGTATACCTTACACAGCGTTGGAGGGCAAGGGTGAGGCGCTAGCATTCAGCCTAGATATCGCTAAGGCGTTCGATAGGGTCTGGCACGGGGCCCTTCTATCGAAGCTACCTTCTTATGGAATCCCCGAGGGACTCTGTAAATGGATCGCCAGCTTCCTGGATGGTCGGAGTATAAAAGTCGTCGTCGATGACTCTTGCTCCGATACCATGACCATTAACGCTGGTGTACCACAGGGCTCGGTGCTCTCCCCGACGCTGTTTATCCTGCATATCAATGACATACTCTCTATAGAGAATATGCATTGCTATGCGGATGACAGCACGGGTGACGAGCGGTATACCGAGCATTAGAATATCCCTCGGAGTATATTACAGGAAAGAAGGACTCAACTTGTGTCTGAAGTCGAGCGCTCTCTGGGACGAGCCTCGAAATGGGGTGAACGGAACTTATTCCAGTTCAATCCCACTAAGACACAAGTTTGCGCGTTCACTGCCAAGAAGGACCCGTTTGTCATGGCGCCTCAGTTCCAAGGAGTAACTCTCTAAATTGCCGAGAGAATTGGGATCCTTGGCGTCGAACTATCAAGCAAAATCCAGTTTGGGAGTCATTTGGAGGACAAAGCCAAATTGGCAAGTAGAAAGCTGGGCGTCCTGAACAGAGCCAGGCGGTACTTCACACCGAGACAACGTCTTGTGCTATATAAAGCACAAGTCCGCCCTCATGTGGAGTACTGCTCACATCTCTGGGCAGGCGCGCCCAAATATCAGCTAGACCCACTTGACTCCCTGCAAAGACGTGCTGTTCGAATCGTCGGTGATCCCAATCTCACGGAAAGACTGGAGTCATTGGGGAGCCGGAGAGACTTTGGGTCTCTCTGTGTACCCTACAGGCTCTTTCCCGAGCGCTATGACATGTCCTTTTTTAAACGAGGTTTAAGAAGAGCTCTTTCTTCACGGTGGCAGCGGCCTAGCTGTGCCCTGGTATTGCAAAGGTCCATGAGCGGTAGTGTCAGTTACCATCAGGTGTGCTGCTTGCTCGTTTGCCACCACCGGCAATAAAAAAAATGAAAAAAAAACATACATATTTATATTGTAAATAAATCTAAATAAACTTTGACAAAAAATGTCTAGAATTTTCATATAGAATGCAAAGAAATTTTTTAAACCTCGACCCTATATATCGCCTTTAATGTTCTATAAAGCCGTGCGCCGACGGCGATAAGAATTCAATTATGGGCACCCCTTATTTGATCGTGGGAGTCGTACTAAGGTTTCACCACGAGAATGTGCAGCAGCTCTTTTTTGGGAAATGTATAACACCTAAGTGCTATCTGGTATCACTAACTCGCATGTCAAGTATGACAAATGATACCGAACATCATGTGCAGATAAGAGCTCGAACTACATTGCCACCACTATCCCCTACGTCTGATACCACCACCATCCCCTCCCTAGCTGAATTCTTGAATATTGTAAAAGCTCTTCCTCTCAATAAAGTCTCCGGTGAAGATAAAATTTCAAATAAAATGATTAAAGAAGCTTGTCGAACATCAGTCGACTCAATGTTACTAGTATTCAATCGTTGTATAGCCGAAGGAATCTTTCCTCGTTTGATCATCCATGACATCGCGACTTCATACGTATAATACCGAAACACGATGATAAACCGCCGGACGACCCGAAGTCATATCGGCCAATTACTCTACTCCCATCACTAGGTAAGCTTTTAGAACGCCTGATTGTTCCTCGTCTATTACCGAGTGGCCCCACATTCAATCTTAGACAATTTGGACTTACTTCAGGGAAATCGACTGTCGATTCTGTCATTGGGGTTAGAAAAACTGTTACGGTATCTGCTTTTAAATATATATCTTCCTAGATATCACAGGTGCTTTCGACAACGCCTGGTGGCCGATGTTACTACTTAAACTAAAGGCTCGTGGATGCTTCAGAAACATCTACCAACATACAGTCATACTTTCTTCAAGGTTCAACCGCACTGAGACTCGGTCACCATGCTGTGTCTAAATCACTGACGACGGTCTCCTACTCATACAATCTAACACTAGAGAAAGACTTAAGAAATTGGCGGATACATGTATTAATTTAATAGTTAAATGGGAATGTGGGTAGGAGTGTAGCGGGTAGATATAAATCTCTGTAATAACAATGCGTAAGACACCTTAGTCCCCCCGTAAACATGAACGCTGTAAAGGGTTCGAATCTTCGGGAAATTAAAAGTATTTGACTTTTACAAACGCAAGAGAATCTATAAAAATATTTTTATTTCAAATACTGAAAAGACATTGATTAAACTTTTGGGCCAACCCTATACCGCATAATTTGACCCTTAGAACAGAATGGCCAATTTCTCATAAAGGCTCGGAAGTGGAATATGGTTTTTAGGGTTCCGTACCTCAAAAGGAAAAAACGGAACCCTTATAGGATCACTTTGTTGTCCGTCCGTCCGACTGCTGTCAAGACCCTTTTTCTCAGGAACACGTGGAGGTATCAAGCTGAAATTTATATCAAATACTCAAGTCTACTGTCCCTTAAAGCTGTAAAAAGATTAAACTTCTAAGTCAATGCAACCAAAAGATACAGGCCTTAATGCCGCAAATTTTCGACACTCGCAAGGTCGAAATCAAAATCTACAGGGTACTTCCCGTGAACTCAGAATCTTAAAATTTGGTACAGAGCAACGTCTTATAGCACAGATAAAGGAAAAATTGCGAAAACCATAAATTTTGAATTACATCATATAATAAAAATATCTTTAATAATTTTAAACTTACTACTCCTTTCCTCATGAACGCGTAGAGGTATTAAATTGAAATTCATATCAAATACTCAGATCTATATATAAGACCTTTAAGCTGTAACAAAATCAAACTTCTATGTCAACGTAATCAAAAGAAACAGCAATTTAAGCCGCATATTTTCAAACACGCAACTACTCGCAAGGGAATCAAAACCTAAAGGGTACTTCCAGTCGACCTAGAATCTTGAAATTTGGCATGAAGTAATGATTTATAGCATATATAAAGGAAAAATTCCGATCACATATTTTTTTTAAATATTATGGTACTGAACCCTTCGCGCGCGAGTTATTCGCACTTGATGGATTTTTTTATATAAAAAAAGTATTTGAATATGACACGTGGGTGTTCCACTCGTACATTTTTAATGCATACCTTGATCGATTAAAGCTATAAACAGCAGAGGAAAATTTTTTTGGTCGCATCAAATATTGTGCGAAGTCTTGCTACTTGCAGGTAGTACACCTGCCGGTCGACTTGGCGATACAAAGGCGCGCATCAATGTATTACTCCACCAGGGAAAACATGAGCATTGATTTTCGTTTACCGTGCGATCGTATTAACAGATTTTTCGCAATGCAATTCGTCGTGTACGAAGAGCTCCTGAACGAAGGGCAGGAAAAAGGTGAGACTCCTCAAGGAAAGGTCGTCGTCTATATCTATTCTTTCCATCTATTCAAGAGCGTTTAGAGAAAATATGGCTGGAAATTTACCACTATGTAGCACAATTCCTCACAGGCCATGGGAATTTTAGAAGTAAATTATTCTATTTTAAACTAGTGGCTTCACCATTTTGTTAATGTTCCACAACTAACTGCGATTTTGAACAAACAGGTCGTCACATCCTCTGGGAGTGCAGTCTCTGGCAAAACAAGCGCGATCTTATATAAGACAGCCTGCAAGTCATGTCTGGGGGTAGTATATTATACGGACCTTGTTGTAACTTGAGAAAATTGCCGTGCGTTCAGGCGCTTCTGCCATACCTACTATTGTAATCATACTTAATGCTCACATATAGGCCTCATAAGCTCTGTCAAATCCGTGGTGCTGTACTGCTATGCTTCACGTATCAGTACATCCTCTTATCTATCGCCCTATTAGCCATTTTGCTTTATGTCTCCCGCTTTCCATAGGAGGGAAGTGGAATTGTTTCAACTCCTATTTTTCTTTTCTAATTTAATTTGTTGCGGGTTCCAAGACAATTAAAAGTGTTGCCTGTCTGTGGGTCAAACCTCAGTGTCTTTTACGGAGACCATTGTGGATCCTGGCTTACAGGAGTTAAGGTGGTGGGAATGTGTGGTGGGATTAGTCCCAAAAAAAGTGTCAAGTGTGGTGATTATGGTACTATCCTCACATTGTGGTCCAACAGTTGACAGCAAAAAGCTGAATGATGATAATATTCTGTTCTCTGTTGTATAAAAAGAGTAACATACATATCTGTAGTGAATAAATTTGTGCCATTAAAACACAAAGCAAAACTTAAGCTGAAAATGATATCATTTAATTGTTTTCATTATGTATTTGTATTTTAGAGTGGACAAGGTGTGTTGGTGGCCACGAATACTACCAACGCTCACATTGCTTGTGGATTCATAATAGAGGACTAAAAGCCTTACATAGATCTGAGCCAACTTCATCTGATGCCATCTGGTCATCAACTACATTAGCAATCAGGGTTGACTTCAAGCAGGCGACCAGTCCATAAAATTATTTGTGTCACATTTAGTAGATTAACATTGATAAATGTTGACATAGGTTATGTGCTTATTTATTTTTACTGAACAGATCTAGTGCATAATTTGCAGATTCAATAAGGATATTGTTTTCTCCCTGAATTTTGCCACTGCATTTCACCCTTTTTGGGATTGTATGAAATATAGATAGATTACTTATAAAGGAGTTTTGAAACCAACCATCATAAGAAGTGCCTTTAATGCTGTCGTTTTAACTAGTTCACTATACTTAGGGGCAGTGAACAAAGTAAATTAATCCTAAAAGTATGCCACAATTGATCATTACTATAAAGGCTGATGGCAGGCTTGCACAATATCATATTAATAAACATCCTCGCATAAGGATGGCAGGTAGGAAGTTTTAAATCATCCATGTTTTGTATTCTCATAGTCTATTATTGATCTTGCTCATCAATTAGAGGCCCCAGGCTGCTATCACAGCCACAGCCAACTTAATGTTAAAAATAGATGTAAAAGAATTTTGGATCTTTCATAAACACAAAAATAAAGTAAATATTATCAGTATAAACAGCAGGGTCAATGAACCATTTGAGTGACACAAGGACTAGTAGCTGTAATTGGTAATGCCACTTGTAATGGAAAACTTAGGGACAAAATGGTTAAAGCACTTATAAGCATGTAAACTCTAATTCAATAAAAATGGTTTAATGGGCCATACAACTAGTGGTAGGGCCACAATGTTGGCAGTCTCTGTCTAGAGCAGTGGGCCGGTCTGTCTGGGTAGTGTAGTACCACACGCTTGCACAAAATCAATGTCTCAGCAGTAGTGATATGCTGCTGCACTTCGCTTGATGAGCGAGAGCCGGCAGCCTAACTCTCTGGAAGGATTTAGGGTTTTTATTGGTAGCTAACAGCTTAGCTGTAGCTATTCATATTGCAAACGCTCACCATCTATGTGCTTGCTCTTTTGCCACCATAAGCAATAAACTAAAATGTTTGCAGCACCATGTCCCTGAGTGCACTGCACACTATATAATTACTTATGTAAAATAGAATCACATAGTGACGTTAGTTTGCTACAGGAAGATTTAAATTTATTATGCAAGTGGTGTCACAATAATGCAATGTTACTAAATACAAAATAATGACAGTATATCAGGTTTACACGCAAAATAAATGAATTAAATCAGTATATAAATTAGGTGATATAGAATTAATAGAAACAAATTGTGTTTCTGATCTAATAATCTTATTAGACAAAAAATTAACATTTGTAAATCATTTGGAAATGACAATTAAAAAAGCATCTAGAGCTCTGGGATTCATTATACGCAATGAAAAGGTTTTTCGCAAAATACATACAAAAGTAAAACTATATAATAGTATTGTAAGAAGCATTTTGGAATATTGTAGTGTGGTGTGGCGCCCGCATTATGCTACTCACAAATTAAGGATAGAAAGAATTCAAAAGCGATTTGTCTGGCATTTGTCGCATTCAAGAACATTAGATATAAAAAAATGTTGTACAATGATAAGCTTATTCATTTTAAAATGGATACACTTGATAAAAGAAGAAAATATTTGTACAAACTTCTTCGCAATAAAATATATTGTCCACAGTTACTGGCAAGACTTAATTTCAGAGTGCCGTATAGATTCCCTCGCACACATATCACACCTCCCTATCCACTTCTAAGAAGAACTGTTTTAGTCTCTACTTCTCCAATTCCTCGTTTGAGCAAGTTTTTAAATCAATGTTGTGACTCTGTTGATATATTTTCGGATTCTCTTAGTCATTTTCGCAAAATTATACAATCATTGAATTTTTTGTGAGATTTACGTGGTCTTGTTTTTGGGAGAATATGATAACTCTTTGTATTTTCATTTGTTTTGTTTAAGCTATCTATAGATTGATAAGTGCATGTGGTGTTTGCTTATTATAGAATGTCACCTTTATATAAATGTATAGAACTAGAAATAAGTTATTGTATTACTGTTACATTTGTTAGCAAACCAAATAAAATAAATAAAAATGTGACCCATTATTATTTTGAATTAGAGGAGACCATCGGCCACCATGTGAGCGAGTGTGAACCTAATGCAACAACCGAGTATTTTGAATGTTGTGTCTATATTATATCTATCAGCTAGGTAAACTGGTGTAATAATTTCAATTTAATTCTTAGTTTAAATGTAATGATGTCTTTATGCTATTGTTCAGATAAATAAATAAATAAAATAGAGATAATGTCTTAGCAAGCAATCATTGTTCATAATGTTATATAGGTTTAACGAAATGTTTAATATGTCATACAATCAGATGTTAAATAAATGAGTGCGCGAGGGCCGTGGAGATATCTGTTTAATATGTCATACAATCAGATGTTAAATAAATGAGTGCGCGAGGGCCGTGGAGATATCTGTTTAATATGTCATACAATCAGATGTTAAATAAATGAGTGCGCGAGGGCCGTGGAGATATCTGTTTAATATGTCATACAATCAGATGTTAAATAAATGAGTGCGCGAGGGCCGTGGAGATATCTGTTCCATTGCTTCACATATAAGTAATTGAATATGTAACACTTTTCAGTTGCCAACTTGTACCTTCATGTTTTCAAAATATATATAAAGTATAGGGCCTGATTGCCTGCATGAACATACCATAACCCATAGCTCCTTTCAAACTGTTGAAATAAAAAAATATATTTGTGCGTTTATTATTGAATTATAAACATATAATTGTTAGTTCGTTCACTATCTAATAATGTAATGTCCAAAACAACATTAACAGCAGTGACTAACATATTTAGCTTTACCTTCATTTGTAATGATAATAAATAATGTACTTGGTAATTAACACTACAATTTTCTAATGTAGCATAATTTATTCTTTATTTACAAAATATCAGTAACTCTTTTGTCACTACAAACAGTATTTTGATAAAAATAATTAATAGATGAATTTATGAATAAGGCGCGCAAGTAAAATAATATGCGCCGGCGTTAGATAATCATTTCAAAAGAGGACGCGTCATTTCCAGGCCCACTGACGCTTAAGTAAATTGGAGTTCTTACCATGAGTTGCAGAGCGGTTCCAAGTGCGGTCGGCGCAGCGAGCTCATCTCGACCACTCATATTGTGACATCGCGAACGAGTTAGCTATTATGTCAATGCCTTCAATATGAACCATATATTCATTGAGTATTGCACTTATGCACTTATATACACAGCTCTCCGACACCGAAAACACTCCAAAAAACGAGTATAATTTTTAAAAATCGTTTTTTTGTTTGAACATTTACAAAAATCATTAAGCATAACTATTTGAAAATTTACACTAGTTAAATCTAAACACAGGAGAATTCACCATAACAAAAGCTGGCATCACGACTAACATCACAGTAAACAACAATTGAAAAATATATATGAACCGCCATATTGGATAACTCAATTCATCGCGTCTAGGGCGTAGCAAAGCAATCCGTCTTAATTACAGGTGTGTAGTAACATCAATACTTGAAACGTATTATTTTAATTTCATAATATCCTAAATTACTAATTATTGTAAGTATTTTTCTTATTTATTTATCGATAAAAAGACGTTTTCATTGCTTAGTATTGCCAGCATAATTATTAAAAGTAAATGATAATAATCACCTCAAAGTTATGCTATGTAGTTTTAGCCCTTTTTCCTCTGAGAACAGTGCTATTGGGCTTTACTTATAAACTTTACTTAAGTTTTACTATAAATTAAGTAATAAGGAAAAATTAGACAAAGATGATGTATTCTTATTATGTACATATCCATGGGATATAAAACGCATACGTCTATGCAAAAGAAAGACGACTCGAAATAAAACCCTATTCCAACACGTCTAACCAACGTGGAATAGTTAGTCATTTTCCCTGCCATGATGGAGAGGGCTCGAGCCCAACATGGGATAATGAGCTGAGATGATGGTGATGACATATTCATGATTGTTTTCATATCCAAACTGTCAAATTAATGAGAAATAAATATTATTATTTTTTATAATCTACTCTAGAAATTTAAATATGCATAGAATTTCGCTTTGAGCGATTATTCACATTCTAGCGGCTATATGAAAACATTACCATCATATCTTTTATATGATATCTTTTCATTATCTTTTATATTTTTCAGATGATATGAGGTTTTAATGAATAATTATTGTGCGGGACAGCAGATAAACAATAGTTTTAAGAATAGTTTGTAACAGTTGTAATTAATTAAAGTAGTTAGTTATAAGATTTTACAAAATTAAATAAAGAATAAATATAGATTTCATAGCACGTTAGTACTAATATTGTAAACGGCTCTCGCAACGGTAACGCCGCATAGTACTTAAGGTAATTAATTGTATTAAAATTGAGCGCGGCTCTCGCGAAAGTAATGCTCCGTTGTACTTAAGTAAATTTTAGAGCTTTGTGATTGGCTATAATTCCGACTCCGTGATTGGTCAAGAAAAACTGTAAAATTACGACCAATCGCGGGGTCGGCCAAAAATATATAAATACGGGACCAAACCGTGGTAACGGCTCTGCCACGACACACCCCAACCAACTAGTGGTCGGGGCGGCTTCCTACACCCCATCGCGCATCTCCAAAGTCCGACGTCCACGTCACGTCCTCAACGACGATGACGACGTTATTACGCTCGCCCAGACCAAAGCCTACGCCGCGCGCGAGGCCATCGCGCACAAACATCCGCGTTTCCGTCCTCGACGTCGAAGTACGAAAACACGGCGAGCAAAAATCACCGACCCCAAGATGGACACGTCCACGTCCACCTTACCCCCAGCGACGCCCCGAGCCGAGGCCCGTTCCCCACAGGGGGAGCCCTCGGGCGAAGTCGCCTAATTCATGTCTATCGGGTTGAGAGCCTTCGGGCTCGCCCGCAGTCCGGTTAAGCTGTAAAAGCCCCTTCGGCTAACAGCTCGCAGTTGGTATGTTTTAGTGGGTATTCAGTGTCCCCTTCAGGGCCTGTGAGTCCCACATACCCCGCCCGGGGCGGGTATGCGACAAATGCATTTTTAACCACTGGGTTACAAAAAAAAAAAAAAAAAAAAAAAAAAACGTGGTAACGACACTTATCGGGTTGAGAGCCTTCGGGCTCGCCCGCAGTCCGGTTCAGCTGTAAAAGCCCCTTCGGCTAACAGCTCGCAGTTGGTATGTTTTAGTGGGTATTCAGTGTCCCCTTCAGGGCCTGTGAGTCCCACATACCCCGCCCGGGGCGGGTATGCGACAAATGCATTTTTAACCACTGGGTTACCAAAAAAAAAAAAAAAAAAAAAAAAAACGTGGTAACGACACTTATCGGGTTGAGAGCCTTCGGGCTCGCCCGCAGTCCGGTTCAGCTGTAAAAGCCCCTTCGGCTAACAGCTCGCAGTTGGTATGTTTTAGTGGGTATTCAGTGTCCCCTTCAGGGCCTGTGAGTCCCACATACCCCGCCCGGGGCGGGTATGCGACAAATGCATTTTTAACCACTGGGTTACCAAAAAAAAAAAAAAAAAAAAAAAAAACGTGGTAACGACACTTATCGGGTTGAGAGCCTTCGGGCTCGCCCGCAGTCCGGTTCAGCTGTAAAAGCCCCTTCGGCTAACAGCTCGCAGTTGGTATGTTTTAGTGGGTATTCAGTGTCCCCTTCAGGGCCTGTGAGTCCCACATACCCCGCCCGGGGCGGGTATGCGACAAATGCATTTTTAACCACTGGGTTACCAAAAAAAAAAAAAAAAAAAAAAAAACGTGGTAACGACACTTATCGGGTTGAGAGCCTTCGGGCTCGCCCGCAGTCCGGTTCAGCTGTAAAAGCCCCTTCGGCTAACAGCTCGCAGTTGGTATGTTTTAGTGGGTATTCAGTGTCCCCTTCAGGGCCTGTGAGTCCCACATACCCCGCCCGGGGCGGGTATGCGAAAAATGCATTTTTAACCACTGCGTTACCAAAAACAAAAAAAAAGGTAACGGCACCGTCGTCAGGTGCTTCTCTCCGAAGAAACAACTCTTAAGAAAATAAAGCAAGATTAATCTACTGAACAAGAAGTCTCTTCATTCCTACTAATCCCAGCAAATCGTCAATGTCACCGTACAATTATATTGTTATTGTATGCAATGTAATTCAAAAATAAATAGTACCGAGGCCCCATTATTTTCTTTGGATGTGAATTTAAATCGATTCTTATTTTTTTAAAAAATACTATATTTTTAGAAAACTGTAAACAAAGTGGCTTTAAAATTACCAACGACACATAGGTATCACGACAGTATGTACATGGCGGCGGGCAAAATAGATGCAGTTTTGACAGAACGTGTAATCTTCAGGAGATAGTCTTATATTATCTCAGTGCTTTAACGTGTTATATTAAATATTTTTGGTGGCATTTTAAGTAATGTGCCAATGGAGGAAAAACTGCTGCGGTGTAATGAATATGACATTACAGTATTATAGATTTGTTTTCGTTTCCCATCAAAATTCTCAAAAGATATCATAAATAGACATGGCACTACTGAAGACGACGATTTGACTTATTAACGGACAATGACTTTAATTGAAGTGATTATTTCAAAGGAAAGACTAAAAGCTCGACAATGGCAACAATGGGCTCCTATTAGTAATTAATTGCCAGTACATAAAAAATAGAAGAAGAAAGGAGACAGAAGCGACTTGGCTATTGATAGGATTTTGTTTTGTGTCTCTGTCTGTCTTTTAGCTGTTACCTGTTATCCTAGGGCTAATTACTTCGGGACGATACATGCAGGTGCGGCCCTAGCATAAAGATGGCCGAAATAATTTTCAAGCGTTTAACTATGAATGACGAATTGCTTTACTTTTACAGCTATATTATGCTAATATTTAGATAATGTTTTTTTTGGATCCTTCATGAGTTCAGCTTCATAATGGTGTAAAAATTCTAACACCATTTCATCGCTTCACTCTATATTTATTGATTAACTGGAGATCCTGGAACGCGTCTAAACACATTGAAAATATTCACCGTAATGAAAAACGCTAGTCTGACCACAAAGCGCGCTATATTGGCGCGCTAAAACCCTTTGACTTATTGCCACCCAAGCGATAAATTCGTGACGATACACGCAAGTGCGGCCCTAGCATTAGCCGCAAATGGCTGTCACTTTCCAATGTATTATTTTCACAGATTAAGTAATAATATAGACGGACATCTCTAGAACAAAATTTTCAACCGTGAGCAGTTTAGCAGATTTTAGATCAAATACATACATACATATTATCACGCCATATCCCCTGCAGGGTAGGCAGAGAGAACAGAGTGCCAGAGAACTCTATCCTTGCATACTTAACTCGCTTCCTCAACATTCATAATTCTCTTCATACACGCTCGCCGGTTTCGGAGACTCTTGACTCCACCTTCCTTCAGTACATGACCAATCTGGTCTAGGTAGGTGAGTCTCGGTCTCCCCCGGTACCTAACTATATCTTCTTAACCAAACGTTCGTTCGGCATTCTTTCCACATGTTCGAACCATCGGAGCATTCCCTTTCGCATCTTTAGACAAATACTCTCTTTCATACCTACTCGCTCTCTTACATCGTCGTTACGAATGCGGTCGGTCAGCCTAACTCCACAGATTTTCCGTAGACATCGCATTTCGACCGCATTAATTTTACTTTCATGCTCTTTTCTGCATACCCAACTCTCGTTTCCATATAGTGATGTTGGGACAAGCACTGCGTTATGTATTGTTACATACACGTGCCTTCTGGCTGAGGTGGTGGCTACTGAAAAGTTGCCCCAACGCTCCGTTCACTCTATTTCCCGCATTCACTCTTCGCTCTATATCAGTGGTGTACCTTCCTTCTCGGCTAAAACCACATCCAAGATATACAAATTCATCCACTTGCTCTAGTACATCATTACCTATTTTTACTCTTACATCTGTTCTGGCTTCATCTCTTTCAAAGACCATTATTTTGGTTTTGCCCACATTCACGCGTAGACCATTTTTTTTCTTACAATCTTCTGTCATTGTGTCGACTAGGGTCTGCAGGTCAGTCACTGACTGTGTCAGCAGGACTGCATCATTTGCATAGAGCAGACCAGTGATCACGGAGGCGCTCATCCGGACTCCCACATTCATATCGTTCAACCTTTAGAGACATTTATCCAGATATATAATAAACAGCCTGGCTGACAGAACGCACCACTGCTTAACGCCGATATTGACGTCAAACCAAGGCTACATTCCATCATCAAGCCGCACACAGGCTCTACAGCCCATGTAACTGGACTGCACAGCCTGTAGCAGTTTACCGTTAATACCATACTCCGGTAAAATGTCCCAAAGTTCCTTTCGTACAACCGTGTCAAATTCTCTCTCCAGATCCACAAAACTGCGGAAAACCCTCTGACCTAGAGCCAGATGCTTCTCCGCAATGTTGCGCAGAGAGAATACTTGATCCATGCATCCCTTTCCACTCCTGAAACCTCCTTGTGTCTCACACAGTAAACCATCGGACACCATCCTCATTCTCCTTTCAATAATTTTACCGTACACGTTTGCTGCCAAACTAGTCAAGCTTATGGCTCTGTAATTTGCGCAGTCATAACGTGAACCCTTGTTTTTAAACGAAGGCACGATGACCGTGCTATTCCAGTCCCTGGGAACCATTCCCGACCTCCAACATAAATCGCAGCTATATGCCAATGTTTTGAAAATTATAATTGTTGTATTTAGGTTTCAATGTACTTTTATAAAATTGCACTAAAGAAAACTTCGTATCGTAAATATATCTATACTTTAATCCTACTAAAAGTCCTTTCGCACAAATATATCTAGATATGGAGAAGCATCACTATTTAGTCTGTGGAGCACAAAGACAGTCAAAATCTTTTCACGAATATAAAGATAACAACATATACTTGTTAAAAGATGCTTTAGCATATTTCAAGCAACGTCTTAATCACAAATTTATACGTGGTTCTACCTAGTGACAATGACGCCATTTGTAATCTTGGCAACGAAGTATGGAGGGTAAAAACTAAGGAGGACCATCTCAGTGTATTAAGAAGTGTCCATTGAACGGGAGCAAATTAAGGTGGCGCTATAGTAGCAAGTGGAAGAATTTTAAAAAGAACGCCACAAATTTCAAAGGTTCATAGGTTAATATTTATCAAATCACAGTTGACTACGTAACTCAGCACACTTCACTCTGCTTATTGCTGCTATATTCATATCATTTCCACTTGCTACACTAGCGCTATTTCGGTGAGTGTTCGAACAATAATTTGCTGTTTACAAGTGGACACTTTTTGGACTAATCCCCCATACAAGATGGTTCTCCTTAGTTTTTACCAAAGAGTAAAGTTATTAAATTGAAAAAGAGTGGCAACTCGATGATAAAATATGCATGTATGGAAAGTGCTGCCACCCAGAGTTTAGGCGGTGAACTAAAGTTGAAGTAATATATATACATATCTACATGTGTATGTGTAATTACATAGAATTTTCTTTTACTATGAAAGCTACCCTGAAATATAAAAAAAAACATATCAGCTGATAATTAAACAATAATAGTATCAGCCTAACATTGAAACTTGAGATAATTTTCAGAAAAATATCAATAACCGAAAATAGATCGATGACAATAAGTACCTACGCTAGGAACCACGAAGTATAGATACACAGGAGTCCGAACGGTATAGGCTTTTCCATAGTATTTTTGGTCACAAAAATAAACCCAGATCTTAGTTATTTTTTCTGCCACTGGCTACGCTAGTGTTAAGATCGCACCCACGAATTATAGATACATATATCTATATATACACATGAATATATATATATATATATATATATATATATATATACATGTATGTATCTATACTTCGTGGACGTACCGATGCTATTATTATTATTACACGTAAACGCGCGTTAGTTCGTGAATGTTGAAATTGTTGAATTTAATTAATTTAATTATAAAATAATATTAAAAAGAAATGGGAAGGTGTTGTGCTATTCATGGTTGTGTAAGTGGACGAAAAGAAAAATTATTGTAAATGTTTCATGTACACAACATCTGCAAAGTTTTCCTAGGCCTTTAAACTATTTTGGGACTCCTCTTAAAGCTGACAAATTACCTTCAAGAAAAAGAAAAATATCGAAAATATTAATTATCTTCCCATCATCATTATCATCACAGCCCATGTATGTCCCACTGTTGAGCTCGGGCCTCCTCCGTAATGGGAGGGAACTTAACCTACTATACCACGCTGGTCAGATGTGTTGGTATAGGGTTTTGTTTCGAGTTTTCCTTCTCTTGCAATAGATGTTATATGCGTTTTATATCCCTTAGTCGTCTCTTACGATCACTCACGGGTAAGATAGATATGCTGCAAACCTGGAAAAAGAAATTTTGCTAAACTTACATCATTGTGATATAATATTGTATGAAGAGAATTATGAATGTTGAGGAAGCGAGTGAAGTATGCAAGGATAGAGTTCTCTGACACTCTGTCGCTTCCTCAACATTCATAATTCTCTTCATACACGCTCGCCGGTTCGGACACTATTGACTCCACCTTCCTTCAATATGTGACCAATCTGGTGATATAACAGACAGCAATATAAGAGATATTGAACAATTGACGAGAAATCAGGCTGATAACTTTGAATGGCATAAAATTCGCAGAAATCATATAACAGCTAGTTACTTCCATACATGTTGCAAAGCAGTTTCTATAAAAGCAAAAATAAGGTAGCCCAAAGAATTTTGAATACATTAGAGTTCAAATACAAACAATCACTACATGGAAAAGACTGTGAGTCAGGGGCTATACATTTTTATGAAGTACTGCAATGAAGGTGCAGAAATGTGGATTGTTTTTATCTAAAAATAAGCCATATTTGGGGGCGTCTCTTGATAGACTTATTGGCAAAGAAGCGATTTTAGAGGTAAAGTGCCCTTACAAGCAAAAATAATTATTATCCAATTAGTGATGAAACACGCCCCGACAAAAACGTCCGGGGCGACAGAAGAGGCGGCACGCAACCCCATGGACCCACCCTGCAAACTCCTCTCTTCGCCGTGCGAGCGGGCCACCGGTACCCGATCTTTGACTTCGGTGGCCCGCCGATCAGCATTAGGTACTAGACAAAGTACTCTGTAAAAACTACGCCAAATGATTCTACAAATAATAATTATTTTAATAATAAGCAATACTTATAATGTGGTTTTTAAAGTAAAATGTATGCCAACTGTTTCTTTAAATAATTTTAATACTAAGCGATATTTACATCTGTTTGTTAAAGTTTAAAGTATCTCAAATGTTTCTATAAATAATTTAAATGTTAAGCAATACCCACATGTCATTGTTAAATTATTGATTAAATGAATTTACTTTGATAAATGAGTTTATTTACTTTATAAAAATTGTTTTAAATAAAAATACAAAAATAGTAAATGAAAACTTTATTAAAGTTAAAAAATACAGAGTAGAAGAAGTTATGCTGTACTTTAACAATATTTTCATGGAAGTTACATGTCATAACACATACAAAATATATTTTTGACAAGAGAGGAATATAATATTCTCAGAATTGTGGAATATACAATAGATTTTAGTTAAACCTATAACACATACAATGTATATTCTCTTTGAAGAAAGTTTCCAATCTGCTACAATGGTCATACCAGGCAACTGACTTTTTGCCTTAAAAATGACTTACTTCATACTTAACAGTAGAACGGTTCTTGTATGAACTCCATGCGGCTCTTTGTATATATGGATTAACAGGTTGTTGTATAGGTATTTCCGTACAATCTACAATGACTCTAGTAGAAGGGTAATATTTTTTAAATCCTTCAGGCATGTAGAAATCCACTAATTACCTGTCAGGCTATCAAATATTCAGCATTGACCACATTTGATGCAAAAAGTTAATGCATGTAATAAATATGTTTCATACAATACAGGAACTTGCATCAAAAAAACGAAATAGCTCATAGTCTTCCTTATTTCTCCTCAACTTCGTTAACGTCAAAAAGAACTGGTCTTCAACACTCAGACCTAAGAGAACTTCTTTTATAGGTTATTGAATAGGCTTCAGGGCACAAAATATAAAACACAAACATAAATTTGCTTTATGATTCAAATCCAGTATAAAAAGCCTTAGCATAATAAAATACCTTTAGCATAATTCCTAAAGGATTCTATTGTGTAAAATTGGTAATTTTTTTGAGTTGCACATTCACGAACAATACCAATATCATTTTGCACATTTTCCAAGTTATATACACTATTTTCTTGGATCACAATTTCTTCAACACAATCGACGCCAAAGTCCAATGCTGTCGCCTTGGATGAAGTATTGCATGTAGCTGTAGTAACACTTGGAGTATGAGCTAAGCCATCACACTTTTCAATATATGAAAAACACAATTTTCGTTTAGAATCACGCGCTGATCACGTTCTCGCCTTTGTTCAGACTTTATATCTTCAATTTTAGCCCATGGAAATACTGAAGGCCATTCCCTTCTTTAAAATGCGCCTGGTATTATTTAGTCCTGGAAATAATAATTAAGATTTTAGGTTATGTTAGGAATAAAATCATAAATACTTGTTTTAGGTGATAAAAGTAAATGTTATTCTATAAATGAGATTAAATCACCTGAATGCTTTCCAATTTGAATGAAATCTTCGGATTTAAAATATGTTGAACATATTTTCAAATGTTCTTTGGGATGAAAGTCTTTACGAGTTACTGCTTCTCATAGTTTTCTAGCTTTTTTCTTTTGGAAATGAATGGTTCCCTGGTTTCCTACATCCAAATACACAGCAATGATGCATTATCATTTATACAATACTTTTCACAGCTGTTAATAGCAACAAAACTTCCCATGTAAAGATTTAAAATTTTAAACGAATAAGTATTTCTTGAAGAGTGGCGCGCTCTACCGGCAAAAAGTTCTGTCCCCTAAATTGAGACCATTCTTTTAACATTACGTTCGGACTCCTGTGTATCTATACTTCGTGCTAGGAACAAAAAATAACAATTCTCAGTTGTCAAACGTTTGACAGGCAGGACAAAATGGCAGCAGTTAAGTTTGTACAACCAATCTGTAGGCGGCGCGACGGTCAGTAAAAATAAGTAATGTTTTAAGTGTGCCCCCCCAGGGTAAAAGCCAATGTTTCATCATTTCTGACCGTGATTATTTTATTCTATGGCTGTCACAGCCAGGGTTGGATTTCGTACTATAATTATAGTATTTGTACTACTATTTCATACTTCGCACTATATACTATCCATATCTAACGATAGTACGAAAAGTACTATAATTTCAATACCTTGCATATACGACTAATATAAGTAGTATTTAAATATAACCAGTGGCGTGCATTATGTTCAGCAATACTACCGAAAAGTGAACCTTACTAAGACCAAGATAAGGACCAAACTGGCAACGCAATCCATAGACGCCATCTTGTGACGCTATCAAAGACAGTAGCAAAAGTGGGAATTGTACTGATTTTATTCCTACTGAGAATATGTTAATACGATTAAATTCTAAGATTTCTGAGGATAAAACTAATATTGAAGAACTGATAAACTTGGAAGAGGACTAAACTTTATGTAAACTCCTGTTGATTTATTGTTTAGGTATTTTTAATTCAATATAATAAAGTGTACTATAATTTTTTACAAATACTATGTTTTTCAATTTTTTATGCTATCGTTTTCAGCTTACCCAAATCCAACCCTGGTCACAGCTTAACCCGGATTATGGGTGAGCGCTGAGGGCTCTCAACCCGGAGTCTATTGATAGGATTACAGAAGCACATTTCATAATAATATTAATTTAAAAACTCATGTGTATTTGTGTAATGCGCATACTTTGTACTGGCATCTATTTAGAAATTGTAAAACTAATCTAATGCTCCACTAATGTCTAACTACGCCAATAGATGGCCATGGCTTGATAGGTTATTACCATAAAGTACTAACTTTATGTATGTAGAATTGTAGATAGTTATTTTTTTTTTTTTTTTTAGATTTATTAACGGCTATGGATACAAGTCCTTTAAGCCTATCTTATTTACATTTTACTTTACAGAATTATATTTCACCTATTGTAATATTTATAAAATTAAATAAAGTTTTGAAAAATAATGGTTCCCTTAATATCTCTTGCACATTCGTAGGCATACCCTTATTTTCACTATCACATATTTGGTTAAGTTCAGACACTAACAGCAAACGCTCTATTTTAAATTTCTGACACCTCATAACGACATGTTCGATATCGACACTCTGATTTATGCAACGGTTACATTTTGCTTCGGAGTTGGTGATTATTTTCAATTTAGCTAAATGGGCTGGTATTTTACTGTGACCAAATCTTAATCGATTTATTGTGGTTATGAAATTTCTATGACCTGCATTTTTATATGAATTGTACCAAGGTGAAGGCGGCGGGGATTCTTGGATTTTAGTATACCAACTTCCTTTACTACTACTTATAATTTGCCAGTAATTGTGCCATAAAATATTCAAGTCTTTCTTCAATTTCTCTTCATAGTCAGTGAATGGAATTTTTAGCAAAGTGCTGTGATCTTCATCGTAAGTGTCTCTAGTTGCCTTGTCTACAATTTCGTTTCCAGGCGAAATGCCACTGTGTGAAGGAACCCATTTAAATCCAACTGTTTTGCCTCTAACATTTAGTTCTAATATTATTTGTATAATATCAAATATAAGGTAATTTAAGTTTGGTCTCATTGAAATGTTATCTAAAGCTAGCAAGCAACTTAAACTATCTGATACAATTAAAAAATGGACACTATTTACAGTTTGTATATACAATAATGCTCTATAGATTGCATAGCATTCAGCTGTAAATATGCTACATAATGGGTCTATCTTAAAACATTTTGTTATGTTTGATTGTGGATCATAATATGCTGATGTAACCCTATTCATTTCTTTAGATCCATCAGTATACACTTTGTAAACATATGGTTGGTTATTTAAATACTCTAAAAATTCTATTTTATTATCAATCTTCTGTGTATCACTTTTAGTTAACTTTTTGGCTATACATTCAAAATCTATTTTATAAAAAGGTAGACTGTTGGAAAAGTACATATTTTTACAAAGTGATTTTATGTTTAACAATATAGCTAACATTTCTGGGATATGTTCAGATATCAACTGAGAAGCATTAATATTAATATTATTCATCAAATTTGTGGGCAGATTTTGACTAGGTAGAATTCTATTTATTAAAAAAGTATTATTAGTAGCTAACAATTTAAGACAGAACTTGTTAGCTATTTGTATTCGTCTAATTTTCAGGGGCACTATATTAGTTTCTGATTCCATTGCATTTATGGGTGTAGAGCACATAGCTCCTGATATAATTCTAAGTGCTTTATTTTGTATTGTGTCTAATTTTCTGAGGTAAGTCACATTTGTGTTCATATAGGCTAAAGCGCTATAGTCAAAATGACTCCTAATAAGGCTTTTATATAACATAGATAATGTTTTTGGATCAGAGCCCCAATGGACTCCAGTTAATGAGCGCAAAATATTAAGGGACTTTGAGGCATTTTTAATAATATAGTTGATATGATTTTCAAATTTTAGCTTTGTATCTAAACATACACCTAGAAATTTTTGATTAGTTAACCAAATCAATGGATTATTGTTATATATGATAGGATTAAAGTGTTCCAATTCACCTGCTTTTTTACTAAAAATCATAGCTCCACTTTTATTTACATTAATATCTAATCTAAGATAATTATAAAATCTATGGATTTGGTTAAGCCCATTGTTAAGAGTTTTTATGCCATTATTTACATTTTTATTTACAGTATATACAACTATGTCATCAGCAAATAATAGACACTTAACAGAGGGATCTATTAAATATCTATTGATTTGTGAAGTATACAAATTATACAATAATGGGGATATCACCGCCCCTTGCATGGTTCCTTTATATACAAGCCTAGGCCCATGTAATGTGTTATTAAACTTAATATACATTGTTCTCTCGTAAAGAAATGTGAATATCCATTTACACACTTTACCTGGTACTCCAACATCATTGAGAATCTCAATTAATACTAGAGGATTTACATTATCAAAAGCGCCCTTGACATCTAGAAAAGCACACACTGTATTTGAATGACTATGAAAACAATGTTTTATATCTGCAATAAGAGATGTAAAACTCTCACTGGCACTCTTACCTCTCCGGAAACCGAACTGTTGTACAGGTAAAATATTATTTCTTTCACTATAGTATTCTAATCTGAGTTTTAACATGCATTCAAATAACTTACCTACACATGATGACAGTGAAATTGGTCTGTATGAATTACAGTCATTCTCAGGCTTATCTGGTTTAAGTATGGGAATAATACATTGAGTTTTCCAACTTTCAGGGATAGTTTCTGATAGCCATAGAAGGTTATATATTTTAAGCAGAACAGTTTGAGCTTTTGGATGGAGGTTACTTATTAACTTATATGGTATGTCATCAAGACCTGGTGAAGTATCTTTTCTAGATTTAAGTGCTATTGTAAATTCCTGCATGGTAAATGGATTGGAAAGAAAGTAACTGTTAATGTTGCCAGGCATATGAAAAAAATGATTTAATTTGTTTTTGTCTAATTCCTTTTCAGGTGGAGAGTTTGGTGCGTACTTATTAAGAAATGAAGGGATCCACTCATCATTTTTTGGAGCCTTTCTATGTGTTATCCGTTTGAATCTACGGATATAGTTCCAAATTATGCTAACAGGTGTGTATCTATTAAATGATTCACATAACAGTTTCCAACCTAATTTCTTTTTCTCCTTAATTAATTTCTTTTTTATAGCATCAGCTTTTTTATATTCAATATAGTTCTGTATTGTAGGATAAAGTCTATAATATTTTAATGCCAATTTGCTTTTGCTAACTGCAACAGAACATTCATTATCCCACCAAGGAACGGGGCTTTTTATCATATGTGGTGTTTTATTTGTAATTTTGGGTATACATTCCAGCTTTAGTTTGTTAAGGATGTCACAGAAATTATTATAAGCTATTATGGAGGATTCTACATCAAAATTAAAATTATCAAATACATCTTTACTTTCAGAATGGTATTTGGACCAGTCAGCTTGCTTGTATATGAAACGTTCAACTGGAGGCCCTTCTATATATTTTTCTATGGATGTCTGGATATTGGTTATGGTAGGGAAGTGATAACTGCCCATTGGGTCATCATCAACTTTCCATTCACAATAAGGAGCTACTGTGGGACTTATGCATGAGATATCAATAGCAGAAGGATTATGATTAATTGTACCTACTGTTGTTGGTAAACCTGTATTAAGAATACATAGATCACATTCATCTAACAAGTTATATAAATCACTACCCCTGGAGTTTGTTGACAAACACCCAAAGGCAACATGATGTGCATTAAGATCACCTGAAAGCATAACTGGTTTAGGCAAATTATCAATAATATTCTTTAATTTTCTAAACTTAAAACGCCCACCCCTGGGGGGACTGTACGCGCATAACAAAGATAAATTGCCTATGCCTGTTTTAACAATAATTGCACTAGTTTGTAGGTAATCATAGTAAGGGGTATTAACCACCTTATATTTAAAAGTATTTTTTATTAAAATTGCTACTCCACCATGGCCATTTGGTCCATTCTGTTTTGTAATATCATATCCTGGAACACTAAAGTTACTTCCTTCTTTTAACCAGGTTTCATTTAATAAGCAAATATCTATGTTATTGTTAAATAGAAAGTTAATTAGCAAAGGTTTTTTATTGTTAACACTCTGGATATTAAACTGTGCTATTGTTATATAGGTCTTGACTACAGGACTATTGTGATCACTATTATTATCCATATTAAGTTAAATTAGAAAGAAAAACATCTTTTATTTTACTAATAGTTATTGGTTCCTGCCCAGAATTTGCTAACTGTACAAGTGATTTTACTATGGCATTTAAAATAATTTCATTATTGGTAATTTGTTCTAATTCATTTTTGTTATCATGTACATATGCAGTATTTGTTTTATTTACATAACTTTGTGGCTTTACATAAGGTTTATTTACATTAGAAACATTTTTTTGTATAAAATTGTCTTTCTTAACTTTTAAGGCTGGAAATTCTTTTTCGTTAATTACAGATTTGCTTACATCAGCATAGGAAATTTTATTTTTTTTATCAATAATTTTCTTAATTTTAATTGGACATTCCCGAGAAATAGCAAGGTGAGGTCCACCACAGTTAATGCAATTTAACGAGTCAGAATTATCGCAGTCTTTATATATATGATCACCAGCACAAATTGAACACTTTTGGATACTATTACATATTTTAGCAGAGTGGTTAAATTTAAAACATTTAAAACACTGTAGCAAAGGAGGAATATAATCAAATACCCTATAGGAGAATAAATCATATTGTACAGAATCAGGCAAAACATTGGATAAAAATGTAATACTAACAGTTTGTAATGGAACCCTTTCAGATCCCATTTTCTTGGTAAATCTTCTGATGGATATAATATCAAATTTGGATGATAATTTCGTATATAGATCTTTGTTTGAAATGTTAGTTGGCACATACCTTATGATACCTGTCTTTTCTATCTCTTTTGCTGGGATGTATGCCTTTAAATTATACTTTTCTAAAAAACTTATATTAAGCAGGAAGTTATTTGCATTATTGTGTTGGTTAAAATGTACTAGAATTTTGTTGGCGTTTATTCTATGCATGCTCTGTATTCCTTTTATATCAACTGAAAATATGTGGTTTAAATATATTGGACTTTTATTTCCTATTTTTTCCTTGATGTTGACACTTTCCACAAATACCTGATAAGATTGATACTGAGTACCTTCAGGGTAAAGCCTTTTATATCCAGTCTTTAAAAAAGGCCTATAGGGGTCCTCCGAAATTCCTCCACTTGTATCACCGCCCCCAGAAGCCAAAGCGGTGAATTTTCTTTTTCCAGGGGGTGGACCGGCCCCACCAGGACCTGGGTCCTCCTCCCCATCCATTTTATTAGAAAACTACTAATAAAAAAGTATTTTTTGAAATATTGTACGAAAAACCTGACTTCTTCTTTCGAAAGTTCCCGCCAGAATCCCTGTAGATAGTTATTAGTTACAGTGTTTCCACTATCAGGTTTTAGTTTTACCCTAGATTTTTCTAATAAATGCCCTAAATACCTTAATTATTCTCTGAAAATCCTTGATTTAGGGCGCAAAGTTTAAATGAGTTCAAAATAAAGCAAAACTTGATGGTTTGAATATTTATTTTAATTTTCCTCTATTAATCAGAGGTAGTAAATAATTAATCATAAGAAGAATTAATTTTAATCTGTGAAAGAAGTAGATGGTGAACAATGTGATGCTGAAGCTAAAGCACTGGGCTTAAGTTTTTGAGCTGCATTCAATATTTGTCTGTTAGGTTCTAAAATCAAGCTTGTCATACCTAGTTTGGTATGCAACAAATCGTTGAGGGTTTCATTGTGAAGCCTGTTTCTTTTATAAGTTTTACATTTTTTTTAGTACACTGAGTAATCTTTCTACCTCAGTATTCGAAGATGGCAGTGCTAATAGAAGTGAAATCACAACTTCAAGGTTTTGGTATTTGTAAGTTCCAAAATGATCTTTCAAGCTCAACACTTTATTTTTGTGACCTCATCTTCACTTTTTACCTTGAAATAATTCGCTTCAATAAGGGCTTGTTGACGCCATTTATTATCCGCTTTTTGTATATTACATTTATTACTTAATAAACTGAAATGGCTGAACACAGGATGTGTTATAGAACGATTTTCCAACTGTCGTACAATTTGTGGATCTACATATTTTATAAAATAGAAAACATTTTCAAAGTCAAATCTGAATTCATCATCATTTCAACGTATTGCCGCCCAGCGATTTTCACCAGGTCATTTTACCCCAAATTACCCTAAATCCCTAAAAATATTAAATGGCCCTAAGCCAGATTTTAAATTAGCAGTTTCGCCCTGAAATAGGGCGAAATCCCTAAAAGTGGAAACACTGATTAGTTATTACATTGCTTACTCAAATTCATCATTATGAGCACAAGAGTGTGACGTGTGCATGAAACATGTACAGAAAATATGAAGATAATAAGTTTATTAACATATTCATAACCTTAATATAACACATAATGTTTATATACTAATTCTTAGATATATTTTTAGAAAAGATATGAAGATGAACTAGACAATCATGTGTATTGTGTACATGCTCTGCCACTTACTTCTTCACACTTATGTAACCCTATGTGCCTGCTATCATTTATAAAATAATTATCTGTGCAGCAAGCCAAGGGCGTAGCCAGGATTTTATATAGAGGGGGGCAGATTAAGAAAATCCTAAACTATATTGTTCTAATCGTGGTTTTTAACATATGAGTATCTCACGTTAGTAGTGGAGGTGAGGTAAAAATTAAAAACAAAATATAACTAGAAACAGCTTCATTACTTGACGTTGACGAGTAAAATGCGCGGTTCTTAACAAAATCTATTTGAAAGTTCTCTTACAATTTTATTTTTTTTCTTGAATAATTTTCCGGTGTAAGCTTAACATACACAGTACGTTTATGAACGGTTTTCGGTCATCGTACACCTCAGCCACGTTTTGACACGTCGCAGGGTAGAAAAAGACCTTTTTATATTATTACTTGTACACGGTTATGCCAACAAAATATTTTTTGCTTGCCGGGAAGAAAGTGTCCGCCTCCTTTCATACATCAGTAAAGTCTAATTTTTCTAGACCTTCTCTTTCCATACCTTTATCCTTCCAAACTTTATGCCATAATTCCGCTTCATGCTCAAAAAGAGGAAGATATGATCTTTCTCGTACTGGCAGAAATCTTGCGATGATGAATGACGCCCGCAACTGAATCAGTTGCCTCCCCTGGAAACGGGGTGAGCCCCGTATACCGCTCCGCTGCTATCGCGACCGCGAGGTATGAATCTCGTGAGCATTAGCGACCGACCGTTCTTCTAGGGGGGGGGGCAGCTGCCCCTCCCTGCCCGTACCTCGCAACGACCTTGCAGCAAGCTGAAGCACGAACCTAAAATAAAGTGTTGTTTCTGTATAAAGTGTTGTTTCTGTATAAAGTGTTGTTTCTGTATAAAGTGTTGTTTCTGTATAAAGTGTTGTTTCTGTATAAAGTGTTGTTTTTGTATAAATTAACTTACCTAATGGTCTCCCCTACCATATTTTAATATTTTATATACCTATACCTATTTGAACAAAAGATCAGTAGGCAACAGGGCGGCAGGTGGATTATACCTTTGAGTAATGCTCTCTTCGCTCACTCTCTAAGTTCGTCAGTGTTCAACGCACTCGCAGCTGTGGTGATACAGCACTTACTACATTGGTGTGGAGGGGCACATGCACAGGCGCAGGGCAAAGTATTTATTTGTGATATTAATGTTAGGGCACAGTGATTGGTGTCGCGTGCTTCACATCGACGAACACTTGGTGGACACAATTTTATTTATGCATGAAAACTTTATTCTATTAATATGTAATGTTAGCAAATCAAGTCAATAACGACATTTACTAATTATGTCAAATCCGCGTTGTGTTGTACCGGTTGTACGTGAACCACGAGTACGTTCTCTGTGTCAGCCGAAATAAGTGGAGCGATCTCGTCAGCGTTATTGTATTAATGTAATGATATAATAGTACCTTGATCTACATTTAAATTATACAAATCATTTATATACTCTAAGAATAATGTAGTTTTTAATACGCCTCCCTATGGGACTGCAACACACGCGTTTGCTTCATTTGGGTTTTTTTTGGCTGCGGGTTAAGGTATGGTTATACCCGACTCGGTCCGTCCGGGGCGACAGAAGGAACGACGCATGAGCCCAAAATCCAACATTTTTTTTTTGTGTCTTAGTTATTAGCCTCAGATGGCTATGACAACTTTACCCAGACTGTGGGTGAGCGCTGAGGGCTCTCAACCCGAGCCCCCCCAACAAGTACCTAAGCATCTCTTAACGCCGTGCGAGCGGGCCACCGCACCGCCACCGCCCAGCGCGCAGTCGTTGTCTGTGGTGGCGTGATGTGCATCATCTTTACACTAGAAATTAGGACATTGGAATCCAACCCGTTCAATGACGGCTTACTACTTATTTATTAACTCAATATTACATATTGTCCGGTTAAAAGTATAAAACTATTTGATGTCTCTAGATGGCGTTACTCCTTTGTAATTCCTACAATCGCGAGTAATGTTATAATGTAGAGTTAAATGTTTATTTGATGTTGAATGTATGTTGTGTTTGACATCAATATGTACAGTTATTCTAATAAGGTTGATCACTTTAAGAGTGCAGCTGTATATATAATACAGTGCGCGGAATTGTGATACTGCCCCGCCGCGTCTCTCAGCTGCCGCGGCGAGCAGTGGGGTTCGCACTGTGACAGCTGGCGTGCGGTGTGCTGTGTGCGGTATGCCGTGTGGAGAGGGCCCGTCCAGTACGTACTTACGTGTAGACTAAAGCTCCCAATATCTAATCACTGAACACACTCGTGCACATATATTACTGCACAACCAGCGGTGTCAAGGCGCGACCGTTATTGCTGTTGTGTAAATGGTGTCCGTCACCCCAACGACTACGTCACAGGGATACTGTACAATCGTGTCTGAACAACATGAACATTATTGTTGTGGTCCTAGCCTAGCTTGTTGTAGTTGCCTAGCTTGTTGTAGTTGCCTAGCTTGTTGTAGTTGCCTAGCTTGTTGTAGTTGCCTAGCTTGTTGTGGCTGTCTAAACTCTAGGTAGGTACTCACCTATTTTATGATTTATTGACGTGAATACGTCATTAAAATTACTTCCATATGGTTGTTGGCAATACAAAAAACCAATGATAACAAAATCGGGGAATACAGTTTGGTGTTACAGCTTCATATCTATAATTACTATCTAAAATTCAATGACACAAGTGCACCGGATAGCTCAAGTATCAAAGGGTGTACGCTATGTAAGGACGGTCATACATCGCGCGGGTGGAGGGGGAAGCGCCGCTATTTTCAGGTAATTTTGCTCCGTATCCAGATTTCTATTTAGGTAGAAAGATTAAAGTAGCCAGCGTTGACATTGTTTACATTCCTACTGTTTGGCCACACGAAAGACAAAAGGCTCCACAGCGTAACACCATAATGGACAGAGAACGGTTAGATGAGAATAGCACCAAAACGATCACTCAGCGTTATATAGGCCCACAGAGTTAGAGGTGATATGTTTGACCGACTTTACTGCTTGGTGTACGGTTTTTGGAAACAGAAAGAGAAAACTTCAAGGAGTTTATTAAATAAACTGTCATCATTTTCGGGAGAAAATTCGTAATAATGTATTTTTCATCATGCTATATTTAGTTCCTGTCATAGTCTGACTATGACAGAACTATATACTACACTAATAATACCTACCTATTACTTATACAAAATAATTTCGATGTTTCTCATCTGCCAGCAGTCACGTGACTGCCCATTTTTTTCATTCAAATTTTTTTAAGTTTTACCTACTTGCGAAGGTGTTTTATCGACATTATGGGGTCAATTCTCATCATTCGTATTTTATCTCGATTTCGTAATTAAATTTTCTAAAGCGATCAATTCCACTTGTGTGAAGGTCACAAGGTCAAATTTGAATGTTTATCTCGATTTAGTGATCCACTTGTGGGACAGAGTTTGCCTCCCGCAGTATTAGTGTATACTAATATTATAAAGCAGAAGAGTTCGTTTGTTTGTTTGAACACGCTAATCTCAAGACTGGTTATACTGGTTCGATTCGAAAAATTCTTTCAGTGTTCGACAGTTCGAAGGCCCTGGGCTATATATCATCACACTAAGACCAATAGCGGCAGAACACCAATTAAGAATGTTACAAAATTGGGAGTTTTATTTTCCTTTTCGGCCTTGTCCGCTGCGTGCGCCGTGCGCGGCGTAAACTGGTAAAGTTTCGTAAAAATCATGTATGACAGAATTATTCCTTTCTTTGAAAGTTTAAAAAAAAAGTCCGCAACAGCGCGTGTCTATGGCTAAGGGTTGGCCTAGCTATAGCCTTTTATGTTAACCAAATTTATTATAAAATAACGCGATATTTGCGAAGGTATTTTTATAAACATGATATTAATGTTTATATGTTATAAACTTTTAAAGCTATTTAGATTATTTTTTTCTGTAATTGACAATAAGTACATACGCACTTAGGTAGGTACCTATCTACTTGTAGGTGTGTAGTTATACATATACTTAAAATAATTAAAATTAAATTAACATTATTGTCAACGTCAAAGCTTTACTGTCCAACTGTCAATGATAATAGAGTTTTGCAACATGGTAGCTAATTAGCTATTTATTGATATTGTTCATTCAGAAACAAATATACAGTCAAAACCGTTTACTGTGACATCATTTAGAACAACATGCCGGTTATAATAACCTAGAACAAAGGTCCCGGCTGAATGCTATATGACCGCCTTATCAAAAACATTGCTTTTTACGACATTGCTAATAACGATATACCTCATTAAACGACAACATTTAACTAATATTTCGGAGAATTAGATCTGTTAGAACGACCGGCTAAGCTGTATTGTAAACAATTTGAATAGATATCCACATCTGTCTTCAATGGCTATTAAAATCAGGAAAGAAAACAATAGGATTTAGTTTAGTGTGGGGTCTTTTCTAATTCTTAGAAACAAAACACGTGCATGCAGTAGAGTCAAAGCCCGATTCTTCATAACTCTTCAGTTGCTTTGATACTTATCTATACCGATTTTATGCACACAGAAAAATAATATGCATTGTACTTATGTGTAATAAACAACATGTACATAGTTGAATGAATATATTTTTCCAATAATTACTTATCGATTTGTTTGTACTTGCGATACACATTAGACATCACCGGTTGTTACGACTATCGGTTTTTACGACTGAATATGAGCAGTCCCTTCGATGTCGTCATAACAGATTTTGACTGTACCTATATTTTATCAATAGGTATGTCTTCTTTTTTTGAAACGGAGAACCGAGAGGGCGCGAATAGAATGAAGGGCACGAGTTGGTCCTGTACTTGACGTGATGCACTACCACAGACCACACAACACGAGTGTGTGTGCGGGGGCCGCGGCGAGCGCGCGGGGCGCGGCGCCGGCGAAAGCGCTCAGTACCGCTACCGGCACAGTGTCGCGCCGACTGTCCGCGTGTGAGGTCGCGTCGTGCGGACAATGAACTGAACTACACGTGCTCATTTACGTAGCGTTTGTACTTTATTTGCGATCGAAACTATATTAAGTTTATAACTGACTCGGCTATATTTACGTATATCGCTGGGAACACTGCTCCCGAATATAAAGTGAACAGTTGTACAGTGAGAAACGAGCCAGTGACAGTGTGCCGGCATATAACTTGTTTGACGACCGAGTGAACACAACGAAAGTGTAAGCAGTGGTAGTGCGGCGGAGAGAGGGGCGGCATGCGACCGCGACGTACGTCCGCGCGGCGCGCCCACTGACCGCCGCGCGACATGCTCGGCGCCGCCGCCGTGCTGGCGCTGTGCGGCGTGCTGTGCAGCGCCAGCGGCGGCGCGTCCCTCGCGCCCCTGGACGTGGCGCGCTGCTGTCCCGTAGGCCGCGAGCTCTCGGCAGACGCGCTGCGTGCGCCCGAGCTGACCGCCGAGGAGGCAGCAGGCGCGTGCGCGGCGGCGGCGACTCGCGTTTGGGCGCCGCTCGTGTATGCGCCCGCGCGCCGAGTATTCCTACCGCGCATACCGCCGCACTGGCGCGAGCGGCCCGGCGCGCTGCCGGCGTGCGCGCGGCTGCGAGTGCTGCCCGAGCACGCCGCGCCTTACGCGCTACTCGCCAACAACGCGTCGCTCATGATGCGCGGCGCCGGCGCCGGCGCGCCGCTGCCGCCTGATCGCTACTGCGCCGACGCCGCCGCTGCGCTCGTGTGCGCCGAGGACGTGGCGTGGACGCTGAGCAAATGTTGTGCGAACGGGCAAGCGTTTGACGGAGCGCACTGTGTGGATGCACCGGAGCGCGCTGCCGAGGCAGCGGCCGAGCTGGCGGCGCTCGCCAACGGCAGCGCGGTAGGTGCGGGATGGCCGACGTGCGGAGAGGGATCGCAGTACGCAGTGGCGGGCGCTCTCCGCGGCGCGCGGCTTCTGGAGGAGGGCGCACTAGAGCTGGTTGCGGCGGGTGGCGGCGAAGGTGCGCGGCTGGGCGCGGGCGCGTGGTGCGCAGAGGCGGTACTCGGCGAGGCCGGTGCGCGTGTGCTCGCGTGCGAGGCAGCGGCGCGCTCGTCGCGACCGGCCCCGCGCGCCGTGCGCCACACGCTGTACGGCGTGGGGCTGGCGGTGGGCGCCGCGTTCCTGGCGGCGACGCTGGCGGCCGGCTTCGCCCTGCCGGCGGCGCACCACGCGCTGCACTGGCGCTGTCAGACGCACTACGTGGCCGCGCTGATGCTCGGCGACGTGCTGCTGGCCGCCACGCAGCTGGCGGCGGACCGCGTGCCGGCGCCGCTGTGCCGCGCGCTAGGTGAGGTCCACGCACAACACACACACACAGACAGACAGACGGACACAGTCTGACCGCTGCGTCTCTGTTGCATGTGGTGCGCTGCAGCCGTGTGTATGCACTTCCTGTTCCTGTCGGCGTTCTTCTGGCTGAACACTATGTGCTTCAACATCTGGTGGACATTCCGGTGAGTGCCGCGTTATACAATCACTGCCACCATCTGTCCGGTTCTCTCTCCCCTCAACGTACCTAGCTCCATACCTCGCGGTATAGTATTCGCTTCTCCTTCAGCTCGTTCCTGTGGTATTGTCTCAATGTTTACTTTCCCACACAAGAAACCCTATGCACTATAATTTATTTTGTAAATCATGGAAAACTTACAGCTCGTTATATGTTAATAGACTAATTGTTTATAACACTTAGCTAATTACAAGTCTTCACTTATAGTCATCGTATAAATGAATTGAGAGCATTCTAACTATACATACTGTATCTACTTACATATAGATACAATATATAGACTAATTAAAAAACTCTAGACTTAAAGCATAATGTTTATGAAGTCGCCGTGGGTGTTGCTCGTGGTACGGAGAGAGATACGACGGTCGCCTTTTTACATTATGATATTTATAAAGCTTGTAAGACACGATCTCAACAGTGCGCGCGCCGTCTTAGGGCGCGCTTATAAATTACGTGAGGTATTCAGGGGTGTGGGGGTCGAGCCGAATGTTACTAAATCTCACATGGAGGAGAGGGAGGGTCTTGGCAAATATCACGTAATGTTTTTAGCAGAAAGTGTAAACTGCGTGGTAATTAAGTTAAATTAATGTAAAATACGTATCTTGAATAAAATATCGCAAAGTCTGACACAATTAGGAGAGAGCCCCGCAGAACCGAACACCTAAGCTCGTAACAAAGTAAAAAAAACTAATACAGTGTGAATAATTTAATAGGCTTAATTAAGAATTTAACAATCATAGATACTCATTTAAATAAAAAGTACCAACAAAAAGCCTCAAAAATGTCTCACGTAATTAACGGACGCCCCCTTATGCCTATTTCAATTCTATGCAATAGTTTGGTCACATCAGACAAGGGATACGAGAGGACACCATTGCAGCCTCCAAAATTCGTAATGTTTATATCTTTATTTACAATTAGCCGACCCGTCACACTTCGTTCTGCCAATAAATGAGCAAATTTTGATTAATTCAAAATTATTTAGTTATTTTTTTTTAAATTACTGAAATTTAGCATTTAATATGCTTAATTATTTATAAAATCCGATTACGAAATGAAAAATGATGTCGCAAGCGGGATTCGAACCCGCACCTATTGGGATTCCGGCCCAATCGTGCTGCCACTACACCACCGCGACTAATTGTAGGACATGCAAATTTCACTTCGTATTATATTTACGTCTTAAGGTGACGGTAGAGTGGCAGCACGATTGGGCCGGAATCCCAATAGGCGCGGGTTCGAATCCCGCTTGCGACATCATTTTTCATTTCGTAATCGGATTTTATAAATAATTAAGCATATTAAATGCTAAATTTCAGTAATTTAAATAACAAGGTTGTGTCATCGTTTAATACAATTCTAACTGTAAAGTTTGAAGTATTAAGCCTATAACAATGTGTAAACATTGTCGGGTAGATAGCCGTACCTTAAGACGTAAATATAATACGAAGTGAAATTTGCATGTCCTACAATTAGTCGCAGTGGTGTAGTGGCAGCACGATTAGGCCGGAATCCCAATAGGCGCGGGTTCGAATCCCGCTTGCGACATCATTTTTCATTTCGTAATCGGATTTTTTTTTATTATGATGAATGTTTATTACATTAAATAAATTTAAAAAATCAAGTATTTTAATGTCGTGCCAGTAAGACGAAAAAGCACCTTGTGACATACAACATTTTTCTTCTTGCGCGTTAAAAATTATGTAATTGTCGATCTCTAAGATTTGCTCGACGATTTCGCATTGTTAACCGAGCTGTTTCAAGGGCTACCTCACTTTGCTCTTGTGATTGTGGAGCACGAAGTCGGCCCATATTAACGCGGCGATCTCCACGTATCATACTTCTTCAGTGGTTTCATTCACGATGTTTAGAATCTTAATTGCATTACTTTTATAAGCAAATATTAGAGTTTTCTTGGTCAAAACATACATACATACATATCATCACGCCGTATCCCTTGCAGGGTAGGCAGAGAGAACAGAGTGCCAGAGAACTCTATCTCTGCATACTTCACTCGCTTCCTCAACATTCATAATTCTCTTCATACACGCTCGCCGGTTTCGGAGACTCTTGACTCCACCTTCCTTCAGTACATGACCGATCTGGTCTAGGTAGGTTAGTCTCGGTCTCCCTCGGTACCTACATCCTTCCACTTTCGCATTGTATATCTTCTTAACCAGGCGTTCGTTCGGCATTCTTTCCACATGTCCGAACCATCGGAGCATTCCCTTTCGCATCTTTACACCAATACTCTCTTTCATACCTACTCGCTCTCTTACGTCGTCGTTACGAATGCGGTCGGTCAGCCTAACTCCACAGATTTTCCGCAGAGATCGCACTTCGACCGCATTAATTTTACTATCATACTCTTTTCTGCATACCCAACTCTCGCTTCCATACAGTAATGTTGGGACAAGCACTGCGTTATGTATTGCTACACGTGCCTTCTGGCTGAGGTGGTGGCTGCCGAGAAGTCGCCCCAACGCTCCGTTCACTCTATTTTCCGCATTCACTCTTCGCTCTATATCAGTGGTGTACCTTCCATCTCGGCTAAATCCACATCCAAGTTATACAAATTCATCCACTTGCTCTAGTACATCATTACCTATTGTTACTCTTACATCTGTTCTGGTTTTATCTCTTTCAAAGACCATTATTTTGGTTTTGCTCACATTCACGCTGTTGATTAATATCATATTTTAATATCCTATATCCTATTCCCGACGAAGATAACCTCAAAAACATAAAAATTGGTTCAGCCGTTCTTAAGTTATAAGTGTTGTAACTAACACAACTTTCTTACTATATACTACTACTATATATATATATAGATTTCAGTTCTGATATCGTCGTTCCGAACACAACAGAGTTGCTACTTTATTTCGTTAGAAAAGAAAGTTTTATTGAGTGAAATGTATACAGTATGTGTCTACCCTCTACTGGACCTCCTGTCAAGGTGTTTTCAGTAATTGGTAGCAATACTCTTTAACTAGCTGGATGTGGTCCGCGAACGTGAACGTGAATGGTAAAATACCCGAAGATGCACCGTCCGTCACAGTATGCTTCTTTTGTTTAACTGTCGTTGTCCAACACCAAATGGGAAGGAGCCATTATTTTGTTTCTTCCTTTGAATGTATACCTCCCTTGGTGGTATTGTCAACCTAAATATTGTTGTGATACTACCTACTCGTACTGTAGACTCGATAATCAGTTATGGTATATTTTTATTTTTTGTTAACTTGTTTACGGCGGCAAACGAGTAACGGCACACCTGATGGTAAGTGTTACCGCCGCTCAAGGACCTTCACAATACCAGGGGTGCAGCTAGCAGGCCGCTGCCTACCAATCAAAACCCAACCAAATTGTGTTGCTGGCTCTCTCACTCACCGAACGAACCGCAACAGCTCAGCCACTGCTCAGATGTCGATTTTCCACGAGAGTGTGGTGCTACCCCGGGCGGGCCGGTCCGCGGCTGCAGTCAGAGTACTGCCCTCCCTCTGCTCGCGGGACTTACGTACTAGCGTCTTGTCTGCGTCAAGTTTGTATTGGTTGTGTTGTGTCGTGTACCTACCTATAGCTGACTGTGCTTGTGTGCGCGCAGGGACTTCCGACCGACGAGCTTGGAGCGCGGCCAGGAGGCCTGGCGGCTGCGCGTGTACATGGTGTACGCGTGGGGCGGGCCGCTACTGCTGGCCGGCACGGCGGCGCTGCTGGACCACGTGCCGCCCTCCGCCGCCGCGCCCTTCCTCCGGCCGCGGTTCGCGGTGCAGCGGTGCTGGTTCTACGGCGACATGGAGATACTCGTGTACTTCTTCGGGCCGGTCGGAGTGCTGCTGCTCGTGAACCTGGCGCTGTTCGCGTCGACGGCGCGCCAGCTCACGTGCGGCCTGTGGCGGCGCGACGAGGTCAAGTCGACGTCGGAGCGCGCGGCGCTGGGGCGCGTGTGCGCCAAGCTAGTGGTGGTGATGGGCGTGACGTGGGGCGCGGACGTGGTGTCGTGGGCGGCCGGTGGACCCGATTACGTGTGGTACGCGACCGATCTGCTCAACGCGCTGCAGGGCGTGTTCATCTTCCTGGTGGTGGGGTGTCAGCCGCACGCGTGGGCCGCGCTCAAGCGGTGCGCGGCGGCGTGCTGGGCGCGCGGACGCACCGGCGCCCCGGGCGCGGCGCACTCCTCGACGCACCTGCCGTCTTGCGGCGAGTCGCTGACGCACACGACGCCGGCGCCCCCGCCGCCGCCGCCCGCCCCGCCGCGCGTGCCCATGGAGACTGTGTGCTGACGTGTGTACTGTGCAGTATTACATATGTGTGTATGTGTGTGTATGTATAGTCTTGCCCCGTTACGTGATTGTATGTTGAACTATAAATAAATGTTAAACACTACATGTGAATTTGATTTACTGTTTGTGCGCGCGTTGATGTCTTTTGTTAGGGCGTCGTGTGTGGGGGGCGGCGGCGGGCGTGGGGGTGCGGTGGTGGCGACATGACGACGTATTGTATCACCAGCACCACTCGCATCACATCACGTGAAATATTACGTTTACAGAAAGGAATGTGACTAAAAATTATTTCTTCCAAAGTCAGGGCGGCACACGCTGTGACACCCCGCCCGCCCACAGATAATACTCGTGTGATATTAACACACCACTTGTGTGTGTGTGTGTGTGTGTGTCTGTGTGTGTGTGCGCGTGCGTGCGTGCGTGCGTGTGTGTGTGTGTGTGACGTCACACAGAGACGGGAGGACGTAATACTAACACCCAAACTGCAAATGCAATACATTGTACGCACACAATATGTACGCAGACGAGGACGTTGATGATGACGCTGACTGTAACCCGGCGTGGTGTGACCGCCGCCGACCACCAGCTGCGTGTCTACATTGTGTGTACTGCGGCGTTACCGGCGGTACTGTAATGTACCACGGAGGTTACAGTTGTCGCTGTAACAACAACACAACAATATAATTGAACGCTGCGCATGAACTGCGGACAGAGTTTGAGAGAAAGTCGCCACGTACTTGTACCGGTGAGGGCGCGCGGGGCCGCAGGGCTCGGCCCTAGTGTGGTGAGCTGTCGCTGTACACCTACTGTTTACTGTCGCGGTACAATCGACACGATGGGGGTGCACGTGGGCCGTCACGTGTACGACGGGGACCTGCGGTGTGCTGACTGCGGCAATATAGTCACGGACACACACACGCACAACGAGCACCGAGCGCCACAATATGTACGTACTGACACGAGGGAACATCTTGTTCAATCAGTATAAGCGTTAACAACTTGTTGACTTTAAAAATGGTACATTAACATATATGATGTCCGCCCCTGGACGGGTTTTTTCAGTGGGCTACGGTCAGCGCACTCCTCGCACCACTCCGTCCGGGGCGACAGAGAAGCGTAAACACGCACACCCGTAACCCACCCGTGACACCTCGCCTTCGTCGTTGGACCGACCACCGTGACGGGCACGGAGCAGCGTGAACTTGACGTCAGTGGCCGGCCCGACGGAATACCTCCTTAGGGGTACCCTCTCCATGTCCCCCCCTCGGGGAGGACGTCAGTCTTTCCTCACGCCTCAGCCTCTCGGCGGGTGACGGACTAATTCCCCGGTCCAGTCACCCGCGGCCTTAGCTAGGGCGGCATCAGGCGCAGGTAATCGCGCTTGCGCCGCCCTAGTCGCTGACGGCGGCTCGCGTCGCCGAGGAGATACTCCTCGCGCACGCGCTCCGCCGCCTCCTTCCGCGAGACTACTGCCTCGCAGAAGGCTGCGACCGCGTCCCAGTTCCTGACGCGGATCAGTCGGCACCGATGATTGCGACGAGTTCACGGCGCTGCTCTGCCCAAGCGGCACAAGTCTCGAGCGTATGCTGCGCCGTATCCTCGTCGCAATCGCAGTGGTGGCAGGACGGTGTACCCTCTCGACGACCGTGTGCAGGTAATTGGCGAAGCAGCCATGTCCCGTACTGTCACGATCTGCGATTGGTTCCAATATATATATATACGAGTATATATATAAAATATACAATGATGCACTAAACTGATATATAATCGTTGTTTACATAATTATATCGACAATAATATATCAAACCATTGTACCTACGTCACACCTGACTGTGTGTCGGCGCGCACACACACACACACACAGTACTCTGTGTTCCCGTGTGTACCTGCGAATGCGTTTGATTCATGGTTCGTCATTTATCATCATCGTCATTTCAGCTCATATATGTCCCACTGTTGGGCTCGAGCCTCCTCCGTAATGGGAGGGAAGTTGACCTTCTGTACCACGCCGGTTAGATGTCGGTATAGGGTTTTGTTACGAGGTTTACTTCTCTTGCATAGATGTTACGTGTGTACTTTATCCCTTAGTCGTCCCGTGCGGTCACCCACAGGTGGTGAGCTGTATTGTTACCGTCCGTACCGTCCCCGGCACCACATAGACTGCAATACATTATACATTTGACGATGTACGTGTGTCAACATAGGTGTGTGTGTGTGTACGCGGTCCGGAGCGAACCCTGAGAACTAAATAGATTGACGTGAAAGCTTTCGCAAAGCTCTCAGGGGTCAACGATAAAGGTATAATGACATAAAGTTGACGAGACAACGTGCGTCACCGTAGCGGAGCGGGCGCGTCGTCGTGTACACTGTGTGTGTGTATATATATATATATATATAGAGAGAGAAAGTTACAATAATTTCTAATTTGATGACTACTACTAGTAGGTAAAGTATTCTAAACAGATATATTCTGATAACTTTGCCTGGCGTGTTTTGTTATAGATACCAATATATGTCTTATATATTACTTTTTTAAGTATTTTGTGTATGTCTTGGTATGTTGTGGAATCTTCTTCAGGAAACGATCATAATAACAATAACAGTAAGGCAATTAAAAATGACTAAAGAGAGACGGCTGTTGATGACTTCAGGTATCTTTCTTAAGCCTCCTCTACACGTCGACAGATGCATCCGCAGATGAGTCACCACGAGGGGTCCACACGTCTGCAGATCGATCAGTCTGTGTTGGTACTCGACAGAGGCAACACGTACGCACGCAAAATGGATATTGAGACCATAGCTGCCGCCCGCAGCTATTTATTTTCTAGCTATTTATGTCCTAAATGTACGAGGAGCAAGTAAAAAAGATAGACCGAAAAGAAAACTTCAAAAATCATGCGTGCCTCCAACTCGCTGCCCGATGAACATTGATCCGTCGCCAGACGTGTGCACAGACCGCTCACTCGCGCTGAAACCCTTTGATCCGTGTTACAAAAACCGACAACTAACGGATTTGTGTCGGATGCATCTGCCGACATCAAATACCTACCACAGAGGAGCAAATCACCCCCTCTACACGTCCGCAGACGCATCCGCTGATGACATCTGCAGATTAATGTGTCTACGTGTAAAGGAGGCTTTAGAAATGTCGGCACCTCAAGAGATTGGTTTTCTGAGCTGATCACAAAACCAATGACACTGTTAAATACATACGTTGTTGTCTATCAAACTATGAAATTATTTGTTCGTAATAGGGAATGGCTGTTGCGTTATAAAGAGTGGATTAATGTATGCGTTTTGTGGTAAACCAACCACTTAGTTAGATCATTTACACTCTAGATAGCGCGTCGCCCTGCAATCACAATAGAAACAGACCAACTTTCGCATGCTGGTGTGCGTGAGCATACTGTCTTACACTCACCTCGCGTCATATTATTATTCTTCTTCTTCTTTTTATGTATTGGCAATCAGCTACTTATACGAGCCATTTTTGCCAGTGTCGAGTTATAATTATCTTCACGTTTTTAATCTCTTCAGGTTAGTCATTGTCTGTCAGTCAGTCAAATTGTCGCCATCAACAGTGCTATGGTGACACTGTTAATGGTATGTTGTAGGAATTTTGATGGAAAACGAAAACGTTGTAAAGCACTTTTATATGATATTCACTACATCCCAGCTGTTCTGTCACATCATATTACATAAAATACCATAAAAATTATCTAATATAACACGTTAAAACACTAAGATATCGAATATAATACAAGAGCACCACATGACGTTTTAGATTCCCGCCAAAAGCCCCGTCATATTATTATTCTTCTTCTTCTTTTTATGTATTGGCAATCAGCTACATAAATGAGCCATTGTTGCCAGTGTCGAGTTATAATTATCTTCAAGTTTTTATTGTCTTCAGATTAGTCATTGTACGTCAGTAAGTCAAATTGTCGTCATCAACAGTGCTATGGCTACATTGTTAATGGTATCTTGTGGGAATTTTGATGGAAAACGAAAACGTTGTAAAGCACTTTTATATGATATTCACTACATCTCAGCAGTTTAGTCACATCACATTACATAAAATACCATAAAAAATATCTAATATAACACGTTAAAACACTAAAATATCGAATATAATACAAGAGCACCACATGACGTTTTAGATTCCCGCCAAAAGTCCCGTCATATTATTATCTATGCGTGAGTGTACTTAATGATACCAGCTGAATGTTTTCCTTATTTTATTGGGTAAACTCATCATGTTAAAATGTGGTTATGATGTGTTGCAAAAAATGAAATGAGGTATGAAATGTTTATATTGTATGATTTACCCCATTATTAGTTTTTTATAAAATGAAAACGTCCTATCGGAAATAAAACAATTTGGCACAGAACTATGATTTTATTTGTATTAATTACCCTATCTTTGAATTTGTTTGTTGAATAACTTTCGTTCTGATGTTGCATCACTGTGTAAGTTTTATAATTTAGACATATGGCGACACCTTGTGCATAAATATTTTTCTGCGACTAATCTTATCAAATTTACTTGATGGCGATGACCACACACATGGTCATATGCCACTTTGACAAAGGTATTGTTACGACCAATACATACATACATATCATCACGCCATATCCCTTGCAGGGTAGGCAGAGAGAATAGAGTGCCAGAGAACTCTATCTTTGCATACTTCACTCGCTTCCTCAACATTCATAATTCTCTTCATACACGCTCGCCGGTTTCGGAGACTCTTGACTCCACCTTCCTTCAGTACATGACCGATCTGGTCTAGGTAGGTTAGTCTCGGTGCTTATCTGAGCACATACAGTTAGTTCATTAGCACGCGACGTGTCAGTATTACGTCAAACGTTGTCATCGTGTAGCTCTATGACACTTATTGTGGACAGATAAATATCATACATTTCCATATCATACATTTGATCTGTAGTCCGCGTGGCCGCGTACACGGACACGCGGACACATATAGTTGACAACAATATTAATTTTGTGTCAACAGGAGTGTCGCGGTGTCGCAGTGTAGGTACACTTATTAGTGTGTGTACACAGTCCTCGTGTGTGTGTGTGTGTACACAGCCCTTGTGTGTGTGTGTGTGTACACAGCCCTCGTGTGTGTGTGTGTGTACACAGCCCTCGTGTGTGTGTGTGTGTGTGTGTGTACACAGCCCTTGTGTGTGTGTGTGTACACAGCCCTCGTGTGTGTGTGTGTGCACATGTGTCGGCCCACATTCCGTGTAACACCATAACGTTAATCAAACACACTCCATGTTATTACTTTCAACTTTCTATACGTGTTGTGTGCGCGCGTGTGTGTAACTGTTGTAAGTAAATATACATTTGAATTTGGAACGTGGTGTTTGTGGGTCGGTGTCGCGCTGACGTCACAGCGAGCGCGCGCGCCCGCGTCCTTGACCCCGGTGACGTCACGGGGCGCAAGGTCGCCGCACTCGTATCGTCACCATCTGTCGCGACGTCACTACACAAGCGCCACACATGGGAGTGTAAATATATTAATAAGTTCATACGTGTGAGTGCAACATGTTCATCATCCTCGCCGCCGCGCGCCGGCCTCGAGCCACACACACTACGACACAAATGTCGTAGTGTCCGCCGCGCGCCGGCGGCATTGATCACTGATCAGACAATACTATAATAACAGAACAGGCTTATATTTCGATTTTTCCTTTTGTTGTACAAATATTATTTAGATATTATATCTATTACTTATATTTTACGACATTCACGGGCAAAAAAAGAATAAGGACTTGTACACGAAGTGTCTCTGTCCCCCCACAGCCCCGGTGGAGCGCGCTCCCCGGGTCGGCCTTCGCTGACCTCCATGACGGATTATCTGTTTCAATAAGTTAGTCCCCTCGTAGTCTCGGTCTACAAAGTGCTGAGACGGCGGTGGCGGTGGCGGGGGCGCCGCTCTCACCGGCCGGGGATAATTATTAGATATCGTTCACGGTGTAGAGTGGTGGTCGCGCCGAGTGCGGTGCTCACACACACACACACAGTAGGTACATTGTGTGTGTGTTTAACGGAAGATTTATCTCTTTAATGGTGTCATTTACACTACACACGTTATTCATTAACTAAACTAACTGTTGGCGGTGACCTCGGCCGTGCGCCTGCCGCCTGCCGCCCGCGAGGTGCGCGCGTGACGTCAACACTACGCTAAACAACATTCTCATCATTTACGCTGTACAATGGAAGATATCAAAGTGAAATCATCCCCTAGTTTGTACCCTAAGCCACTCTAGATGGAGCGATTAGTGGGTGGGCCTGTCAAATGGTTTATATTTAACTAGCTGGTGCCCGCGACTACGTCCGGGCGACATTCTGTTTTACTACGCACCCCTGTTTGAAAATTAAATATCTGACACCAAGGCCAAGTATTTTCGGCAGCTACTTGGCCACTTTCATCAAAGGCATGTGATGGGTCGCTATGGCTTTGCGAAAAGCACCATTGGCACCATAATACCATTGTCCACTTATCCCAAAGGATTAGACAGCAATCCTATATATAACATCAATAGTGATAGACTCATAGACCCACAGTATTTATATATATATATATATATATATATATATATATAAATATATATATATATATATATATATATATATATATATATATATAATATTATATATATATATATATATATTATATATATATATATATATATATATATATATATATATATATAGAGAGATATATATATATATATATATATATATATATATATATATATATATAGTATATAGACTGAAGGCCTGATTGTTAGAGCATTAATTTTATTCTGTTGACGAATTTTATTTATTACCCGTTGTGTGACATCAATTATTGTAAATTAGTTTAAGTACATACATACATATCATCACGCCATATCCCTTGCAGGGTAGGCAGAGAGAACAGAGTGCCAGAGAACTCTATCTCTGCATACTTCACTCGCTTCCTCAACATTCATAATTCTCTTCATACACGCTCGCCGGTTTCGGAGACTCTTGACTCCACCTTCCTTCAGTACATGACCGATCTGGTCTAGGTAGGTTAGTCTCGGTCTCCCTCGGTACCTACATCCTTCCACTTTCGCATTCGCATTAAATTAGTTTAAGTGAAATTAAATATTAAAAAAAATATTTAAATGTAAATTAGTATTTAAGTAGGTAATGACTTGTAACTTTGTTATCAATAGAGAATACAATACAATACAATACAATACAATATTGTTGACAACTTGACATATTCTGTCTACAGCCACGGACCGACTGGGGTAGTACCCCACTTTCGCAGAAAATCAATGTCTGAGCAGTGATAATATGTTATTTTCGCTTCGTTCGGTGAGCGAGAGAGCCGGAAGCCTAAAACGGGTGAGTTTTAGATGGCAGTCCGTCCATCTTGACTTTTTTATATAAGGTGCTTTTTCTTACATCTGTAAGAGATGTAAGAGTAACAATAGGTAATGATGTACTAGAGCAAGTGGATGAATTTGTATATCTTGGATGTGGATTTAGCCGAGATGGAAGGTACACCACTGATATAGAGCGAAGAGTGAATGCGGGAAATAGAGTGAACGGAGCGTTGGGGCAACTTCTCGGCAGCCACCACCTCAGCCAGAAGGCACGTGTAGCAATACATAACGCAGTGCTTGTCCCAACATTACTGTATGGAAGCGAGAGTTGGGTATGCAGAAAAGAGTATGATAGTAAAATTAATGCGGTCGAAATGCGATCTCTGCGGAAAATCTGTGGAGTTAGGCTGACCGACCGCATTCGTAACGACGACGTAAGAGAGCGAGTAGGTATGAAAGAGAGTATTGGTGTAAAGATGCGAAAGGGAATGCTCCGATGGTTCGGACATGTGGAAAGAATGCCGAACGAACGCCTGGTTAAGAAGATATACAATGCGAAAGTGGAAGGATGTAGGTACCGAGGGAGACCGAGACTAACCTACCTAGACCAGATCGGTCATGTACTGAAGGAAGGTGGAGTCAAGAGTCTCCGAAACCGGCGAGCGTGTATGAAGAGAATTATGAATGTTGAGGAAGCGAGTGAAGTATGCAGAGATAGAGTTCTCTGGCACTCTGTTCTCTCTGCCTACCCTGCAAGGGATATGGCGTGATGATATGTATGTATGTATGTGCTTTTTCTTGGGCCTCGCCTGTCGGTGATCATATCTGCCGGCCGGTGTTCACTGTCACCTAGATGTAACACTGCATCCTTTTTTTTTTTTTGGACTATGGATGCGTCTCGCCCCGCGAAATCGGTCCGCAGTGACGGCAAGGCGACGCGTCATCCCATAGACCCACCGTAAAACTCCTCTCTCTTCGCCGTGCGAGCGGACCACCGGTACCCGATTTTTGTCTTCGGTGGCCCGCCCGGCGGTTTACCCTCGCGGGTTCCTTTCTTGTTGACGCCCCGAAAATTGTCGGGGCGTTGCCCTCACGCGGGGGCCTCACGTCGGGTGACCGGATAATTCCCCGGTCCGATCACCCGAAGCCTCGATTAGGGCGGCATCAGGCGCAGATATTCGCGCCTGCGCCGCCCCGACCGCTGACGGCGGCCCGAGTCACGGGCATCCTCCCGGACTCGTTCCGCCGCCTCCTTCCGCGAGATGACAGCCTCGCAGAAGGCGGCGACCGCGTCCCAGTTCTTGACGCTGTCGACCATCGCCCTCGCGACAGCCAGCAGCGTCAGGTCGGCACCGATAACAGCGACGCGGTCACGGCGCTGCCCGTCCCAGCTCGGACATACCTCGAGCGTATGTTGCGCCGTGGCCTCGTCACTACTGCAATGGTGGCAGGCCAGAGTCCACTCCCTATACGCGACTGTGTGCAGGTACAAGCCGAAGCATCCGTGCCCCGACAACACCTTCACTAGTCGAAAAGAGAGGACTCCGTGCCGCCGCTCCATCCACTCCATCAGTACAGGCCGGAGGGCCTCAACGGTAACAACACCGTGTCTAGGCCTCTCCAGCCGCGTAACCCAACGGGCGATGACGTCTCGGCGGACGTCCTCGCGTCAGGTGGCTATCTCGCTCAACGATGGGGAGCCACCTTCGTCGCGCACTGAGGTAACCCACCGGTAGAGGTCGGAGAGCATCTCCGCCTCTAGGTCCCACGGGGGTGTCCCGGCCAGTAGGCATGCCGCCTCGGTCGATACCGTGCGGTACGCGCAAATGGCTCTGACCGCCATGGCTCTATGTGGTCTCCACAGAACAGCCCTGAGCTGGGCGTTCAGAGCCCTCACCCACACGGGTGCGCCGTACATGGCCATCGAACGGATCACCCCCGCATACAGCCATCGGCCCTCGAAGCTGGGTCCGCCCACGTTCGGCATGAGCCGTGATAGGGCGGACGCCGCGCCGACCAGCCGAGGAGCAATTCGGCGAAAATGCTCCCGGAACCATCATCGCCCGTCGAGTACCAGGCCCAAGTACTTCATATGGGCCTGGATACTGATCTGGATGGAGTTGACGACTAACGAGGCGCCGATTGGCAGCCTTACGCGTGGCCCATGGAATAATAGGGCCTCCGTCTTATTTAGGGCCACCCTGAGCCCCAGCGCCTCGATTCGCCTGACCATCTCCTCGGTGCCGAGAGTGGCCAGGCTCGCCGCCTCTTCAAGTGTCCTGCCCCGGGCTGTGACGAGCGTATCGTCAGCATAGCATATTAAGCTCAGCCCGAGGGGGAGACTCCCTCTCAACGCCCAGTCGTACCCGATGTCCCACAGAGTCGGCCCCAGAACCGACCTCTGTGGAACGCCGCACGACATGGGCATCCGCACAATGTCCCCTGCGGGACCCGCGCAGAGGACACTGCGCCCCTCCAAATAGTCCGCCACCAGCCGCCTCAGGTACAAGGGCACCCCATGAAATCGGAGCGCCTCCCTGATGCAGCTGAATGGCAGACTATTGAATGCGTTGGCGATGTCCAACGACACCGCCAACAGCACTCCTCCGCCGGTGACAGACTGCGCGGCCGTCTGCCTCAGTCGTAGCAGGGCCCCGATGTCGAACGCCCCCTTCTAAAACCGAATTGAGCGTCCGACAGATCGGGCCCCACCTAAATGTACCACTGCACCCTGAACACTGCTGATACCACGCGACACGTAACACGGAAGACTCGGCATGTGACAGGGCGGCTAGGCTTACCTTTGGCTAGTCATTATTGTTCATTCAACACATTAAAGTTGTAAGTGAAAAGGCGAAACGAAATTTTTATGCTATTACTAAAATTTCATATTCTACCTGGGACTGTTTTAGTACACTTGAAATGATACCTGGGGTGTATATGTTATGGTGCGCCAGCCTGGGCTGGTAGGATACAACTACGATAGGCGCAGCACGGTGTAAATTACTTCGAAGTCAACGATTAGCAGTAATGATTACAGAGCAGTTAGTACAGAAGTCTTACCAGTACTTGCAGGTGTACTGCCGCTCGACTGCACACTACTCCTACACGTATAGGCCGCTCCTACAGTGGGCCACGGTCGTTGTACTATAAAGCATATGAATTTGAATTTTGAATACATTGCGTTTTTTCTCATCTGAGTAAAGTTACGTATATTTTTATGAATTTATCGTTACACGGCACTGGCCTAATATGATGGAGTCTAGAAAACCCAATGAGTAGTTGTAATTTTTTTTTTTTACCCGAATCGATTTTTTAACAAAAAATAAAAAATACGTAACTTTACTCAGATGAGAAAAGACGCAATCTATTCAAAACTTACGAACATATGTTCCAGAGTTGAACGACCTCGCGTGGTGAAATATTTTTTTTTTAATCCGAATCGGTTTTTTTCTGGCCTATCATAACAAGTAGGACTAGTAGGGTCACCTGTCCTTGTTTTCGGGGGCGGTCCACTTCCACCTGTATATGTACATACGGACCGCACACGCTCCACTGACATTTAGAACTTATATAATGTTAATATAGTATTTATTAAATTGTAAATGATCAATATCGATCGTTGTGACAGCGACGGACGCGTGACCGTCACTCGCACTACTGTTGGTAGTATGTACGTAGGTGAGGGCGCCGCGCCCGGTGTAGACAGTGGCATACACTCACCTCGCTTGACGTCGATAGTTAGTGCCCTCGTATGACTGCTCGTACAATACTGTTGGTAGTCTGACCGGTCGTACAGAACTCACTACATACTATACAGATAGAGAGGTCAATGTACATTGAGTGTGCCGGCCTGACATGGCCATGTACTTTACTTTGTTAAAATATATTTCGACGATAATAATATTGATATTAATTATAATATAATTTTTTATTATAACAGACGAGTGATACGTGCGCGTGGCGGTGTGTTGGGGAGCTAGCAACGGGTCGGCGACTGTCTCCGGCGCAATTATAAGTTATCACACGTGTCGGCGCTGCGCCTGTCTCTGTCCTGTCGCGTGTCGTCAGCGGGCGCGGGCGGGCCGTCGCGGCGTTCGCAGTTAATGGTCCCACTAATGTAACATTCCTGTCGTGGTATGCGTTAATGAGTGCGTCGCTGGCGCACGAGATAAGCGCTGTCGCCTCGCGTGCGCACCGCACTACACTGCACCAGGTGCACGCGGCGTAACGCGATTCATAAGAAAGTCCCTTGTGGCTAATACGAGATGATAGAGAGAGGATATCTGACAAGAGTTCGTTTTAAGAAGTTGCTGTGCTATATGGGCAGCTTCGACTATATCAAACAAGTATCTAATATCTACTTACAACAAACTGAAAATTGCATTAGAACATGACGCTGACAGAGTGCACGAGGCGGTGCACTCCATGAGGTATACGAACTGCTCCTGTGGGGGTGAACTTATTATATGCCTACATGTGTATGCCACAATGACATACTTTACACATACTACATATAAACTTCCTTTAACTACCCTCCGTGTAATCTATACTAATATTATAAAGTTTGTGAGTTTGTGACGTTGTAGGGGGTAATCTCTAGATATACTGAACCGATTTAGAAAATTCTTTTACCAATAGAAAGCCACGTCATTTGTTATTGACATAGGCATTAAAACCGGCTATTGGATTCAAAAGAATATCTTTTGAATCCACGAGTTTAAAAATGTTAATCTAAACAAAATGCTACTAATATTATACGGTATTTATACGGTTTTATTTGGCGGTAGCCAAGCCGAAACTATTAAAGTTAGAAACATTAAAGTTTGAAGCACGTTTTTATTTATGACATAGAGATTCAATATGAAAGGATTTTATGAATTCCGCCCCTAAGGGGGTGTAACAAAGCGGCAAAGTGTGTATGGGGAGAAAATTTCCTTATCGATTCTTTTTAAATTACGTACAAATATTCTTCGATAAAAATAAATAAACACGTGTTTCTCTCTCCCTCTCCATCAACCCCGCACCAGTGCCGTTGTGGCGACCAGTGCCGGCGTGAGAGCTCACACGATACACATAGTAGACGACAATAGGTTCTTGCCTAATAGTTTAAGATACAGGTTAAGTTTAGCTTCAAAAATGTTCACTCTATAACTGAAATAATAAATCATATCTAACGAGGTCGCAACTCTGCTGGTGAAACAAAACAGTCAAATAAAGGGTGGCGATAATTATATTTTTATCCCATGGCCATACCGTAAATAGTATATTAATGGCAATATAATTTGTAGAATGAATAGAACTTTGAACCACCTTTTTCTTTAGTGACCGGCTATGGTATATAGACACACGCGCGCCGTACACGTACATCTACGTTGTGCGGGCGGGCCACCGCAACCGGGTATCATCTCGAGTCGAAGCCCTCATGCAGTGAACCTCAATACAGGTACTCACGCTTGCGCCGCCCAAAGCACCGACGGTAGAGCGTGTCAACGTAGAGTATTTTCTCTCGGACCCACCCTATTGCCTAATTCCGTTAGACAACTAACTCGCAGAATCAACACCTCAACGCATCCCAGTTTCTGACGCTGTTGATTATCATCCTAGCGACAAACCTTCAACACCTTGCATTGCTTTTTCTATTTAACTCTGTCAGAGATGACTTCTGCGTGGACGAAGTCGCGGGCAAAAGCTAGTCTTTAATAGTTTTAGACAAACTCATTTTTACAGTATGTTTTTTCGGTTAAATATTTAATATTCTGCGGTGATACATTTATTTCGTTATAGGATTAAAATTTAGCACAAGTACTACACGTCTACTAAGTACTGCACACCTAACTTTTTTCCTAGAGACTCACTAAAATCCGTGGCCGGCCCGGCAGAACATATTCTGTTCACTGTTCACAGAATATATTCAGTTCATTATTGGACGCCTTTTTTTTTTTTTTTTTGGTGGTGGGTTACGGTCGGCACACTCCTCGCACCACTCCGTCCGGGGTGACAGAGGGGCGTAAGCATGCACACCCGTAACCCACCCGTGACGTTGCCTTCGTCGTTGGGCCCACCACCGGAGCAGGGTGACTTGACGTCAGTGGTTGGCCCGACGGAATACCCCTGAGGAGTACCCTCTCCTCGACCGACATCCCCCCCTCGGGTAGGATGTCGGTCTTTCCTCACGCGGTCATTATTGGACGCCTACCCCACAGATGAGACTAGTGCCGTAATCGCTACGGTTGGTCGGCTGGTTAGTATAGCAGTGAGGTGTTATAAGGCCGCGACCACATCCCAGATTCTGACGCTGTCGATCATCGTCCTAACGACAAACCTTCAACATCTTACATTGCTTTTTCTATTTACCTCCGTCAGAGATGACTTCTACATGGACAAAATAGCGAACAAAAGCTATCTTTTATCTATCATCATCATTCTCCTACTCTTATCCCAATTAGGGATAAGAGTAGGAGGATTGGGGTCGATACAGTAGGTATGTACTTTTCTTTCATAGTACATATCGTAAAAGTTATTGGCAATAGTTTTATGACCGGCCGCCTACCAGACGTCAACCCTCCTTGGGAATGTAATTGTTGACCAAACGGCATCAGATGGAGTTGGCCCAGATTGTTATAAGGCTCTTCTTAGTCGTCTTTTACGACATCCACGAGCAAAGTAAGGGTTGGTAGTATTCGTAGTCACTACCACACAGTTTCTATCTTTTATATATTTATTACTAAAATATAATGTGTTATTGACGAAGCTATTTTAAACAATACAGTATTATTTGTTATCCAATTAAATACTAACATTAGACGCGGTGCATTTAATATAGATCAAAATGTCTTTTTACGGGACATTATTGAAGTAGGCGTACAATCTTTGAAGGTATCAGAGATTGAAAACGCGGGTCAGAGCGACCGAAACCGAAGCGAAGCGAGGGCGGGTCGCCAGTTCTACATATTCTACCTCATCACATCTGCTATTCCGTATGGGGGGTACACTAGGAGGGGTATGTGACAAGTTTTCAGCAAGTTTCGGTCGGTCGGTCGGTCGGTACTACACATAAACAGTGTAACTTGAGCCTTTTATAACATGTTTGTGTTGTGCACCCTCGCGCTCGGAGCCTGCGTCCGCTGCCGCACATCTGTCGCGCGCGCACAGATGTGTCTCACGTTGTTCTCGTCCGTGTCCCACCACAGCGCGTACATCAGCCGTCAGCCGGCTGCCGTCTGCCGTCTGCTCCACAAACCATTACAATATACATTAAATCATGTACAAAATCTCCGCGCGTCACAAACAACGTTATAAATATTTAACTTTAATTAAATTTGTTTTTGTCACCACGTGGTGATGGGTTAGTGACATGGTGTGTGCGACACCACGGGCCCACTATATGCAGTAAATACACACGTGCAAGTATGTCGCACGCGACTCACCTCGCACTGTACACATATATTGTTGTGTGTTGCCACGTGACGTCTCAATGTTAGCTCTACAGGTACATATACATGTGTGTGTGTCGACGTGCAGGTCTGTGCCAGGTGCCAGGTGCCAGGTGCCAGGTGCTGGTCACAGCACAGTACGTAGACAGTACCTTTACCGACTGTCGCAGTGACCTCTCACTGTGATGGCCACGAACACGTATGTGAGTGAGTGATGATAATATATTGTGTTCCCCTCCCCGCCCCGTCCCCACAGTAGTACATTGTTTAGATCCAAATTATTAATGCTTTTCGTGTTTATTTATTAAACTTATGTATTCTAAGTTCATACATGTATGTAACTATATATGTACAGCAGGTACACCCGGGAGCCACTCCGTCTCACTGTCACTGATCATGTGTACACCTGTACAATACACGGGGTTTTTTTTTTTTTTCTGTGTGTGTTTTTAGCTGTTAGCCGCAGATGGATTTGACAGCTTTACCACAGATTACTAAATAACAGATACTTCACTCGGTAGAGAATTACCAATACCTACTGCTATAATAGCCTACTTTGTCGCGTCAGCAACTGCTGCATGCTAAAATGTGCCTAAATGCTCAAGCGTACAATTGTTATTGCTTCGCACCTCGCGATCCCACAGCAATCACAGGACTGCCTCTTCGATAAAATTCATGAGTTCTTCCGGGTTGAGAGCCCTCCGCACTCATCCACAGTCCGGGTAAAGTTATCATAGACATTTGAGGCTAACAACTAAGTCACAAAAAAAAAGCATATTTCAAAGGAATAATTTTGAGGATGCCCTCATGAACTGTATCGGTGTAGGGTCTCGACATAGAGTTATATGTATAGAGAAGCTATCCCGAATAAATATTTTGTTCCATTTTGCTAACAGTTAAACTAAAGTCTGCTGCAGCGCTAAAAGAATAAATAGGTAATCTAACGCGAACATTGAGGCACACAGCGCTAGATCGCTTTATGGTTGTAATTTTTTCGAATCCCGCTTGTGACATCATTTTTCATTTCGTAATCGGGTTTTATAAATAATTAAGCATATTAAATGCTAAATTTCAGTAATTTAAATAACAAGGTTGTGTCATCGTTTAATACAATTCCAACTGTAAAGTTTTAAGTATTAAGCCTATAACAATGTGTAAACATTGTCGGGTAGATAGCATACCGGCACCTTAAGACGTAAATATAATACGAAGTGAAATTTGCATGTCCTACAATTAGTCACGGTGGTGTAGTGGCGGCACGATTGGGCCGGAATCCCAATAGGCGCGGGTTCAAATCCCGCTTGTGACATCATTTTTCATTTCATAATCGGGTTTTATAAAAAAAAAAAAGAACTATTATATGTTTATATAAACTTTGCTTTTACATACGACAATAGTTTTGAATATCCGTGTGATGACGGAATAAGAATACAATTCATCATTACCTGTCTTGGTCGTGGATATCGTAAAAGGCGACTAAACGATATAATATGCATATGACATCTATCAAGAGAAGGAAAACTTGAAACAGAACCCTATACCAACCTGTAAAGAAGGCTTGTGCCCAGCCGTATTACGTAGGTATATGAGCTGAGATGGTGATGAATAGTTTGAAATCAAATTAAATAAAATAAAAAATATCTTTTATTCGGTAAAATATAATAAATAAAGTTCCCTTCTAATATTTTCCATAATAACAATATTTGCTGACTTCTTAAGAAATTGCTTTACAGCTTTAGTTGTATAAACATCAGTAGCTTGAAAGTGTGTAGAACAGATAAACGAATATTTCGTAGAAGACACGTGTATTTACTTGAAAGTGTGTAGAACAGATAAACGAATATTTCGTAGAAGACACGTGTATTTACTTGAAAGTGTGTAGAACAGATAAACGAATATTTCGTAGAAGACACGTGTATTTACTTGAAAGTGTGTAGAACAGATAAACGAATATTTCGTAGAAGACACGTGTATTTACTTGAAAGTGTGTAGAACAGATAAACGAATATTTCGTAGAAGACACGTGTATTTACTTGAAAGTGTGTAGAACAGATAAACGAATATTTCGTAGAAGACACGTGTATTTACTTGAAAGTGTGTAGAACAGATAAACGAATATTTCGTAGAAGACACGTGTATTTACTTGAAAGTGTGTGGAACAGATAAACGAATATTTCGTAGAAGACACGTGTATTTACTATTTAACTATTTACTTGAAGATTTTCTATTTTCTGATCTCTCTATCTTTCTATTTCTATTTGTCAAAATAAGTATTAACTGATAATATATACTAAAGGAAAAAGAATATAAATAATAAAAATACTTTTTAGACCCTACGTCAAGTCTGTGTTTAGTCACACATTTTTACCTCCAACCAGTGTAATTGAACATCTGCGGGCTTTAGTCTATTATCAAAGATGGTGTGACATTTAAATGTAGAATATTTTTGTTTATTGTGCTAATTCGATATTATTACCTATTTGTACACTTTAACAACAAAACATTTGACTTGGTTAAATAAAGAATTTTTATTCATATCTACATGTGCAAGTTTTGATTGGTATTATTCGAATTATCGTATTAACAACGCTGCTCTGTATACACCTACAGTCCATGATGGTCGCAGTCACACTAAAGTGAGTTGTACGGATTGCAGTACAGTTTAGTCGAACAAAGCAAGTGTTCGGAACTCGAAATCTAGTACGTAGTACATATATATCGATGGGTCTGGACAATTACCACCCTGTTGAGGGCGTTGCCAAAAATTTTTTCTAGGCAATCCTGATTTAAGCGTCTCGTAAACATAAAATTAATGCCTTCTTTCTTCAAATCCTTGCATAGCTTGATTAGTTAGATTAGTTCCCCAGATATTTTTTCTTCATCGTGTACAAAATTATTTGTCAGTAGGTAAGTTATTCTTGATACATTTAATTAAATGTGGGACTTCGAATATGTAGTAATTTTTTTTACCCCCTTTTTAACTTGATTTGCACCCATTTACTGCACATAAGGCACCAGACGCCATCGTAGGTACACGTACAAACGAATGGAACGAATAAAATTTAACAACGAGCATACGCTTCGCTTGCGAAAACCGCACTGAATTTGGTCCGCAAACGGCCCGCAACCGCTTGGCCGGGCGGTAGGCAATTATAGCGCGTAAGTACATGGAGTGACGTAGGCCTGGCTTTACGCGGACCATAGGTGAGCCCTGAGGGCTCTCAACCCGATTGAGGTAAGCTAAGCGACATCGCCCAAGGGCTCCCCCTGTGGGGAACGGACCTCGGCTTGGGGCGTCGCTGGTGGCAAAGTGGGCATGCCCACGTTTGGATTTATGATTTTTGCGCGTCGCGATTTCGCACCTCGACGGCGAGAACGAAACCGTGGATATTTATGTGTAATGGCCTCGCGGGCCGTGTAAGCTCTTAATTGAGCGAGTGTGATATCGTCGTCGTCATCGTCGATGACATGCCGCGGACGTCGGATTTTTGAATTACAAGAGGGCGTGTAGGAAGCCGCCCCAACCACTAGTGGGTTGAGGTGTGTCATGGCAGAGACAGTACACGGCAGTACACCTAGATATACATATTGTAAATTAACCCTTCGAAATAGATAATCGTCTAATTACGGCTTTGTATAGTGTGGTCTCTGTCACACACTACCTCTGTGACGTTTGTCCACCGTTCATCGTTGTACAAAGGTAAGAGAGTGTAGTCGCATACCACGAAGTGTCGTACTTCGTGTCGCATACAGTCAAAATACATAATACATATTATGTATATAAAAATACATATTCAAACAGAATACATATAGAAATGTTAAAACCGCAGCAGGTAGGTGTAGGTGTAGGTATTTTATTGAATAACCAATAGAGCCATATTTGTTTTAACAGCTCCTAATAAATACTGGATTTAGTGCTTCATTCAAAGTCAGTGTGTGTGTGTGTGTGTGTGTGTATTGAATGTATATTGTGACAAAGGTAAAATATTTACAGTATGAAGGTCATCACGCGACGGCGACCCGCAAATAAACTGAACCATAAACTATAAACAATTAGTGACACGACATGGCAGGTGACGTCACCGCGCTCACAACCACCGACCTCATACACCGAGCTGATGTAACGATACAGGTTTAACTAATTGATACACAATTTTTTTGTTGGGTTTTGGATTTTAGTTTGAGATGGCCAGAGGATGTCGGCGATGTTTGCAGAGGTCGTCAATGTCTCGCGTGGAGGCTTGTCGGCCGGTGCTGATGGAGTAGTTGGGTCGGCGACACTGCGCCCTCTCCTTCCGGCTGGTGTAAGTCTTGACGGAGCATGGTTGTTACGGCAAGTACCTGCACACGGTCGCGAGGAGAGAGAGAGAGAGAGGTTGTCAGGAAGTAGAGCACGCCTCCCTTCCATCGCCCAGATGGTATGGGCGGGGTGTGTTCCGACCATAGCCTACCAAAAAAAAGAAAAAGTTTGTTTCATTTTTATCCTTGCGTGATGAACGTAGAAAGCTCGCAACCCAAAAACATTTAAGCGACAGGGCTCAAGGACACCCCCTGTGGGGTACGAGACTGGGTTCGGCGCGTTGCTGAGGACAATGTGTGATTACCTACGGTATTTGTATATATTATTACGCGGCACAGTTTCGCACTTCACCCGAGGGTGGAATGTGGCTTTCAGAATGTTAGTCCTCACCGACGCTGTATAATACAGTATAAACTTTGGTGATCTCGTAGTCGATCTCGTCGAGAACTAGCCTCGGCCGAGAGGTCATTGTGACCGAGGACGGCCGCGGCGGTTGTGGTCTGTTATTGTAGAGTCAAATATTACCGTGCACACTGCTTCATTCAGTAGACGTGTTCATGATGATTGATGGTCATGTGTAGATCGTCGTTGTGTGTGAACTGTGCGGTGTCACGGTGTCACGGTGCACCCGTGGGTTTTTGCGAGAACTTATTTTGTAGTGGTTATAGCGTACGACTCCATGAGTACTACACTGGCATACATGTATGGTGTAACGGGGCGTGTGCGGGCGGTGTCTATTGTAGTAGGATTTTGCATTTGACGCCCGAGAGATGGATTTGTGAAAGATGTGGATTTGAATGAAGTTCATGAGAGGTCGGCAGTCGGTACATCACCTGTGAAACATAACCGCTAAACTCTTTTCGGGGTTAATCTTGATGTTCCATTTCTGAAACCTGAAGTTAAAAGCATTAACTGCAACGTAGGGATGTCGGGTAATGACGTCCGAGTTGAGACCAGATGCGAATATAGAAGAAAAAGAAGAAAGAAAAAAGAATATGATTTATTTGGATTCTATAGAATGGCTATTAACAATTACAAAAATACTAACAAGAAGAATATTGAGAACAAAAAAGAACAAAGATAACAAAAGCATATTTAACCATACTGTAGTAGACCACAAAGACCTCAGCACCAAGCAAGCTGCAGTCCAATGTAGATTTTATATTGATTATGATCAGTTATTATTAAACATTTCATTTATGACAAATGTGTTCGAAACGTCGGGAAATTAAAAATCAAATACAAACGCGATAGAATTCGTAAAAGTAGTTTTATTTCAAACGTGTAATCTCATACTCTTGCTTTTGGGGTATCGCTGATGTATAGCGTCAATAGAAGGGGACAGAACCGAGCCTTGCGGTATGCTGGCCAATAGAAGGGGACAGAACCGAGCCTTGCGGTATGCTGGCCAATAGAAGGGGACAGAACCGAGCCTTGCGGTATGCTGGCCAATAGAAGGGGACAGAACCGAGCCTTGCGGTATGCTGGCCAATTGTAGCGGGTGCAGGGAGGATAGTATTTCTTCTATTCTGTAGCGAATGTTTCTGTGGATTAAGGTCTCTGACTACGAGGTACGAGGTAGTGAAGAATTCCTAATTGGAAAAGTGTGTAGACAAGGTTGCTGTGCCATATCTTGTGAAAGGCTTGGGCGACATTAAAGAAAAGTATCACCGTAAACACCATAAAGTAACTTGAAGTTGATACTTCTCACTATACGATGTACACACGAGTAATTGACTCTAAAGTTAAACTATTCGCGTAGTATGAGGAGGTTTCCCTCTGCACAGATATTTAATCTATTGTGAATTACACGCTCGTATATTTTACTTAGACTGTTAAAATGTTCTCAGTCTGTAAGTACTGTCTACGGATCGTTACCTGCCGGCTTCGTGGCTTGCTATTACGGTTGTACAGAACAAGATTGAGCAGGAAAGATTATGTATTGTATCGCGTCGTTACATATGCAGATCACGAATGCACGGATAGCGACGTGGTGCCTGCACCGGGTACACTGCACGTACGACGCGCCGTGCACACACGAAACAAATGTGTCGGACAACTGTTTGTGTGTCATCTAGTAGGCCAAACGGACAACCAAAAAAAAAGTGACGTCGTGAATTTTGTTTATACTCGGGTCAGTTATACTTCTAGTAGACATGGATGTGTATCCACTATTTTTTTTCGTGTAATGATTTATTGCTAAGTTATGAGCTTTTAAAAATTTACTAAAACTGAAGTCATGAATTTTTGAATGCTTATTATTTGTGTTAATTAATTTGTAAAAAAAAAACTATAAAGTATAAAGTATTGTTTCTTATAGTTAAAAAGTTGAAGTTTTTAATTTTTTTGTCCATTCAAAATTAGATTTTTTTTACATTTAATAAACCGGAAGTGAAAATTTTAAATCGATATTTGAGTAACGTCGACACATTTTTTTAATATTTTAATCTTCAAATAAAGCTTTAAGTGTACCAATTCTTCATAAAAAAATTAAAACGTGATCTCCAATAGTTTAAGAGTTACTAGACTTAGAGCATATAGAGTACATACACATAGTTATGATCAGATGATCACTTTCTATGCAATCGGTTTTATGCGCCAACATGCTAAAATACTACGCTATTAATGTTATATTCTTTCATACTTACATGCAAAAATATAAAAATAAACGATTTGTTATAATAATAACAAGTTCTACAAAATGTGACGGTCCTTTCGATGGTCTCTTTGGGGAAACTTTAAACCTTTGGCAACCCGTGCAAGTTTGCAGACTACGAATAAGGCTATCGCTACACCTACAAGATTATCTGAATGGGTCAAGTCATCATTGACTGAGACTTCTATTTACTACTGTTAGAGGGAAAGTATTCACAAGAGCGACATTTTCTACGAGTCCGTTTTGTTCCCGCTATCACCGTTCCAGGAACTAAACAACTGCATGCTTTTCTTCCAACCAACGAAGGCATAAGCTTACACATAAGTGTAAAGAGAATTAGTGCTAGTACAAATAGTAAAAATTACAAAATAAATCTCTCTATTTTAATGAACCCTGTCACTGTTTGTCAATTAATAAAACCGCTCTAAGTCTTAGACTGTTGGGGATTGCGTTTTAGTTTCTTTTTGTGACGAATTAAAGAAATCGGTTATTTTTATAATTTTGCATGTTAGTATGAAGGAATAAAATATGAATAGCGTAGTATTTTAGCATGTTGGCGCATAAAACCGATTGCTTAGAAAGTGATCATAGCTACGTGTGTGTGTACCTACGTACGTACTCTATATGCTCAAAGTCTTAAACTATTGGAGATCACGTTTTAATTTTTTTGTGAAGAATTGGTATACTTAAAGCTTTATTTGAAGATTAAAATATTTAAAAAAAGTGTCGAAGTTACTCAAATATCGATTTGAAATTTTCACTTCCGGTTTACTAAACGTAAAAAAGATCAAATTCTGAATTCGACAAAAAAAATAAAATTTCAACTTTTTAACTATAAAAAACAATACTTTATAGTTTTTTTTTTACAAAATAATTAACACAAATAATAAGCATCCAAAATTCATGATTTCAGTTTTAGTAAATTTTAAAAGCTCATAACTTAACAATAAATCATCACACGAAAAAAAAAAATTGTAGATACACATCCATGTCTACTAGAAGTATAACTGACCCGAGTATAAACAAAATTCAAGACCTCACTTTTTTTTTGGTTGTCCGCTTGACGTGAAATGCCCCCTATATATGATTGCTGTTGGTTAAGTGTCTTCTTTTTTTTATTGCTTATAGTGACAAACGAGCTAGCAGCACACCTGATAGTAAGTGTCACTGCCGACCATGGACCTTTGCTATAACCAAGGCTATAGCGAGGCCGCTGCCTACCATTATAACCCCAAACCCACCCAGTTGGGCTCCCGGCTCGCTCTAAGTTGTAACTAATGTACATATACATATGTAACGTTAAATAAAACATGTTAATAGCAAACTAAAGCCGCGTCACTGGCGATGGTGGTATTGGTGGTCACAGACCTGACGCTAGTCACACAAGTTGAACAATTAATGGACGCCATCGCTTCATAATGTTTATTTCAAATATATACATCGTATGACTATAGCGTTACAACATTTGAGCGACTAATTTAATATATAAAATATGTTTTATTTCTGTTTATAAAATATATCATTAGAGTACACGTATATACTTAGTCTGGCCATAAATACTGGTATAATTAAAAATAAACAAATAAACAGATATTACATTTAAATTTGGAATCTGTCATTTTGATATGGATTGTTCATTGTTTTTTCTCATTTTGGCGGCAATACATTGTACAATATTTTGCGATATTAAAATGGAGTGGGGTGATAAAGAGAACCGAATCGCTGTGATTGTATTACACAGAGTAGGTATGGAGCCAAATGCAATTTTTAAAACTCTCCATACGCTTGGTATTAGTAAAATGTTTATGTACCGGGCTATTAATGGGTACAATGAGACCTCTGTTTGTGTCAGAAAAAGATCTGGCCGGCCACGTACTGTTCGTACGAAAAGGGTGGTCAAAGCAGTAAGAGAAAGAATTCGAAGAAGGGATATAATAGGAATTTTATCTCGGGATGAAGATAGCAGCTAGAACCATGTCGCGAATTTTAAAAGATGACTTACGACTTGCAGCCTTTACGAGACGTACTGGTCCGATCCCGATCTTAATCCGCTGGATTATGATTTATAGTCAATTTTAGAGTGTACGGCTTGCACTAAACGTCATGATAATTTGGAGCCCCTAAAACAATTCATACGATTGGCACTGAAGAATTTTCCCATGGAAATAGTGCGTGCTTCTATTGACAACTGGCCTCAACGTATAAAGGACTGTATTGCAGCCAATGGAGAAGAGATATTTATGTATTAAATTAATAAAAGTAATAAATGTTATTTGCAAAAGATTTTTTTTTCTTTGTTACAGTATTTAAGGCAAGACTAGGTATACGTATGTCCGCCATGACACGACACGATATATTTTGTTAATTTTCTTTTATGAAACATTTTGCCATATGTTATGTATTTATTTACAAACGGGGCTATAAATATTTACTATAAAATATAGCTTCCGCCCAAGACTTCGCCCGCGTAGAAAGTAAGTTTCTCTAAGTTGAACTATCATTTCAAGGGAAAGTTAACGTACTGTGTACTGATATATTATGAAACAAGTTGTTGTGCAAGCTGTAAGGTAACGCAATAATTAATATTATTACTTTTAAATATACACGAGTTATTTTGTTTCTGTTACATTTGTGTTATGTTAGTTTCGCATGACTGTGGCCAATGTATTTGGTGGGTTAATTGACTTTTTATGGTTTGTTAAAATGTAAAAATAATGTTGGCCCGTGTTTTGTTGCGATGTACTTGGGAGATACGGCGACGGCCAACGTTATCGCGCGAGGCGGCCTCCTTGTGGTGTGTGGGGCCCGAGATGTCCTCACAGGAGCGGTGGTAGGTGATAGCGGCTATCGTCTACAGATATATTACGTACATACATAATAACTGTTGTCATATATATGTATACTTGTTGTAAGTAACATGTTATATACTTATTACTTTGATATATATACAGGGTGGAAGTGCACCGCTCCCGAAAAGAAAGACAGGTGACCCCACTAGTCCTATTTGTAATGATAAGCTTGAAAAAAAAATCGATTTGGGATGAAAAAAAAATGTTTTTTATCACCTCGAATATTAAGTTTTTTTCACATTACATCGTATTAGGATAGTGCCATGTAACGATAATTCCATAAAAAATACGTAACTTGAACTCAGATGAGAAAAGACGCAATCTATTCAAAACTCACGTTCATATGTTTAAGAGTTCAACGACCGTGGTAAAAAAAAATTTTTTTCATCCGAATCGATTTTTTTCTAGCCTATCATTACAAGTAGGACTAGTAGAGTCACCTGTCTTTGTTTTCGGGTGCGGTCCACTTCCATCCTGTATATACATTTTGTTGTTACGAGTCACACGGACGTGTAACATATGTATTGTGTTTTTGAGTGTGCTGCAGCAGACTGGCGAGGAGGGTGTGTAGGGTGCACACGCTCGACGTGGACTAACGCATCACCCGAGAGACTTACTATAGCTGCACACACCCCGCCCGTGGGGTGATCGCTGTTAGTGTACCTACTGTACTGTACGTATGTAGTTGTCAATGTTTACAATAGTGTGACGTCACTGTGTACTATACAACTGTCTATTGCAAGTGTTACGTTATCTCGCGATGACGTCAGCCACCTGCGCCCCTCACACATGTATGGTGGGTGACGCTCGGTAATACTCCTGTGTCGAGGGTCACCACCGCACCATACGCCTTGTGCACCTCTCGGACGGTGGTGAGTACGACGGGTCGTGTGACGTCACTGCCCCTCCCGTGCCGTCGACCTCACTCGTAGTACAGATCAAACAGGTGTTGTATAGCAATATGTATAACGTATGCCGCACGCGTGCTGATGGAGACCTACACTTGGGTAGGTAATGCAAATACAACAACTTGTGGCATTAGACATTATAAGTTACGCACTCTCTTCAAGTTGACAAATAAAGATTAAGTTTAGGGTTTCTCATTACTTTCACTATTGATGTTACCAATTAACACTACGGAGACTTGAATAATAATAAATCGTATTTGTGTATAAATACAATTGAACAATGAAGTTGAAAAAATAGTTTTGATTTGACTCTCTGTGCAAAAATATATCGTGAGTGGTACAATGTTTCATGTCATCGCCATCATCATTTGCCTGCCCTCATCCCACGCTAAGTGGGTGGTACAATTTTTCATGTGTAGTAATTAAAAAAAGATCTATTTAGTTTTAAAAAAGACGTAATAGTTTCACAATAACGGTGGATGAAAGTAAGGAATGCTCTTTATAATTAAATGTTTCACGTGGTGACATTATAATCGAAAACAACATTATTTTATGTTACACAAGATGTGAACAGTTTGTACATCTCGTCCACTGTCGGTCTGCCGCCCCGTGCCCCGTGCCCCATGCCCCGTGCCCCGTGCCCCGTGCCCCATGCCCCGTGCCCCGTGCCCCGTGCCCCGTGCCCTGTACTCGTACCATAACACTTTATAACCATTTAATTGTTAGAACTTTAAATTGAAAAGAGAGGAACGAACGCAATTTGTGCAAATGTTTAGTTGTAGTTGTACAATACAGCCGTCCAGCGCTGCCGTCGCCGTGTCAGGCCTGCTCGTTACGATTAATACGCGTTCTTTTACAATATCTCCAACCTCACATATTTTGGATTGCATATTTTGTTTATGAACCATGCGATGTATTTGTATGGCAGGCTGCGGGTGCATACATTATGAGTAATTGTTATGACACGCGGCCATTGTTGTCACAGCGCGCGCACACACACACACACTGTCGCGACACACCGTTATGTTATCAAATATCCCGCACATCTGTATATCGAGGTACCGTACCGTACAGTGTACAGCAGATGGCGCATCAAGTGGGAGAATGTGGTAGTCGTTACGCTCTACAGACGGGTAGGTGATGCCCTCGATGATACACGTCTCCCGTGAGTGGTGGGGCCGCGATGTATACTTGGTCGGTCACCATACACAACACGCCGCATGTGTCACACAGTGCCGGTGACAGCGAGCACCTTGCAACACGACGCGGTCACGTGGTCGGTGTGACCGGTGACGTCACACGACCCGCGGCCGGCACACCACTCGCTATGTGACCACGGACATCACCTGTGTATAATACGAATTTAAAACTAAATAATAAAGTTACCACGACCAATTAGGTATTGTGTCACAAAATACTCAGCCTCCATCCACCAACATTCGTGAACAATGTAGCGATTTTATTGCGGTAGCGCCGTGGAAGGGGACACTGTGTTCATAGTTAATGTAACACATTGTCGACTACAAGTGTACGAGTACACACACAGCGGGACCGCGCCGGTACTAACTCGTGGCAGTGCCGTCAGCCCGCAGCCCGGACAGATGTAGTGGAACGAACACACTACAGATATGTGGCCACGTACATAGGGTTCAGTATTGAACACGTAGCCCCCTCCCCCCAAGTACACGTTAATATTGTTGTGAACACATAGATGTACCATTTCCATATTTCACTTACAGTGTCAACATGCTCGACAAATTAATTTTTTTTCTAATATAAAGCTGAGATAGCGGGCTGATTGTTTCCTTTGACTGTCGTATTGTCGAATACGCGGCGACAATTATAAATGTAACAGAAGTATTAATTATCGTATATTTCCTTCATTGAGACATGTTGTCACTGTTATCTCTAAACTGTCGTTAGTGTTCGCGCAGCCGGAGCTGGCCTCGATGTACCACCGGGCGGCGTTTGTGGTGGACACGTCACCACGCACGTAACACAACCGTTACGAAATAGAAAGTTGTTTTGACATAATTATACAATTCATTAGACAAATGTTACGAGCCATTACACACACACACACACACACACCATTATAATATTAATATTTAAGTTGTTTTAATTTTTTCAGTCTGTTTCTATGACTGAGCCGGCTGGTCCATGATAGTACGACACATTCACAGAAAATTGACGCCTGGCTAGGAGCAATTTGTTTGCAGTCTAAGAGCTTGAAGACATCTTCTACCGCCGTGATGAATAGTTTCGGAGGGATAACATCTCCCTGTATCACACCTTTCTGCAACTGGATCGATTTCGTACTCTTATCCCGGATGTTGACCGACATAGTCGCGTTTCTATTCAAGCATTTCATCACTTCGATGTATCGGTAGTCAATTTGGTGCCTCTGAAGGTACTGCGGCACTGACCAAGTATCAACATCATCAAAGGCTTCAATAAAATAATCATTGATCGTTACTGATGCGACATTAGCAACAATGTAACAAACACACCTTTATCTTGATAATAAATTATATTTAACTATTTTTTTTAGTAAAACTATATCGCTTTGGTGTTGCCATTGTGACGTTTGGAAGGATTTTTAATATGATGTCACATAATCGTTTTCTCAACTTCGAGCTTTTTCTTTTGCTGCATGTATTATGTGGACTGTGAAGAAAATGTTATCCATCATTTTGTCTTCAAGCTCTTTCATTTGGTTTCACCCATATTAAGGTGATTGAAAAGAAATTGCAACCCGCCATCCTATACCCGCCATCCTATACCCGCTATACCGTCTGCCGTCTGCCGTGTCGGTGTTCGTGTGGTATTACTACCTTCATCAGTGTCGACATTTCAAACCCTTTCATTTGACACGCACATATAAAAGGCGTTAAAAAAATATAGTCATGTAATGTTGAAATGACGACCATATTGTAATGTCATCAATTTTAAGGTAGGTAGGTTTTCTACGTTTGATAACTTTTTTTTTATTTGATACGTATACTGTGTAGAGGGGTGAAAAGGAAATGTAACTCACCATGTTGAAACGGTATTTATATTCAATTTAGTGTGATATCATTGATTTTATAAGCACACTTATTTGATGTCCATATTGAAGAGGGTGATTAGCAAATGTTCATAGAAGGTGTCGAGTGCAATTTGTGAGGTCGGTCGCAGTGTCAGCCAGTACTGTACTACTACACCTGTGTCACCGTCACCACACCGCACGTCACTACAACAGTGCACCAACAATTAGTATTGCAGTACATTCACCATCTGCGATCGATTACATCGCACTCCGTCGACTGTGGCGGTGTGCAGGTGGCGCAGTAGTCGAAATATCTATCTGCCGTCTCAAGTGTCCGAGTTCAGTTGTAGTTTTTAGTCCACAGAGTATTGCTCTGATGTTACTTAATTGTGTTTACGTAGAGTCTCTCGCAGTACATCAATTATTTATTCAGCGCAATGTGTTATCTATATAATTAAAGATTGAATGTTGCTAAGCGCAAAACTAGAGAACGGCTCAACCAAGTCGGCAATTTTTCCCCCTATGTTCCTTAAGGCATACGGAAGGCTTTATTAAAAAAAAATTAAGAATATGTGAGGACAATAGTAAAAATAACAATGTTCTTTTCACTTGGTTGAGAGAACGTTCTATAATACAGATGTAAATAAAATAAACTTCAAAATTCAAAATGAAATTGCCGGTGAATTAAAGACGACGACGACGATACGACTCAGTTGGTTGAGGAACTAATCAAGATGATATCGTCAACTATCTACCACAATGTTTAAACTCATTGTCTACGCGAGGATCTCCACTCCACTAATGTTGAATTGAATGTAACATCGGTAGTAATAATGATACGAAATATTAAGCAGCTGCGTCTTTGTAACGGCGGCGACGCACGACTATCAGGGAAAAAGTTAATTAACGATCTTATCGAAGCAATGATTGTAAAAGTTAAATATAAGGGAGAACAAATGTCGATAGCTACCCCAAATCACAATGTTACCAACTGACGTAACATTTTTTCAAATCAAATCAAATCAAATCTGTTGGACATAGCCACCCCACGAGAATGCCATTTAAAACGGTCCTGTGCCACCTGCATCCATTACGGGTTGAGAGCCCTCAGCGCTCACCCACAGTCCGGGTAAAGTTGTCATAGCCATCTGAGACTAGAACGCGTACTAGTGGCCCACCCGCAATGCGTAGAGAGGTATATTGTAGGGCGGGTCTACGGGGTCGTGCGCCGCTTCTCCCGTCGCCCCGGACGGATTAGCGGGGCGTGACCGTTCCGTAGCCCGCCGCCAAAAAAAAAAAACAAGTCATCTGAGGCTAATAACTAAGACACACAAAAAAAAAAAACCTGCATCCATTGATGATGTCGTCAGTCCACCTAGTAGGGGGGTCTTCCTACGCTGCATCGTCCGATTCGTGGTCGCCAAAAAATAAAAATTCTGCCAAGAAATATATCTAACTATTATACAATAATAGTTAGATACATATATTTGTTGGCAGATTTTTTTGTAGATATCAATAAGAACTAAAAACCCGTAGTACCATACTTTGTTCTATCGCCGATAGCTATCTAAGAGTAAGCCTATAAACATATTTGTTTTATACCTTGGGTTACAATAATGCAATTTTCTTAAAGATCTCTATATTTTTAAGACTACGAGAAAAATAAAGAAATAAAAGGTAACGGTAAAATAAAAGGTAACGAAAAATAAATAAATAAAAGGTTATACCTTTTATTTATTTATTTTTATGGGTTAATAATGCCATAATCGCCACGCTCGGCAGGCGGATTGGCGATCGCGGTAGATGTTATTAAGTACAACCAAAGTATAACCTTACTTTTCTATAATTGGGCGTTCTATGGGTGAACAAAAATAGGTTATGATCGGTGCAATATCTACAGACAGTTTTCATTGCAAATAAACAACATACAAACAAAAGAATCTTTTATAATGTTAGTATAGATATTACAGTCGACGAAATAGAAAACTTATGTGTGTGAGTAGTTTATTGTTGGTACATAATGTGGTAAATAAAACCGGAGGTGTCAAGGGACACCCGGATGGAACGAAGTTCTATTTTAATTATATAATTTTTTTCTGCCTTAAGCGATTTTTATCGTTATATTTTAGCCAATTTGCAAAATATCTTTATAAATTATAGCCTATGTGTTATTCTGATGTGCAAGCTATATTACTATAAATTTCATCAAAATCCATTCAGTAGTTTTTACGTGAAAGAGCAACAAACATGTTCACATCCATACATTATTAAAAAATTTCACGTTTATAATATTAATAATAGGATATACAATTCCACTAGACTACCAAAACTTTTCGGCCCCGAGCTCGAACGCGAGTCGGCCACGCGGCCCGGTCACGGGCGAAAATAATTTCGTTGCGCATTATTTTGATTTTGCTATATCTCTTAAGGTATTGATTTAATTTGCATGGTCTGAAGGAAAAAAAATATCTTCATGAAATGCTCAAGCCAACTAATGTATTTAAAATGATAAGGATTAATACAGTATTTGTGTAAATAGCTTTTCAATTACCGTTTTATAATAGAACATTTTTTTAAAGTATTAAAATGGATATAGTATGTTATCCTTAAGAGATAGATATATACCATCGCGGACTTTTTTGTAGGCCTTTTTAAGCTGTATAATACTGTAGTACTTTATTTTGATCTATTTCGTAGGGTTCAGCCAGCGTTTGCAATGTAAGCGCAAAATAATGTGTTTATTTACGACATCACATTAGAAACCTCTAAAATTATCAGTGTTTCTCTAGTACATTATGCATATATTATACATATAAACCTTCCTCTTGAATCACTCTATCTATAAAAAAAATCGTCGCGACACCACACTGTTCAATGCGAAATAGAAATGAAAATATCTGGCTTGCTTTCTATAAGAGAGCCGACGAGCGACGCCGCACAGCTTACAATAGCTTACTATAGCAAAAAGTGTCGTGACAACTTTTCGTAAGAATTTTTTCCGTCTAGCCCCCTTTCACAACGCGCGATAAGGAACTTCGTTCCAATAACGTGATCACTGGACACCCGGCAATACCGTTATATTTATTTCATTTTTACCATTAACTTTTGACAGATGGAGGTCTGTCCGCGTGGGGGCGGATAGTTAATAATATAAGTGAAATATCATGTTATAATGAATAAAGTTACCGCAGTATACGTTGTACTGCGGTAACCACGATTACTTGTGGCCGACACAACATACACCCGTGTTATATCGTACACACAGCCTACTGCCCAGCGCGCACTTGTTGACTTCAGTTGTATACACAACTACCTCCTTTGTCTGTCTGACGTCAATCTTCATTAGAAATGTGATGTTGTTAATGATACGACATCAGACGGGATTGGCAGCTGGAGGTCGTTGTAAAGCTCTTAATCGTCGTTAACGACGTCCGCGCGCGAAGTGAAGGTCAGTGGGGTTGTAGCCGTCACCACATGCCTGCAACACTGAACGACGTGTTGATCACTTGACAATACAATATTTCTTACCAATACGGGTGAGAGAGATGGTTGCGAACAACATGAAAATAATTACACTAAAATAACTACAGTGATGGTTTTTTTTAATTGCTTACGGTGACAAACGAGCAAGCAGCAGACCTGATGGTAAGTGTCACTGCCGCCCATGGACTTTTACTATAACCAAGACTATAGCTAGGCCGCGCCGCCTACCATTACAAACCCCAAATCAACCGCAGTTGGGCTTCCGGCTCTCTATCGAACGAAACGCAATATCACATTGCCATTACTCAGACGTCAATCTTCTGCTCAGTGTGGTTTGTGGTACTACCCCGGACGGACCGGCCCGCGGCTGTCCACTGCGTGGTCCTCCCACTAACAGTTCCACGTACATGTTGTTACTGAAACTTTATGTGTATTGTTGAGCGGCACCGCAACACTGTGTGTTAGTCACCGTACTACTCACTGTACATTGCGGGCGGTGTTGTCACTGCTTGCCGAGCACGTGGTGAACACAACACTGTGTTAGTCACCGTACTACTCACTGTACATTGCGGGCGGTGTTGTCACTGCTTGCCGAGCACGTGGTGAACACAACACTGTGTTAGTCACCGTACTACTCACTGTACATTGCGGGCGGTGTTGTCACTGCTTGCCGAGCACGTGGTGAACACAACACTGTGTTAGTCACCGTACTACTCACTGTACATTGCGGGCGGTGTTGTCACTGCTTGCCGAGCACGTGGTGAGCACAACACCAGTTTGTACAGCAGTAGAACGACTGAGAAGTTATTCACGAATAAAAATAACGGTCACATGTAGGAATTTGTTTCCAATAGATGTGAAACGATTTAACAATAGATGTGGTCTCAAGCCCCACGTGTGATATCATTTATCGTTCACAAACAAGTTTATATAGGGTATAAATATCGAATGCTAACGCGTAGACGGCTTTCTGTTGTGATATCTAATCTGTGGTAGAAGGTAGGTACTTAGGTAGCCTGTTAATAAGTTATGTGTAGTTATGGAGGTTCAGGTGTATATCTATGTCAGTTGTTTGGTGTTAGATACTATTATATATTGTTATTGCGTGTTAACTAATGTGCTTGTTGTTGTCGTAGCTGTGACGTCGTGTCGTACTCGTGTCGCTGTCGTACGCTGTTGGGGGGGTTCGTTACCACCGCCACCCCTGGCTCTATACGTGATAAACAAAGTTTGGATATTTTTAAATGTCGTATTACAATTAATGAATTATATTATTTATGTATCTAAGTGTGAAGCTTTAGTATTAGACAAACATCAGTTGCGATACGTATTGATATACGAACTGTACGGTACGGTACGGTACGGTACGGTACGTGCTGTACTAATATATATTGTATAAACAACATTTGGTGTTCACGTTTCATCACTTCGCTTGATTTTTTCAATATGTTTTAATTATTTTAGTTTAAATAGACACGCTGTTTATATTTGTATACATATACATATGTATATGTATGTGTATATATAGACAACATTCGTTTGATTGTTATTACCTATATATATATTTAAGTTTAAAATAAGCGATATATTGTTATCGTCTGTCTGTATTGAGTACCTACAACAGGGGGCCTGTGCTGTGACAGCTCACCGCGTGTCTGTCTAATGCTGATGTGAGTGCTACAGTCGACACTGTCACTCACACAATACACATTACAGTTGCCATCATCATCATCTCAGCTCATATATGTTCCACAATGGGGCTCGACCCTCCTTTGTAATGGGAGCACCTATTATAGCACGCAGGTCGGACGTGTTGGTATAGGGTTTTGTTTCGAAGTTTCCTTCTCTTACATAGATGATCCCTTATTCTCTTACGATCTGGGTAATCGTAAGAGACGACTAAGGGATCATCTAATAATATCGGGTAATAATATAATATTTTAAAATAACTTTAGAATGTTATACGTAAATAAAGTTCAGTATTGTCTATAGAACGCGGCACCCATTTAGATATCAACTGGTTTGTTGTTGAACTCAACAATCAACAAACACGCAATAATTATTGTAATATTGAACTTGGCTTACGTTTTCACATTCATATTTTGATGACATATCATTATTTTTGTAAATAAATATAATATTATTCAAACGCGATCTACTTAATAATTGTAATGTTTGGAGCTATTGTCTACGTATTGTTGTGTATCAAGTTACTTCAGTCCATTCAAATTACGAGGATATAAAACGCAACCCTACAGGTTAGGGATGTTCATACAAAAAAAATATCGATACTTTTTTCGATATAATACATTGTGGTGTTCTATCGATACTTTGCGATATATCGTAGAAATGTATAGATATCTTTAATATATCGTAAAACATGTATTTTTTGTATTTAGCTAATCTATAATATTAAATATTTGACAGAGTTCGCTTTTTGGCTGTTGAGATGAATATACATTGAAGGTTACGGTTATACATGTACTATGTAGAGTAGTAACGAAATGTTCGTTATTGCTAAGGCTAGTTTATTTAATGACTCGGGGGTTACATTTTATTTTTACTTTAGTTATTTTACTCAAACGTATTTGTTATAATTTTTTACGATATTTGGTATATCAGATGAAATGTATCGATTGTGTATATCGATACTAAATTATTCGATAATATCGGGTAGAAGCGATATATCGTATTCATTTATCGATATTTTATGAAATATAGATATATATCGTGCACTCCTACTACAGGTACGACTACGGTACTGAGAACGTACTCGACGCTCATGCGACGTACACGACCTCCCACGGTCAGCCGCGTTCACTTCACTTTGTGTTTGAAGTATGTAGAAGTAGGTTTTGGGTAGTGATTAAGTAAGAATACAATTCATTATTCTTATTGAACATTTCTTTTTTTGAAGTGATACTTCTTTATTTTTAAAAGTATAATAGATTTAATTTTGGTAGACAGTCGCCTGCGAAGCAAAATATTGGACGCAAGAGCCTACAGGGGCCCCACAGTCGATACGGACCACTATCTCGTTATTGCGAGATTTAGTGGTCTGTTCAGAAAGTGGAGGCACTGGCGAGAGCGTGTCCACTTCGGAGGGCTTGAAAGAATAAAGGTTGAAAGGTTGCAAGAAGAGTGTGTAAGAGAAAAGTATGCAGAGGGTGTCCGAGAACGGCTGACGATGGCAAGCCAGCCGCAATCGGACATTGAAGAATGCTGGAGAGTATTGAAAGAGAGTATGGTAGATACAGCGAAAGAAGTATGTGGAAGTACAAAGAAGCGTAGAAAAACAAATGGTGATGCATGGTGGGATGGGGAAGTAGCAGCTTCCGTAGAGCAAAAGAAGAAAGCGTGGCTGGACTATGTCTCTTCTTTGAATCTGAATGACAGTATGACTGAACAGAAGAAAGAAATATATCGGCAATGTAAGAATGACACCAAGGCCTTAGTGAAAAAGAAACGTGATAGAGCAAGTATGAGTGCAGAAGATAGGCTGACTAAAAACTTCGAGGGTAACACCAAACTCTTTTGGAGGGAGGTGAAGAAGTCTCGGGGTGGTTGGTCAGCCTTCCGAATGAATAGAATAAGGTCTAAAGGTGGAGACATTCTTACACAAACACAAGACGTGTTAAGCCGATGGAGTGAATATTTTGGCGATATGTATGCGGATGCTACGGTTGGCGCCGGTGTCGCATGTGGTCTAGTAGATCAACATTCAGCGACGGCGTCCTCCGATGGCATCAGTATGGATGAAGTTGAATGGGCGATAAGAAGTTTAAAAAATGGTAAGGCAGCGGGCATTGATATGGTGTCTGTCGAGATGATCAAGCTTGGTGGCTCCTGTGTCTGGGAGGCGTTCCTGTTGCTCCTCAATTTATGTTGGAGCTCGGGAATGGTTCCCGGGGACTGGAATAGCGCAGTCATCGTGCCTTTGTTTAAAAACAAGGGTTCACGTTATGACTGCGCAAATTACAGGGCCATAAGCTTGACCAGTTTGGCAGCAAAATTCTATGGTAAAATTATTGAAAGGAGAATGACGATGGTGTCCGATGGTTTACTGTGTGAGACACAAGGAGGTTTTAGGAGTGGAAGGGGATGAATGGATCAAGTGTTCTCTCTGCGCAACATTGTCGAGAAGCATCTGGCTCTAGGTCAGAGGGTTTTCTGCAGTTTTGTGGATCTGGAGAGAGCATTTGACACGGTTGTACGAAAGGAACTTTGGGACATTTTACCGGAGTATGGTATTAACGGTAAACTGCTACAGGCTGTGCAGTCCAGTTACAAGTGGCAGTCCAGATAGGCGACTCAGTGGTCACTGCTCTGCTTTATGCAGATGATGCAGTCCTGCTGGCACAGTCAGCGACTGACCTGCAGACCCTAGTCGACACAATGACAGAAGATTGTAAGAAAAGGGGTCTACGCGTGAATGTGAGCAAAACCAAAATAATGGTCTTTGAAAGAGATAAAACCAGAACAGATGTAAGAGTAACAATAGGTAATGATGTACTAGAGCAAGTGGATGAATTTGTATATCTTGGATGTGGATTTAGCCGAGATGGAAGGTACACCACTGATATAGAGCGAAGAGTGAATGCGGGAAATAGAGTGAACGGAGCGTTGGGGCAACTTCTCGGCAGCCACCACCTCAGCCAGAAGGCACGTGTAGCAATACATAACGCAGTGCTTGTCCCAACATTACTGTATGGAAACGAGAGTTGTGTATGCAGAAAAGAGTATGAAAGTAAAATTAATGCGGTCGAAATGCGATATCTGCGGAAAATCTGCGGAGTTAGGCTGACCGACCGCATTCGTAACGACGACGTAAGAGAGCGAGTAGGTATGAAAGAGAGTATTGGTGTAAAGATGCGAAAGGGCATGCTCCGATGGTTTGGACATGTGGAAAGAATGCCGAACGAACGTCTGGTTAAGAAGATATACAATGCGAAAGTGGAAGGATGTAGGTACCGAGGGAGACCGAGACTAACCTACCTAGACCAGATCGGTCATGTACTGAAGGAAGGTGGAGTCAAGAGTCTCCGAAACCGGCGAGCGTGTATGAAGAGAATTATGAATGTTGAGGAAGCGAGTGAAGTATGCAAAGATAGAGTTCTCTGGCACTCTGTTTTCTCTGCCGACCCTGCAAGGGATATGGCGTGATGATATGTATGTGTACTTCTTTATCGGCGTTGGAAAAAATTTACTGTCATATTTTTCCGTTACGCCATCTTCTTTTGAAGGTAAACTTTTTGCGCGCATGAGGGTAAAATTTTACACGACACGAGAGAGAGAGAGAGAGATAGAGTACACGCTATTGGTTGATGTATGTAAAATAGATTTAAAAAAATAGTTTGCTAAAGTTTCACTTCTGATATGTGTACTTTGTACACACGCATTCGTTATTCGCGCCTGCGCCGTCCCGGCCGCTGGCGGCGGCCCGAGTCAAAGGAATCCCCCCGGACTCGTTCCGCCTCTTCCTTCCGCGAGATGACAGCCTCGCAGAAGGCGGCGACCGCATCCCAGTTCCTGACGCTGTCGACCATCGCTTTCGCGACAGCCGGCAGCGTCAGGTTGGCACCGATGACAGCGACGAGGTCACAGCGTTGCCGGGCCCAGGTCACGCAGACCTCCAGCGTGTGTTGCGCCGTGTCCTCGTCACTGCCGCACTGGTGACAGGACGGAGTCGACTCCCTCCTTACGACCATGTGCATGTATTTGCCGAAGCAACCGTGCCCCGACAACACCTGCACCAGCCGGAAGGAGAGGACCCCGTGCCGCCGCTCCATCCACTCCGTCAATACGGGCCGGAGGGTCTCAACGGTAAGAACACCGTGCCTAGGCCTCTCCAGCCGCGTAATCCAACGGGCGATGACGTCTCAGCGAGCGTCCTGGCGCCAGGTGGCTATCTCGCTAAGCGATGGGGAGCCACCCTCGCAAACCAACACGCATGCCGCCTCTATATCCCTCGGGGGGGTCCCGGCCAACACGCACGCCGCCTCTATATCCCACGGGGGTGTCCCGGCCAACACGCATGCCGCCTCGGTCGACACCGTATTATTCTTGTTGACCATAGGTATATAACATCTGTGCAAGGGAAGGAAAACTCGATATCAAACCTATCGACTCGTCTGACAAACGTTGATATAGTATATAGTAGATCAATTTTCCTCTTGTTGTGGGGGAGGTCTGAGCCCAGTAGTGAGACCTCTATCAGTTGAAATGATGATGAAGTTTTGGTATTAAAGTATCTGAACATGATAATACAGCATGCCAATATGGAACTGGAGGAGGAGGAACTGCAGGAGTGAACAATAAAGATTTTGCTTTTATAATGACCACTTAGTCTCACCTGATACAATTGAATTATTTGAAACATTTTCAAATCTTATAAAGTCGCTGATTTCTATTTTTCCATTGTGTACACGTAATTACCGAGCTGGATACATTTGAACTTTGTACGTCAACTGGATGTGGGTTAGGTATTTGATCTGTGTGTGAGTCAGATCATAAATAAAACGATTTTGTACGTTAATATCAAAATTATCTGTTTAAGTTGGATTTATAGAATTTCGGAAACAAATTTATCAGTCAGTTTAATATAAATACCAAGTATAGTGTATGTACGAGTGTGTATGTCAAATGGTATTCGGTTTGTGAGGAGGTCAATGGGGCTCGAAATGTTTTGTGTAAACTTACACACGGCGCGGCTTGCGACTGACGAGCTCATTGCTTAAACATGGCTTTAGATCTCTTAACTATTGTTATTTACATGTAATATCAATTGTATGACAGATATTAGCAGTAGATATGTTGTACGTGACGCGCGAACACTCTGTACGATCTCATTGATCTGGGTCTAGAATCATCCGGCGAGACATCGCGCACTATAGTTCATCTAATCTAAGAAGTGCATTATGACGTTTTGCATTTTTTAATACACAATAACCTTGGTCAAACGTATATACATGATTGCAAACAATAAATCTGAAATTTTAAAGAACTATTAAGTTATTTACATAATTAACGTTGCGGGTAACTCTCTTGTACAATAATCTAATGTTGAAACTCGTAAAACTAATTTAAAATAAAAATAACATGGTAAATAGTAATAGTTATTGACGATCTGACAATGTCACGTCATTACGTTCTATACAGTAGTGCTTGACAACTTCCAATTTACGAATATCCAAACAATTGTTAAAAATGTTAGAATAATATAATTAATCGAATAGAAATTTTGACAGAGATGTACATTTCGACAATTTTATTGGTAAGGAAATAATTATATTAATGTTCGCGACGATGATAATTCAAGTAATAGTAGTGATTCTGAAATCTGAATAAATAACTATTTCCAAGTTCAGTTTTTGTTTTTACTTAACCTAATCTTACTAAATATGATGAATAGAATTTATGCTGAAATAATTAAATTTGTTTAGTATTAATTTAGCACTTAATTTATCTCCTTTTCGAAAAATATAAAATAAACTGATTATTAATTAAAAAGAATCAACATCGATTTCTCACTAAAATCGGACATTTTCGATAGCGATTATTTGGTTCACATACCTAGACAACTTACTCCGACAGCTGTCAAAGTGGAGTTTTTGGCGGGAATCTAAAACGTCATGTGGTGCTCTTGTATTATATTCGATATGTTAGTGTTTTAACGTGTTATATTAGATAATTTTGATGACATTTTATGTAATGTGATGTGACGGAACTGCTGAGATGTAGTGAATATCATATAAAAGTGCATTACAACGTTTTCGTTTTTCATCAAAATTCTCACAAGATACCATTAACAGTGTGGCAATAGCACTGTTGATGGCGACAATTTGACTTACTGACGGACAAATGACTAATCTGAAGACACTAAAACGGACAATGACTAATCTGAAGACACTAAAAACTTGAATATAATTATAACTCGACACTGGCAACAATGGCTCATTTAAGTAGCTGATTGCCAATACATAAAAATAAGAAGAAGAAGCTGTCAAAGTGCACTTCTTAGATTAGATAGACTATAGGTACTGTTGTGTGGTCACACAGCCACGGCTATAGCTCGCGACTGGCGACCTGCTCGTGCGTGCGACGCGGCTGCAGTGTGCCGCGTGTCTACACGTGTACAGGTGTCCCCCTGCTGTACTCACGTCATTGTAGGTACTTTACATAAAACTCGTGGGGTAACTATTATACCAACTATTGAATTTATTTCGCATTTAGCTAAACCACTCACAGCGTTCATTATAGAAGGGTTCAGAGTCATTATAGAAGGGTTCAGAGTCAATATCGGTTAAAACAAAAATCAATAAACGACGTACCCGAGGTCGAGCGTCACCGAGCGCGGTGGTGGACCTTTAGATACGGCCCATATAAAACAATTTGATTCTGAATTAACTCGAGGAAGATGAAAAGACAACAGACCGTTCGGCAAACATAATCATTGTAATATTTCAAGTCACGTAGAATATAAAGTTGTGTAACGTTACCGTACGAGATTTATATATATATATATACGAACTAACACGAATGCAACCAAACTCATGAAATACCTTTATCAATTTATTTAAAAATATCAACAACTCGCAGCTACAGCGCAGCGCAACGAACGGAACACAGCGCCGCTGGATATTTATTTCAAAGTTAAAATTAACACACTTGAGAATTCTTTTTAATATTTATTATGTGTTTATTTAGTTTTTGGTTCAGGGTAGTGTCAGACATCGACGTGTTAGCTCGAGCTGTGTGAGCTGACACAGAGCGGCCGGGCCGGCGCAGTACTGCCCACTGCATCGTGTCGGTATCAACACTTTGTACAACATCACACAACGTAAACAACAAACATGTTATTAAACTATATACCTATATTATTTGAGTTACATGTACGTCGTGGTTAGTGTGCGACGAGTGACCTCCTCCTCCTCCTCCACCTCCTCTTCCTTACCGTGCTCATTTTATTGTATATAATTAATGATATTTTTTTTTGTCAAAGTCACTTTTCATACTCTCAACATTCGTTATAATTTATTTCAATGTTGTATGTTTTGTATTGAACTGTTCACAGATATTGTTTGTAATTATATGTCGCCTGCACCCGCACCGGCCCTCGCACCGGCCCCCGCACCGGCCCTCGCACCGGCCCTCGCACCGGACCTCGCACCGGCCCTCGCACCGGCCCTCGCACCGGCCCTCGCACCGGCCCTCGCACCGGCCCCCCACCGGCACTGTCAACAATACTTTAAAATCTTCTATATCTACATACATATCATCACGCCATATCCCTTGCAGGGTAGGCAGAGAGAACAGAGTGCCAGAGAACTCTATCTCTGCATACTTCACTCGCTTCCTCAACATTCATAATTCTCTTTATACACGCTCGCCGGTTTCGGAGACTCTTGACTCCACCTTCCTTCAGTACATGACCGATCTGGTCTAGGTAGGTTAGTCTCGGTCTCCCTCGGTACCTACATCCTTCCACTTTCGCATTGTATAATCTTCTTAACCAGGCGTTCGTTCGGCATTCTTTCCACATGTCCGAACCATCGGAGCATTCCCTTTCGCATCTTTACACCAATACTCTCTTTCATAACTACTCGCTCTCTTACGTCGTCGTTACGAATGCGGTCGGTCAGCCTAATTCCACAGATTTTCCGCAGAGATCGCATTTCGACCGCATTAATTTTACTATCATACTCTTTTCTGCATACACAACTCTCGCTTCCATACAGTAATGTTGAGACAAGCACTGCGTTATGTATTGCTACACGTGCCTTCTGGCTGAGGTGGTGGCTGCCGAGAAGTTGCCCCAACGATCCGTTCACTCTATTTCCCGCATTCACTCTTCGCTCTATATCAGTGGTGTACCTTCCATCTCGGCTAAATCCACATCCAAGATATACAAATTCATCCACTTGCTCTATTACATCATTACCTATTGTTACTCTTACATCTGTTCTGGTTTTATCTCTTTCAAAGACCATTATTTTGGTTTTGCTCACATTCACGCGTAGACCCCTTTTCTTACAATCTTCTGTCATTGTGTCGACTAGGGTCTGCAGGTCAGTCGCTGACTGTGCCAGCAGGACTGCATCATCTGCATAAAGCAGAGCAGTGACCACTGAGTCGCTCATCTGGACTCCCACATTCATATCGTTCAACCTTTGGAGACATTTATCCAGATATATGATAAACAGCCTGGCTGACAGAACGCACCCCTGCTTAACGCCGATATTGACGTCAAACCAAGGCGACATTCCATCATCCAGCCGCACACAGGCTCTACAGCCCATGTAACTGGACTGCACAGCCCGTAGCAGTTTACCGTTAATACCATACTCCGGTAAAATGTCCCAAAGTTCCTTTCGTACAACCGTGTCAAATGCTCTCTCCAGATCCACAAAACTGCAGAAAACCCTCTGACCTAGAGCCAGATGCTTCTCGATAATGTTGCGCAGAGAGAACACTTGATCCATGCATCCCCTTCCACTCCTGAAACCTCCTTGTGTCTCACACAGTAAACCATCGGACACCATCCTCATTCTCCTTTCAATAATTTTACCATACACTTTTGCTGCCAAACTGGTCAAGCTTATGGCTCTGTAATTTGCGCAGTCATAACGTGAACCCTTGTTTTTAAACAAAGGCACGATGACTGCGCTATTCCAGTCCCCGGGAACCATTCCCGAGCTCCAACATAAATTGAGGAGCAACAGGAACGCCTCCCAGACACAGGAGCCACCAAGCTTGATCATCTCGGCAGACACCATATCAATGCCCGCTGCCTTACCATTTTTCAAACTTCTTATCGCCCATTCAACTTCATCCATTCTGATGCCATCGGAGGACGCCGTCGCCGAATGTTGATCTACTAGACCACATGCGACATTGGCGCCAACCGTAGCATCCGCATACATATCGCCAAAATATTCACTCCATCGGCTTAACACGTCTTGTGTTTGTGTAAGAATGTCTCCACCTTTAGACCTTATTTTATTCATTCTGAAGGCTGACCAACCACCCCGAGACTTCTTCACCTTCCTCCAAAAGAGTTTGGTGTTACCGTCGAAGTTTTTAGTCAGCCTATCTTCTGCACTCATACTTGCTCTATCACGTTTCTCTTTCACTAAGGCCTTGGTGTCATTCTTACATTGCCGATATATTTCTTTCTTCTGTTTAGTCATACTGTCATTCAGATTCAAAGAAGAGACATAGTCCAGCCACGCTTTCTTCTTTTGCTCTACGGGAGCTGCCACTTCCGCATCCCACCAAGCATTACCATTTGTTTTTCTATGCTTCTTTGAACTTCCACATACTTCTTTCGCTGTATCTACCATACTCTCTTTCAATACTCTCCAGCATTCTTCAATGTCCGATTGCGGCTGGCTATCTAATAACAATAATAAACATTTATTTGTAGGAATATGGGTATACAAGTTCTTTGTTCTTAAATTTTTAAGCACATGCCACATTCTACCAATAACTGGTGTACAAAATATTTATTTACAGCATTATAATACATACAATACAATACAATTATGTATGTATAATCATTTTAACATTAATAATAATCAATTCTATCATTATTATATAATCCAAATTAAATGTATCATTAGTTACAGCTCTTTATCATTTAAATAATCCTTTACATTATAATAACATTTGTCCAACAAAAATCCATACTGTTGTAGTTTATAAGCTCTTAATTTATTTATTTCCTTAAATCTATTTGGTAACTTATTGTAGATAAGTATTGCCATGCAGTATACATTCCCACTAAATATATTGAGCTTTTGTTTGGGTACTAACAGTTTGTGAGTATTTCTACCTGGTCTTGTTACAGCATCATTGTGCTTGCAGAATAAATGCGGATGTTTACGTACAAAAATACAAATTTCATAAATGTACATACTCGGCAGAGGCAAAATACTCCATTTTTTAAAATGATCCTTACAACTCTCTGATTGCTGCAACCCAAACATAGCTCGTATACATTTTTTTTTGTAAAACAAATGCTCTATTGACATCTACTAAATTACCCCACAGTATAAGAGCATATCTTAATTTTGAGGACACATACTCATGATATGCATTTAAATCAGTCTCTAAGGTTGAAATACGTCTTAAGTGATAAAGAGCGTAAACAAATCTGTCCAGACTTAACAGAGATGTTCAATCTGTTGCTTCCAGTTACAATATTTATCCATTATAATGCCTAAAAAAGATGTTGCATCTACTTCCTCAACTATTGTATCATTATACTTTACGTTTAAACTATTTGATTTGCTATTGTAAGTCTGGAAATGTATAATTTTTGTTTTATCTATGTTAATGTGTAAGTAGTTGTGATCTAACCACTTCTCTTCACTTCACTTTATTGCGATCCTTTATTATTATTGTAGTGTCATCGGCATACAGTACACAGTTGTGCTCGGTAGCACTGGGCAAGTCATTAACATATATTAAAAATAATAACGGGCCAAGAATACTCCCCTGTGGTACTCCAGAGCTATTCATTAATTCAAAGTTTGAACGAACAGATGAGTTGTATTTCCCAGTCATAGTATTAATCTCTACACATTGATAGCGATTTTCTAGGTAACTACCGAACCAATCGAGTGCTTTACCTCGAATTCCATATTTTTCAAGTTTAATGAATAAAAGTTTATGATTTACATAATCAAATGCCTTCGACATATCCAAAAATATGGAAGCTATGTTATTTTTGTTGTCAATACTTTCAGTAATAATTTTAGTCAGAGTGAAACCAGCCAAGGTAGTTGAGCAATTTTTCCTGAAACCGTTTTGGTCAGGTGTAAGAATATAATTTTTTTCTAAAAATTTGTAAATCTTCTCGTGCATTATTTTTTCAAAGATCTTTGATAAGATAGGTATTAAAGTAATCGGTCTATAATTGTTCATGTCATTAGTATCACCCTTCTTATACAAAGGCTTGACTACCGAAAATTTTAATCTAGCAGGAAAGCAGCCATGCAGAAGAGATAAGTTATTAATATGACATAGAGGTTTAGATAATATTTCAGCACATCATTTTAAAATGTCAGTTCTAATATAATCATAGCCAGTGGAATTAGTATTATTTAAAGAATTAATAGTTTTAAAAATGTCAAAATGATTTACAGGAGTCAGAAATATGGTGTTAATGTTATTCGAAATTACATTTGGATAGGTAGTCATATTTATAAAGTCAAAATTATGTCCAATATAATTATTTTTGATGTCAAGTTTATAAAAAAAATATTAAAATGCTGGGCTATTAACTCAGGATTTCTATATTCAACATCATTTACTAGGATAGCATCTATATATTTGACAGTTACTTGATCTGATATGTTATTTTTTATAATATTCCAAGCCGCTCTGCATTTACTCTTTGAATTATTATATATAAAATATATAATTTTATACTCTCAATTTTCTGAGCTTGAGTTATACATTTTTTTAAATGTTTGTTATAATTTACATAAGTCTCCTTATTTAATTTTGTTCTTGAGACTTTGTACCGCAGGTAGAGATAGCGTTTTTGCTTACATGATTTTATCAAGCCTTTTGAGATCCATCTAATCTTCGTTAGTTGCTTTGTAACTTTTACAGTAATTGTAGGGAAATATAAATCGTAAAATAATGTAACAATATCTTAATATCTATACAATTGAAAGTCTGTATATATGACATTATATTAAATACGTTAATTCCAGACGATAACATCTCAGTCGACAGCGAACGTCATAGACAAATACGTGCATAGGCCGCCGAGCCACCTCTCTCGCCTATGTCTGATCTTCCATCTCTTACCGAATTTATGAATAACGTTAGAGCTCTTCCCCTCAACAACGCTGCTGGTGAAGACAAAATATCAAATAAGATGATCAAAGAAGCTAGTCGAGCATCGGGCAACTCAATGTTAATAGTTTTAAATCGTTGCATAACTGAAGGCATTTTTCCTCGTATATGGCGTCGCGGTTATATACGTATAATTCCTAAAGGCGGTGATAAGTCACCAGACGTTTCGAAGTCATATCGACCAATCACCTTACTGCCTTCATTAGGCAAGCTCTTAGAACGTCTCATTGTTCCTCGTTTATTGTCGGGTGGACCAACATTCAATCATAAACAATTCGGCTTCACTCACGGTAAATCCACTATCGACGCGGACATTGCGGTAAGAAATATCATTAGGGCATCCGGTTTTAAATACGTACTAGGCGTAATGACTTCTAATGTTTACGCGAGTATTACACATTTGAAATAAAACTACTTTTACGGATTCTATCGCGTTTGTATACAAACGCGATAGAATCCGTAAAAGTAGTTTTATTTCATACGTACTAGGCGTCTTGGACATCTCAGGTGCTTTAGATAACGCCTGGTGGCCAATGTTACTTCTTAAATTAAAGGCTCGTGGGTGCTATACAAATATCTACCAAATCATACAGTCGTACTTTTTAAATGGCTTGACTAAATTGAAACTTGGTCACCATGTTGTGTCGAAGCCACTGACGATGGGCTGCCCTCAAGGTTCGGTGCTAAGTCCTTATCTATGGAGTTTAGGTTTTGACGATTTTCTTGAGTTACTTCTACCGAATTGTCAACTGATCGGCTATGCAGACGACTGTCTTTTACTTATACAATCGAACACTAGGGATGGTTTAGAGAAATTAGCGGAAACATGTCTCAACGATATATTCGTGTACCCCACGAAACCGGCTTGCTTTCGCACCACAAAAAATGTATCATCTTTATTAAAAGGAAATTTACAATCGGCGGCGCGTATAAAATTCAGTAATGTGACTGTCAAAAAGAAAGAATCAGTTTGCTATCTCGGCATAGCCTTAGAAAAAAATTTTTCATTTATTCAGCTTATTAAAACTGTAGGTAAAAAGCGAAACGGAATTTCTACGCGCTTACTAGAATATCCACATCTACTTGGGGCCTTCGTTTTAATACACTTAAAATCATATATATGGCCACATAATTGGGGTGTATTTGTTACGCTGCACCTGTGTGGGCCGATACGGCCACCATTTTTTTTTTTTTTTTTTGCGGTGGGCTATGGACGTCGCGCTCCGCCAAATCGGTCCGGGGTGACGGAAGAGGCGGCGCTCAACCCCATTAATCCACCCTGCAAGCACCTCTTCGTCGCCGTGCGAGCGGGCCACCGGTACCCGATCTGATTGTCTTCGGTGGCGGCCGATAGGGCCACCATAGGGGCGGCTCGTCTTAAATTACTACAGAGCCAACGATTGGCCCTAATATTCTTATGTAAAGCCTATAGACCGGTTAGCACCGAGGCCTTGCCAGTGCTCGCGGGTGTACTGCCGGTTGATTTGGAGATACAGAGACGAGCGTCAATGTATTACACCACAAGGGAAATTATGAACACTGATTTCCTTCTACCGCGAGACCGAAATAAAATTGCTAGATTGTTTGTGCCACAATCCATTGTCTATGAAGAGCTTTTAACTGAATGGCAAGAAAGATGGGATTCATTGTCGAAAGGCCGTCATCTTATCTATTATCTATTTTTTCCATGCATCCGGAAGCGCCTGGAGAATGTGTGGCTGGAGATTGACCATTTAGTGGCCCAATTTGGAGGCGGGTTTGTTGGAGCTTACTAGTACATGATAAAGAATTGAATTGAATTAATGATAACCGAATGCAAGACGGCAGATCGCGCTAGTGTAGCGTCTGGGTAACAGGAGAATGAGGAGCATCGATAGGTAATACTCGTAGTGATGGTGATAGATAAATGATCTACCAAATATATGTGCCTTCTGTTGTACTGACGTAACAGTCCCGACACTCGCGTCCTCGGGTGTGTTATAAATCATTTTATTAATTATCTTTGTGTTTATTATTGATTGTTGTTACGTTCGCGTTGGGCAGACACAACACAACACTTGCAGCATCCTCGATGTACAGGACGAGTTCATCTCACAACCACGACGATATCATCTCAACTGACATACGTTCAACAGCTGGACACCCGCCCCGCCGCGCGCCGCCTCCGCAGTGAAGCAGCGATCTGATACGTTATGACAAGTAGATTGTTACAATGGCGATTGTTATATTTGTTTAAATTTACGTTCGATACGGATATCAAAACGGTAACACGTTCGTGTGATGTTTGCAACAGACGTCCCCTCTACCGGACTGATAATACACTACGACGAATAATGACACAGGTTTAGTGCACAACTTTATGTGTGTGTGTGTGTGTGTCGATAGTGCAGTGCAGAGTGCGGTGTGTGGTGCGGTGTGAGTGCACCTGTGTGCGGTGACGACTGTGAGATAAGTCGCCGCCGCATTGTGTGTCGCCCGCTCTGTGTGCTGCACAGCCGACTGTCGCGCGACACTATCGCATATGTACATACATATAGTTAGTTACACGTGTCCGGCGTCAGTCGCTTCGTCTGGCTGTACACACAACGTTCACGTTGTATATGACAACATCTCAATGTATACAGCTTTAGTTCTGTTGATATTATGCAATGTGCATCACTTAATGTTATAATCATTTCAATATAGTTGACGTTCCAATATGGCAGATTATATGTTCCCGATGAACCCCCTTAGTGTAGATATCAAATGAAAATAAAGTGAAATAGTTTAGTAAATAATAATATAGGCAATGGCATCACGCCAAATTTAATATGGTTGACGTTTCAAGGTGACGTATCTCATTTTATTTTACAAGTTTCCATCATATAGATATCAAATGAAAAACAAAAAGTAGAAAAATATTACATTAGGCTAAATCTAATATAGTGGTCGCCCCTAGGTGGCAGATGACTTTGTTCTGTTCAACCTTCCGTAATACAAGACAGGTATCAAATACCTCCCTTGTATTTGATTGTACAAAATGTAGAAAACCATAAAATGATTAGTACGCCGCTAAATTAAATATGGTCGCTGTTCCAATCTGACTGCAGTCTTGTCTAATTCGTATACCGTACTCGCAGACGGCGGCACCACACAGTGAACTGACTATAATTATATAATCATTTATATGTTTTGCAAATAAATATTATCCTATTCTACTCCATGACAGTTGGATAGATAGATTACTTTTTCTTTTCAACCCCCTCACTAAGGCTAACAACTTTACATTAAATTCAATATGTCTGCCAAGATGTTGGGTCACACTTTTCACCCCTCACATAATATTCGCATCGAATAAAAGGATTTGAAGGCGAGACATCACACTGAAGAGGCTCCCAAACGTCACGGCGGTAACGTGCAAGCAATACGAGACGTAATAATATAATTCACTTACGGTATAAAGTGTTATAAACTAAATTATAATATTGATAGTAACATACTAGTGTATATATTATCCCACCGGGCTGGCCACGGATGTCAAGGGAGCGGTCCCAGTGGCCCGCCAATGGTTATGGGGAGGGAGTACACTGGGTTATGGGGCTACGCACTGCCCTTCCGTCGTCCAGGACGGCGTGTGTCCGGACCATAGCCTAACAAAAAAAGTGTACTCATTTTATTATCACATAATACTAATTAGTTACCATCATCATCATCATCATCGTCTCAGCCCATATATGTCCCACTGTTAGACTCGGGCCTCCTCCATAACGGTAGGTTAATTGACCTACTATACCACGCTGGTCAGACGTGTTGGTGAAGGGTTTTGTTTCGAATTTTCCTTCTCTCGCATAGATTTTATGCGATTATATGCGTTTTTATATTGCTTAGTCGTCTCGTGCGATCACCCACGGGTAAGATAGGGGGTGGTGAATTGTATACTTACTCCGTCACCACACGGAAATCTAATTAGTTATATAAAATAATAATTAATTAAATTAAAAAAAGAAAATATATATTTTGGTTTTCTACGTGTACACACTTTAATTTTGATAATAGATAAATTTTACCCTTTTAGTATTTTTTAATTAAATAATAGTACATTACTGCAACGGCCAACAAAAGAGGTACTGATGGACGAACGTGTAAATGTGGGCCGAGACGTAGCCGAGGCGCATATACATAAGTCTATGAATTCCTAGTTGTGGCCAAGACTTGTATAGTGCTTTCCTCAAATAATGCGCGGAAATTAAAACTAAGTAGTATTAACCAGAACTGTATACATGACGAACAACAGACAACATTTGTCACGTGCTACAGGGTTCATTTGTTTTATTTTTCATTATATAACAGCTTTCTATTTCAAGCCAGTTCGAAATTTAAATAAAACTCTGATAAGTTGCCTATTTGGTTACTAGAATTTGAAGTAACAAATCGTTCTATTTTTAAAATACACGATAGATATGAATTTACATACATACATATCATCACGCCATATCCCTTGCAGGGTAGGCAGAGAGAACAGTGCCAGAGAACTCTATCTCTGCATACTTCACTCGCTTCCTCAACATTCATAATTCTCTTCATACACGCTCGCCGGTTTCGGAGACTCTTGACTCCACCTTCCTTCAGTACATGACCGATCTGGTCTAGGTAGGTTAGTCTCGGTCTCCCCCGGTACCTACATCCTTCCACTTTCGCATTGTATATCTTCTTAACCAGACGTTCGTTCGGCATTCTTTCCACATGTCCGAACCATCGGAGCATTCCCTTTCGCAGCTTTACACCAATACTCTCTTTCATACCTACTCGCTCTCTTACGTCGTCGTTACGAATGCGGTCGGTCAGCCTTACTCCACAGATTTTCCGCAGAGATCGCATTTCGACTGCATTAATTTTACTTTCATACTCTTTTCTGCATACCCAACTCTCGCTTCCATACAGTAATGTTGGGACAAGCACTGCGTTATGTATTGCTACACGTGCCTTCTGGCTGAGGTGGTAGCTGCCGAGAAGTTGCCCCAACGCTCCGTTCACTCTATTTCCCGCATTCACTCTTCGCTCTATATCAGTGGTGTACCTTCCATCTCTGCTAAATCCACATCCAAGATATACAAATTCATTCACTTGCTCTAGTACATCATTACCTATTGTTACTCTTACATTTGTTCTGGCTTCATCTCTTTCAAAGACCATTATTTTGGTTTTGCTCACATTCACGCGTAGACCCCTTTTCTTACAATCGACTGTGCCAGCAGGACTGCATCATCTGCATAAAGCAGAGCAGTGACCACTGAGTCACCCATCTGGACTCCCACATTCATATCGTTCTACCTTTGGAGACATTTATCCAGATATATGATGAACAGCCTGGCTGACAGAACGCACCCCTGCTTAACGCCGATATTGACGTCAAACCAAGGCGACATTCCATCATCCAGCCGCACACAGGCTCTACAGCCCATGTAACTGGACTGCACAGCCTGTAGCAGTTTACCGTTAATACCATACTCCGGTAAAATTTCCCAAAGTTCCTTTCGTACAACCGTGTCGAATGCTCTCTCCAGATCCACAAAACTGCAGAAAACCCTCTGACCTAGAGCCAGATGCTTCTCCACACTTTTGCGCAGAGAGAACACTTAATCCATGCATTCCCTTCCACTCCTGAAACCTCCTTGTGTCTCACACAGTAAACCATCAAACACCATCCTCACTCTCCTTACAATAATTTTACCATACACTTTTGCTGCTAAACTGGTCAAGCCTATGGCTCTGTAATTTGCGCAGTCATAACGTGAACCCTTGTTTTTAAACAAAGGCACGATGACTGCGCTATTCCAGTCCCCGGGAACCATTCCCGAGCTCCAACATAAATTGAGGAGCAACAGGAACGCCTCCCAGACACAGGAGCCACCAAGCTTGATCATCTCGGCAGACACCATATCAATGCCCGCTGCCTTACCATTTTTCAAACTTCTTATCGCCTATTTAACTTCATTCATACTGATGCCATCGGAGGACGCCGTTGTCGAATGTTGATCTATTAAACCACATGCAACACCGGCGCCAACCGTAGCATCCGCATACATATCGCCAAAATATTCACTCCATCGGCTTAACACGTCTTGTGTTTGTGTAAGAATGTCTCCACCTTTAGACCTTATTTTATTCATTCTGAAGGCCTGAATTTACATAGGTATTATATATCTATTTTGCCGCTAAAACACGACAGATATGGATTTTCATACATTTTATGGCGGCCGCTGCTCGCTCAGTACAGCAATATCGATTTATCTCGAAGAAGGTTGTTAAAATAATGTTCAAATTTCTAAACATGTTTGAGAAAAAGTTTTTTTTTAATAACTTTTTTTTTATAATAACTTTTTTTATTCATCTCCACAAATAACATTTAACAACTAAGTTTGTTAACAATAAATACAATTATTATTAAAGTTAAACCTCCGGGCCAGTCGTTACCTCACCATGAGGCTAACGCAAAACTCGGAGGAACATTATGCGGCTTCCTAAGTTCTTTTGATATAAAAAAAAAATGTATCACAAGATTTACAGGAAAGCCAATAAACCGCAGGGCAGCTTGTGGCGAGCTGAATGTGAGTGGCGACACTTCGGTCCCGAATACTCCAGAGAGTCGATCAGGGCCTCGTCTCCAGCTGGCCTTCATTGGCTGGCTAGAGTGGAAACCGAAGAGTGCCCGAAGGACTCTCAGCTCTGGCTTGCCTTAAACAGCTGGTCAGAGAGGGGTCGCCAGAGCTATATGCTCGAGGGTGGAAGTGTCATTTTCAAGGGCATAACTACGGGGAAACCATGGCTCTGTTTATTACAGACTCAATGGTGAAACCGGCGCCGCACCGCTCGACACCCCTAGCCACTTGCACCAATGTTGCCCCCTGTTGCCCGTATGGCTTGTGTGCCTATGGCGACTGTTTAGGGGGCCCATTCAGTGAGTTGGCGAGTCACCGTCTGCCACCGTTCATCTCTCAATATGGGTTTGAAGGCAGACGACAGTTAAAAATTCATAGATTTAAGATGAACCAGTCCATTAAGCACCCACTCCCATAATCAGATATTAGCTACCATAATCACACAATAGTTTTACACTTACCGCTGGCAGTCCACGTATGTTATGTGCAGACGTAGAATGTCATCGGTAGATGTCCCATCCTAATATTTAGATTAAATTTCTCCAAAGGCCTCTGCGTGTTGGATCCATATCCCCATGTAAGCCTCCCAAAGGACCGGGTATCTTCCCTATGGAAGATCCCGTGAAAAAAGGAAATACAATTAAATTAATATGATCATGCCATCTGTGGGAGATCTGGAGTCTAAACTAAGCCTGAGCCTGTATTTTAGTACTCCAGGCCCCCAGTATATATTAAGTAATAATGCTAACACTAATGTGTGTGTGTGTGTGCCTGCGTATGTACGTGTGCGTGCGTGTGTGTGTGTATGTGTGTGCGTGTGCGTGTGTCTTTGTGTGCGTGTGAGTTTTTGTATATTTATATCATAAATATATAATAAATAATTACATTTAAATATATAGTAGTTTATAATAAATAATTTTATTCAAATATATAGTAGTATAGAATAAATAATTATATTCAATAATATAGCCGTATAAACACTTATGTATTTTACTACACTATGGTATCAATACATCAAGCAATTTTGCCGTGTTGAAATAGTCCAAATCAAGAAGCCACCTAGAAATTTTATTTTTGCATTCCTTTTTCGAGCAGTTTGTTAAAGTAATTACTTTATTTAATTTGTTAAATAACATACCTCCTCTAAAACGATAGAATTTTTGTGCGAATGATGTACTAACTGTAATTGGCTCACATATTGCAAAATTTCTTCTTGAAAAGGCTATTCGACTTTCTCTATCCTCTGGTAAGTCAGCACGCTTATGAAGCACAGTGAGCATTATGTAGAGCTGGCGCACAGTCAGTATTTGAGCTTCCTCATAAAGTTTAATAGTAGAGAATAATCGAGGCTTGGACAAACTAACTTTTAATAACATCCTCTGAACTCTTTCTAAAATTATCATTTTTGTTTTACATGCTCCTCCCCATGTAGTAATACAGTAATGTTTGATTTTAATATAATTTACCTATTTGTAGAAACAATATTCATTCGTTAAGTGCGTCGTTATCGTGATGTGATATACTAATGACTGTATGTGTTTATTTGTCTGTCTAGAGTTCAACTCTCGTAACACATGTACATATGTTAGTACATAATATGTCGTAGTACTGCTACGTACACGTACACACGCTACGTACTGTTAACTATCCCGCCACGCTGTAACTAGTGCGCAGCAAACACTACACGCAGTACACGTTCACTAGTGAATGTATCGCACCGTGTGTATAATGTACATACACAGGTCTGTATACATGCTTTTTTATATTGCTTGTGGTGGTAAACGAGCAGACGGCACATCTGATGGTAAGTGTCACTGCCGCCCATAGACCTTTGTAATATCAAGTGTATAGCCAGGCCGCCGCCTACCAATACAAACCCCAAACTTACCCCAGTTGGGCTTCCGGCTCTCTCGCTCACCGAACTAAATGCAATAGTACATTGCCATTACTCAGACGTAGACCTTCTGCTCAGTGTGGTACTACCCCGGACGGACCGGCCCGCGGCTGTACACAGAGAACTGTCTCAACTGTCACCAGCGTGGTCCTACCACTATTCAAGCTATAAAGTTATAACTAACGCGCGGACACATACGTTGAACAGCGATATGTACGGTTACACTGTTGGACTCTACATTGCTCGTAGGTGTTGTTAATGACTACAAAGAGTTTCACATCGACCTCGGCCAACTTCACCTGATGCCGTATGCTCAACAATTATATTCTGAAGGATGGTTAACGTGAGCCTGCCTCACGCCCGGTCATAAAACTTAATCTACTTTATAACTTTTGCGATATGTACCTACCTACCTATATATAGTATTTGCCGAGTACATATTGTGTCAACCTCGAGTAATGGAGACAAGCGCAGTAGGGTGATGATGATAACTGTCAAACTACAGTTGTAACGGAGCCGTTCAACATGTAGCTACAGATAGTGGTACACATGTTGACTGACCTTGGTGATATACCACGACAGTTATGTTGTATGTTCTCGTGGTGCTGGTGACGCCTCAGCCGGTGTTTAACACTCGCGCCAGTAACTAAGGGGTAACTGTTGACAGGTGTCATGTGTAACCACTTGACGGTGAGACGGACCGCTGACCGCTGACCACAACCAAGTCACACACAGTACAGAACAGTAAGGTACCCCCCGCCCACCACACACACATACAAACATACACACACACACACACACACACACACACACACTACTATACAGTGATAAGAAAATAAGATGTCAATGATATCTTGGTGTATATATGACATGTTTGTCGCACAACAGACGGTCGTACAAACATTGTATATGAAACAATTAATGTGTTAATATTTATAACAACGTTAGTGCTAGTATTCGTGGCCGCTCCCACACAGTAGCGGCCACGAATACTACCAACCCTTAATTTATTCGTGAATGTCGTATTAGACGACTAAGAGCTTTATAACGACCTGGGTCAACTCCATCTGATGCCGTTTGGTCAACAATTGCCAAGGATGACGTCTGGCAGGCGGCCGGTCATAAAACTATTGCCAATTATTTTTACAATATGTACTATGAAAGAGGAGTACATATTGTATCGACCCCAAGTAATTAGGACAAGAGTAGGAGAATCATGACGAGTAAATCTTATGAAAAATTATGTGAAATATTAAACGTGAAACATTTAATGCACAAAGCAAACTTTTTAATGATTAATAAAAATGATATGAAAGCGATGTTTACGTGGAATATAACTAAAAGTTATCAACAATGGCGATCTGTAGACAGACTCCGATCACGTCGATAACAAACTTGAAACTCAAACTGAACATTTAAACATTATTTTTATATTTCATTCGTTCTTTTTTCAGATATACAAAGAAGATAAGATAAACAGAGGTGATTGTGTTGTTACACGTGGACGCGAGCTCACAGCCGGGCAGCCGCGTGACTATGACCACACCTGGACACGTTACAGTTAGGTCTTATAGTCAAAATATATACAATAATAACTTTTTGAAGAAAATAGATGTCATCTACATGGAATAGTCAATCGTTCAATAATATATCACCATCCAGCCTTGTGTCGTCCACTGCTGGCCTGTCTCACGTCGCGCGCAGCCAACAACTGTAGCACCGTCCACCAGGAGGGCGGCGGTCCACCTTCAGCCCATACCGTGTCGTACGATCGTATAAGTTAACAACGAGCACCATTACGACAATGTGTACATACATATACAAACGTAGAAGAAGTCCCTCTCCTCGCTTCGCACTTATCACAGAAGCCAAGCCAACAATGAAAGTTACTTTATATGACTTTACAGGACTGCAGAGATTGCGTAGTGGTTATGATAACGCCTTGTCATGCTAGGTGTAGTGTATTTGATTCCCACGCAAAACAATGCTTTGTCTATACACAAATTATACTTATACTTACTTGATATATTTGTACTCCCACCAACCACAATACAATGTGTATTCCCCTAAAGTTGGCTGTTGTGTTTAGAATATGAAATAAATAGAAATACAAAATTATGCGTGTGTACAAAGTACACATATCAGAAGTGAAACTTTGGCAAACTATTCAAATTATTGAAATTTAGCATTTAATATGCTTGATTATCTAAGTAATCGGGTTTTTATAAATAATTTGGCAAACTATTTTTAAATCTATTTTACATACATCAACCAATAGCGTGTACTTTCTCTCTCTCTATCTCTCTCTCTATCTCTCTAGTGGGGGGTCAGATAGTGGGGATGCTACGAAGAGTCGCACAAAGAGGAGACCGAGAACGTCTAATGTGTTCTATCTCATTCTCTCGCCGGCTGAATCCTATACATTCATGTGTTTGTGTCTCTATGGACCTATTTTTTCGTTTCATCGAGTTTGAAATCACAACGATTCTAAAGAAGTTTCACTTCAATAAAAAAGTGTGTGTGTCAGCCCCGACGCACGACTGGAGTTTACTCCTTAAGTACGATTATCAGAACAGGCGCAAAAAAAGCTCATTTGACTAAAAATAATATATATATTTTATTTACATTTATTAAAACTGTTCAGTGAAGTATTATCTCACGTCAGAAAGTGAAAGGTGCGCAGAATAGGTTGCGCACCAAAAACGTAACGAGGTCATTGGATCACTGGATTTTACTCCTCAATTTTTCTCATACCGGACGCCTTATATGAAAATCGATTCTTAAGGAGTAAACTCCAAAAATAAATAAAATAAATATACTATATGTTGAGATATCGAGACATTTGTTTATTGTTTGTTTACATATAATTGTGTGCACACGCACGCACGCACCGCCGCGCGCCGCGCGCCGTGTCGTCGCACGTCTCACGATGTACATCATTTCTGTATCAATAAAAACATAATTGTCTAATGTTAGGTTCACTTTATATCAGTTAATTAGTTCGTCAAACGTGTATTATTGTTGTCGATATGATTACATAATGTAAGTCGCGTCCGTCCGCGACCGTCTGTACGACACTATACATCCTATGGACTACGCAATGGATGGTAATGTGGTGGACGTCAATATATAGAGCGAGACAGTACCAAGGTTTGTATGTGTGTGTATATACGACATTGTAGTACAAAATATAAGAATATCAAAGTTTTGTAATGTTATATAGTAACAGTCATGTTGTTGTGCGCTGACATTGAAAACGTTGGTTAATCCTTACGATAGATCAAATACATCAAAATAATATATTGTGAAATTGTATATTATAAAAACATCTACTACAATATTTCTTGTTCTTGTAAAAAAATAATTCTCAGTACGTTTTAGTTGTTTATTTGAGATATATCGTTAATCTTAATCCTTCAAATAATTTCTGAACGTTTTCCTGACCTAAGTCAATTCTATTATTTCTTTATTCAAACACGCAAACATTAGAATTGACTGCGACATTACTAAAGCAAAAGGAATTTCGATTTAAGGCGGCGAGCAGCCGGTCGCGAAAAATTCTATGTTTGTAAATTACCAAGAAAATGAAGTTTATTTGATGCGTAAGTATCTTTAAATGTTATATAATTCCACAATAAACGCTGAAACAGTTAACACTAAGTACAGCAAAGGGCCGCGGGCGGCAGGAACACTTACCATCAAGGGTGCTGCTTACTCGTTTGCCGCCATAAGCAAAACAAATATGAATAAGTCAATAGGTACATGTGTAGGGACTATGTAACAGGAGGGCGACACCAGTACTCGTCGCAGCTCACACACGTCCCGGCCCACAGCTTGGCTCTGAGCGGACCACACAGTAGGAGGGCAATTGTACCGGCATCGTGCTGGTCACACGTACTATTGTCGTGTACTGAAGTGAGTGTCTCGCCTCTTGTATAGGTATATATTACATACATGTTGTATCCATTTGTCATATTTAACAACATACACGGCCGAGGTGGTGGTGGACTACTATATATTGTAACTCGATGACCACACAGTATTGTCAACTTTTGCAATAATACAATTTGTAACAATACAATGAAATTAATCAATTGATCTGTACAGCTGTGATTGGTTGAGTCATGTGGTGTCGTGGTGACACAGTAACACCACCCCGTGGGGGTCAGGTAAGGCGACCGGGTGAAACAAATAAATGTTTTTACAAAGGAAAAATAATATTACATTATGGTTTTTAAAAAAAATAATAATAACAAATAGTAAAAACAAATTGGTATTGGGCTCAACTTGTGGCCAGGAATGCAGGTCCATCCCAGCCGTTGATTTTCAGCCCAAGCCAAGATTAACAACTAAACACACTACACACTATGATTAATAATTTAACACAAGAATATGACTGCCCTCCTAAAAACACAAAATAGTACCTACAAGTCTCATATTAAGTACCTACTTTCTAGTTACACTGTAGCCAGAGTCAGAGAACGCTTCAAAATTAACCGACGATAACAATATTTTTTGAAATTTAAATGAGATATTGCACGTTATTTTATACAAATAACTCTTTTTTAGCAGGCTATGATACAGACACACTCCACCCATTCCGCCCGGGGTGACGGCAGTGCGGCGTGCGGCCCTAAAACCTATAGTGTCCCCCCACATGACTATTGGGCCGACCTCGGTGCCGATATCTTGACATCCGTGGCCCCCTTCGGATATCATCACCATAGACATTCCGGCAACAAACAAAAATGTTGTCGGGGCGTCACCTTCGCGCGATACAAATATCGTTAACACTTCAAGTGTCACCTAAACAGTAAACTAACAACATTTTGTGAACCAAATATGTGATGGCGATGTTATCGCGATGATGCGTTAAGTAGATTACTTAACTAAACTTAAATATAAATTTAGATCGCGTATTGAAAAAACTTTGTGTAAATATATATATGTATATATAAGTTAATAATTCAGTACCTATGTTAGTTAAAGCAATCTGCTGTATCTAACATCAGTGCGGCGGCGGCGGTGCTCTATCAGTAGCGCGCAAGCCGCCCGCCGCCCGCCGCCCGCCCGCAACACAATCCTGTGTCACATCGGCAATGCATTAGAGAGCCCTTCATTCCCCGTACACATACAACTATACATTACCCACAATTAATACGTGTATCGTTATGATATATGTGTATGTACTATGTATATATACATATCTTAACTTTAAGTTGTCAGTTGTACACTTGGGGGCCTCGATACGGCGACTGGCACCGCGCCTCGTCCTTGTCCTGGGGGACTTCAACGCACATTCCACTGCGTGGGGGTCCCCTACGACGGACCATCGCGGGCAGGCGGTTGTTGACTGGGCAGCTTCACTGGGCCTCTGCATTCTCAACAGGGGCTCAGTGAACACGTGTGTGCGGCCGCAGGGCAGGTCGATAGTGGACTTATCGTTCGCTAGCCCTGCGCTCGCACAACGAGTGAAGAACTGGCATGTCCTCGAGGAGGCTGAGACTCTGTCCGACCAGATGGAGATTCTCCGTCCGGATGGAGATCTCACCCCTGGGCGCCGGTAGGGGTCACAGGGCGAACGGAGCTCCCGCGTTTCCGCGGTGGGCTGTGGGACGCCTGGATGGGGACCTGCTGGCGGAGGCGGCCATTGTGCATTCATGGCTGTCCTCACCGCCCCCAGCGGAGGAGTGGACGCCGAGGCTGTCCGCATTCGCAGTGCGATGACGCAGATTTGCGATGCGGCCATGCCCCGAGCACGGCGTCTGCCTCCGAGGCAGGGGGTTTACTGGTGGTCCCCGAGGCTGGCGGATCTTCGTGCGGCCTGTAACAGTGCCCGAAGAGCCTACACCCGCAGTCGGCGGCGTCGCCGCGATGTTGAGCGGGAGGGCCAACTGTATGAGGCTTATCGCAGTGCGCGGTCTGCCTTCAGAGTGGCCATCCGTTTCGCCAAGGACGAGAGTTGGCGGGAGTTGTTGAACGGTCTCGACCGTGATCCCTGGGGTCGCCCGTATCTTGCGGCGCTGAGTAAGCTCCGCGCGCAGGGCCCCCCCCTCACCGAGACCCTTCAACCCGACCTCCTCCGCAGGGTGGTCGAGGGACTCTTTCCGCAACAGCCGGAACCCACGCCTCCGGTTATGGCTTCATGGTCAGATGATGACCGGGAGGCCGATGAACATAGTGTTCCGCCTGTGACGGAATCAGAGGTGGGGGCGGTAGTGGCGAAGATTCGTTCCGCCAACACCGCCCCCGGCCCGGACGGAGTACCCGTCCGGGTGTTGATGATGTTCCTCGAACACCTGGAGCCACGCCTTAGGCAACTGTACAACGCCTGTCTAGCGGCTGGACAGTTCCCTAGGTGCTGGAAAGAGGGGAGGTTGGTGCTCCTGCCAAAGCCGGGGCGGTCCCCGGATTCGCCGTCGGCCTACAGCCCTATCGTGCTGCTGGACGATGTGGGCAAGCTGCTGGAGCGTATCCTCGCTGGCCGCATCGTCCAGCACCTAGACGAGGTGGGGCCCAATTTGTCGGACGCTCAATTCGGTTTTCGAAGGGGGCGTTCGGCTATTGCGGCTATACTGCGCCTGAGGCAGACGGCGAGGGAGGCCGTCACTGGCGGAGGAGTGCTGTTGGCGGTGTCTTTGGACATCGCCAACGCATTCAATAGTCTGCCATTCAGCTGCATCAGGGAGGCGCTCCGGTATCACGGAGTGCCCTTATACCTGAGGCGGCTAGTGGCAGACTATTTGCAGGGGCGCAGTGTCCTCTGCGCAAATAGCGCGGGGGACATTGTGCGCACGCCCATGTCGTGCGGTGTCCCACAGGGGTCGGTCTTGGGGCCGACTTTGTGGGACATCGGTTACGACTGGGCGTTGCGAGGGAGTCTCCCCCCCGGGCTGGGGCTTATATGCTACGCTGACGACACGCTCGTCACAGCCCGGGGCAGGACACTGGAAGAGGCGATGAGCCTGGCCACTCTCGGCACTGAGGAGATGGTCAGGCGTATCGAGGCGCTGGGGCTTAGGGTAGCCCTGGAGAAGACAGAGGCGCTCCTGTTTCATGGGCGCCTCATGAAGCCGCCCGTCGGCGTCTTGATCGTCGTCAACTCCGTCCCCATCAGTATCCAGGCCCATATGAAGTATTTGGGTCTGGTGCTCGACGGGAAGTGGTGGTTTCGGGAGCATTTCCGTAGACTTGTTCCCCGGCTAGTCGGCTCGGCGTTCGCCCTATCTCGGCTGATGCCGAACTTGGGCGGACCGAGCTTCGAGAGTCGACGGCTATATGCGGGGGTGATCCGTTCAATGGCATTGTACGGCACTCCCGTGTGGGCGAGGGCTCTGACCGTCCGTCTTAGGGCTATTCTGCGGAGACCGCAGAGAGTCATGGCGGTCAGGGCTATCCGCGGATACCGCACGGTTGCGACCGAGTCTGCATGCGTATTGGCCGGAACGCCCCCTTGGGACTTGGAGGCGGAAATGCTCGCCGAAATATATCGGCGGGTGTCTTCAACTCGCGAAGAAGGTGGCGATGTTTCGCCTAGCGAATTGGCCACCTGGCGTGAGGACGCTCGCCGGGAGGTTCTTTCCCGTTGGGCCACGCGGCTGGAGCGGCCTCGATTCGGATTACGAGTCATCGAGGTCGTCCGGCCCGTACTGATGGAGTGGCTGGAGAGGCGGCACGGAGTCCTCTCTTTCCGGCTGGTGCAGGTCTTGACGGGGCACGGTTGCTTCGGCAAGTACCTGTACACAGTCGCAAGGGTGGAGACGACTCCGTCCTGCCAACAGTGCGGCGGCGACCGGGACACGGCGCAGCATACGCTCGAGGTCTGCGTGACCTGGGCTCAGCAGCGCCGTGCCCTTGTCGCCGCTATCGGTGCCGACCTCTCGCTGCCGGCCGTCGTGAAAGCGATGGTCGACAGCGAGAGGAATTGGGACGCGGTCGCCTCCTTCTGCGAGGACGTCATCTCGCAGAAGGAAGCGGCGGGGCGAATCCGAGAGGAACTTCTCTTCGAGGATTCGCGCCGCCACCGGCGACTGGGGCGGCGGAGGCGTGAATACCTCCGCCTCATGCCGCCCTAGCCGAGGCAGCGGGTGACCGGACCGGGGATTAGTCTGGTCGCCCTGGGAGCGAGGCCACCACGTGAGGACGACGCCCCGACGGTGCAAACTGTCCGGGCGTCGACATTACAGCGAGGATACCCGTGAGGGTAGACCGCCGGGTGGGCCACTGAAGTAAAAGACCGCGTACCAGTGACCCACCCGCACGGCGTCGAGAGGTATATTGTAGGGCGGGTCTACGGGGTCTTGCGCCGCTTCTCCTGTCGCCCCGGACGGATTAGCGGGGTTTGACGTACCGTAGCCCGCCGCCAAAAAAAAAAAAAGTTGTCAGTTGTACGCAATTATATATTTAATAGTTTATTAAATAGTTTTGTGTGTTTGTCAATAGTAACTGTCGTACAACATATATATATATATATATATATATATATATATATATATATATATATAGTGTGCTTTGGAAGATATATTTAAATATAATAAAAATAAATTAAAAATAGAAACTAAAAAATATACCGAGCAAAAAGGAGCGAAAATCACGTTTGTTGTATGGGAGCACCCCTTAAATATTTATTTTATTTTGTATTTTAGTATTAGTCGTTATAGCGGCAACAGAAATACATCAGAGATACAGCCTGGTGATAGACAGATGAACGGCTGGATGGACGGACAGCGAAGTTATAGGGCCCCATTTTACGCTTAGGGTACGGAACCCTGAAAAGGTTGAACTCACATAAAAGCTTGGTACAATGGAAATACTCTTTAAAATTGGATGATGTCTCGAAACTCACAATACTGTATTAATATGGCATTTGAAAGTTTTTAAGCTATAACAAGGTCATACACTTTAAGACACGGCGTCATAGGAACGTAGAGTTTGAAATTTTAAATTGTTGGACAGCAATTTTCTAAGGCGAATATTATAATTGAGAGCCATGATAACACATTGCACCCAATAACTGAAATCCATCGCTCATAACATGTATTACCCGTTTTTATTTTACCGCATAATGATTAGGAAAGAGAGATAGTCATTTGCTACATTTTTGTTTGCTGTTTAGCCAGTGTCTATTCAACATATTTGTAAAAATCGAGACGGAAGGGCTGAGTTATATTAGAAACAATCAGTAAATATCATAAGGAGACAGGATGTTAATGCTGATCAGATTGGTCGCGGGACGCCATGACTTACCTATGTGCGCTACCACAGTCGTTTCGATTTCTTTATACCATTCATTATCATAGCCAATCAAACCCATAATATATCCCACTGTTGGGCTCGAGCCTCCTCCGTTATGGGAGGGAAATTGACCTACTATACCACGCGGGTCAGACGTGTATATAGGGTTTTGTTTCGAGTTTTCCTTCTCTTGCATATTATTAATTTAAACCATTTAATTGCAAAATCATTTGAAGGGGTCGAATATCATTTCCGACAGATTGCTCCCCGGCTGGTCGGCGCGGCGTCTGCCCTTTCTCGGCTCATGCCGAACGTGGGCGGACCCAGTTTCGAGGGCCGACGGCTGTATGCGGGGGTGATCCGCTTGATGGCCATGTACGGCGCACCCGTGTGGGCGAGGGCTCTGAACGCCCAGCTCAGGGCGGTTCTGTGGAGGCCACAGAGAGCCATAGTGGTCAGAGCCATTCGTGGGTACCGCACGGTGTCGACAGAGACCTCTACCGGCGGGTTACCTCAGTGCGCGACGAAGGTGGCTCCCCATCGTTGAGCGAGATAGCCACCTGGCGCGAGGACGCCCGCCGAGACGTCATCGCCCGTTGGGTTACGCGGCTGGAGAGGTCTAGACACGGTGTCGTTACCGTCGAGGCCCTTCGGCCCGTACTGATGGAATGGATGGAGCGGCGGCACGGGGTCCTCGCCTTCCGACTGGTGCAGGTGTTGACGTGGCACGGGTGGTTCGGGAAATACCTGCACACGGTCGTGTGCAGGAAATGGACTCCGGCCTGGCATCATTGCAGTAGTGACGAGGACACGGCGCAACATACGCTCGAGGATTGTTCGGGCTGGGACGGGCAGCGCCGCGACTTCGTCGCTATTATCGGTGCCGAACTGACGCTGCCGGCTGTCGCGAAGGCGATGGTCGACAGCGTCAGGAATCGGGACGCGGTCGCCGCCTTCTGCGAGGCTGTCATCTCGCGGAAGGAGGTGGCGGAACGAGTCAGGGAGGACTCCCGCGACCCGGGCCGCCGCCAGCGGCCGGGGCGGCGCAGGCGCGAATACCTGCGCCTGATGCCGCCCTAACCCAGGCCTCGGGTGATCGGACCGGGGAATCGTCCGGTCACCCGACGCGAGGCCACCGCGTGAGGGCGACGCCCCGACGGCGAAATCTGTCGGGGCGTCGAAGAGAGGAACCCGCGAGGGTAAACCGCCGAGCGGACCACCGAAGACAAAGATCGGGTACCGCCGGTCCGCTCGCACGGCGAAAAGAGAGAAGTTTTACGGTGGGTCTATGGGGTCACGCGCCGCCTTTCCGTCACCCCGGACAGATTTGGCGGGGCGAGACGCATCCATAGTCCACCAGAAAAAAAAAAAAAAAAAAAAAGGGGATCGAATATCAAAATAAATCCTTCGAATAAGTGATAAACTCCGTGTCCAACAACCGCTGAAGCTCCTGAATACTCTGAAGGCACCCGGTCTCCCAACTCACATCTTAAAATTGAGAGTTGGCGCGCCAAAATTATACAATACCACCAGTTTGTAAGAAAAATCATTGTATTGCAATGTAATCGGGCAACTATACTGACCGGTTGTTCTCAAGCAGAGTCTGTATTTATTCCTAGGATTCTCTGAATCATCATCATCATCACAGCCAATATACGTCCCACTGCTGGGCTCGGGCCTTCTCCGTAATGAGAGGGAAATTAACCTACTATACCGCGCTGGTCAGACGTGTTGGTATAGGGTTTTGTTTCGAGTTATCCTTCTCTCAATACCTACCATCAAATTACTCCTTTGAATTTCAGAGAGTGCAGTTTGTCATTAAAGTCTGTTTCGCAATAACCATAAACAAAGCTCGAGGTCAAATTCTTAAGGTAGCGGGAGTAGACTTGAGAGAAAACTGCTTCTCCCATGGGCAGTTGTATCTGACATGCTTCAGAGTAAGCTCATAGAGTAGCCTGGTAATTCTCATTTCAATCCGAAAGAAAAACAAAAGATATTGTTTACGATGAAATACTGTAACAGGTATAGTATCGCGGGTGGATGTCAAAGAAGCGGTACCAGTGGTCGGCCTAATTTCGATGGAAAAGACGGTGGCTTATGGCGACGCACACTACCCTTTCATCGCCTCGGTCGGAATAGGCGCGGTGTGTTCAAAACATAGACTGCTAAGAAAAAAGCCTCGTGTCCATAATATACAACAAAAAAATCATTTTATTTTCATGTTTATTAAATCTTCCCTACACTATAATAAAGGTTGTTATACTATATAAATATACAAACGTTTATATATAATAATTTATAAATAACAATAAAATTAATAACGTCAAAAACAAACAAAAATCCTATTAGAACCATTTCCGACTTTTACGCAGATAAAGATGCGGGCAAATGATAATAATTAATAAAATAATAAAAAAGGCCAAAAAGTAAATAAGAAAAGTAAGGATCCGAACCGAGCTCCAGTTTGTTTGGATTAGACTACTCGATTTTCCAACCGAGCTAAATGTCTATTCTTAATGACAGCGTCAAAATTTGAAACCTTCATATTCTAATAGTTTCAATACAACGAAAAATTATATATTTTGTTGCCGAAAAATACTGACAAAACAATATTTTCTATAAATGAAACCTAGCTAGATCGATTACTGTCCCCCGGAACCCCTTGTATGCTAAATTTCAAGAAAATCGTTGGAGCCGTTTCCGAGATTCAGATTACATATTATATATATATACTAGCAGACCCGGCCACGCGTTGCTGTGGCTAAGGTAGTCTCAGTAACACGTGGTGGTTGTGCTAATAAATTGTAGCTTATATGAAACGTTTCTACGTTTAACATAGCGCCATCTATTAAATACTTACTCAATCCAGTCAACCGATATCACCATCTGTTAGAATCGTTTGGAGATAACAGATAATTGTGACTGTCAAATAATAGACAAATAATTTGCAATACAATAATATTGTGACTATAAATTGAGATGGAAGCTATCCTATCTTTTAAGTTGGATCAAACTACGCATATTATGCAAATTTGATTAAAATCGGTTAAGTACTTTAAGAGTGCATGGATGATATATGGGCTGTGATGATGATGCGGCGGAACTACTGGGATGTAGTGAATATCATATAAAAGTGCTTTACAACGTTTTTAAAGATACCATTAACAGTGTAGCCATAGCACTGTTGATGGTAACATTTTGACTTAGACAATGACTAACCTGAAAGACTAAAAACGTAAAAATAATTATAACTTGACACTGGCACCAATAGCTCGTATAAGTAGCTGATTGCCAATACACAAAGAGAAGAAGAAGAACGTTTATGTGACATCAACCTTTTTAGAGTTCCATACCCAAAAGATAAAACAGGACCCTATTACTAAGACTCTGCTGTCCATCCGTTGCTTAGCCTGTCTGTCACCAGGTTGCTCTCATGAACCGTGATAGTTGGACAGTTGAAATTTTCACAGATGATGAATTTCTTTTGCCGCTACGACAAATACTAAAAAACAATAAAATAAATATTTAAGGGGCTCCCACACAACAAAGGTAAGGTTTTTGCTCGATATTGATAACAAAAATAGGTAGTCGTTTGAAATATTCACAGAATATTTAGTAATATATTCCTTTTAGAAATAAATAATTAAATTAAAATAAAACAAATAGAGAATTTAAGCCCCCATACAACAAATATGATTATTTTGCCATTTATAGATGATGGTACGGAACTCTTCGTGCGCGACTCCGAGTCACTCTTAGCCGGTTTTTTGAATATAATCGAATTGAGTTTTCAAACATGTGTCAAAATAAAATGTCTTTTAAATCAAAATCACTAAGAAGTATTGATATCAACTTTAAAGCAAATCACCCCTAACATAACTTTCCACCCTTTTTTAACCCAGTTAGGAGATAAGTCTCAATAAAATATGAATCACATCTTTCATCAATTCTGTTAAAGAATGTTTATGCAAAATTTGAAATAGATTGGACCAGGAATCACGTTGTCCCATACAAACTTTGCCCTGCTTTTTCACCCCTTAGATATATAATTTCGTAAAATCCGTTCTTAGCTGACCTCTACTCGGCGAAAGAAATATTCCTACCAAATTTGAGGTTTGTAGGCCTTATGGTTCCAGAGATATCGTGATGAGTCAATACATAGGTGGAAATCTCTTATAATAGAAGATAATATCTGGAGGACCAAGCCTTGCTCGGTATTTTCTTATTAGTGTGTTTTGAAAGATATATTTAAATATAATAAAAATAATGAAAAATAAATTAAAAAGTAAGAAAAATAGAAATTAAAAAAATGTATCGAGCAAAAATGAGCCAAAATCACGTTTGTTATATGGGAGCACCCCTTAAATATTTATTTTATTTTATTTTTTAGTATTTGTCGTTATAGCGGCAATAGAAATATATCATCTATGAAAATTTTTGTCTGACTACTGTCTAATTATCATGGTTCATGAGATACAGCCTGGTGATAGACAGATGAACGGACAGTGAAGTCTTAGTTATAGGGTGCCGTTAACGCTTTGGGTACGGAACCCCGAAAAAGCTGAACTCACATAAAAGCAACAATGGAATGGATGGATTGGTACAATGAAAATACTCTTTAAAATTGGAATGTCTCGAAAGTCACAATACTGTATTAACACGGCATTTGAAAGTTTCTTAGCTATAAAGAGGTCATACAATTTTAGGACACGGCGTCATAGGAACGTAGAGTTTAAAATTTTAAATTGTTGGACAGCAATTTTCTAAGGCGAATACTGTAATTGAGAGCCATGATAACACATCGCATCGCATAACTGAAATCCATCGCTCATAAGATGTATTACCCGTTTTAAATTTACTCTGGCGAGGGTACTTTGACCGCATAATGATTAGGAAAAAGAGATGGAGGATGTTAATGCTGATCAGATTGGTCGCAAGACGTCATGACATACTTGTACATATGTGCGATACTACGGTGGTTTCGATTTCTTTATACTATTTACTTGCATACATACATACTATCACGTCATATCCCTTGCAGAGTAGGCAGAGAGAACAGGGTCCCAGAGAACTCTATCTAACTCTATTTACTTGCAAATATTTTAAATCATTCGATGGGGTCGAATATTAAAATAAATCCTTCGAATAAGTGATAAACTCCTAGTCAGACAACCGGTCGAGTTCCTGAATACTCTGAAGAGTTATTTTTCTACCGTTATGAAAAATATTTTACAGAATTACAAAATTTCACAACAATAATATCACTTCCAGTATTCAATCAGATGAAATTTTTGGCTAAGGCGGTAGTTTAATATTAAAATCCGCGTTCAAAAATTATGATATGATGACTGATGAGCCACTGATGTCGCTGATATTGCGACAGTGGCGCGGATTTCGCTCGGTAAAGTAACATATAACTCTGAAGATTGGCATTACAGAAAAAAGTTTAAGAAAAAAGTTGTTCATAAATAAAAGATCTACACTTTAGATAATCGCTAAAGTTCAATAAAATTGGGTACGGTTGGGGAGAAAATGGTGAAAAATAGAAAAAAGGGAGGAAAAAAGTAAAATTTTTGCCTTTCGGAAGCAATACATTGAAAAATATTGATAAAAAAAAACGTTTTAGATAAAAAAGTTATTAAATTTAATTTAGAAGAGAAAAGGTCTCCATATTTTTTTGTCTAACACTAGCCGTTCTCGAGATATCGAATTAAACGCCTTTTCATCGAAATGACCTTGAGCTGACCTCGCCAGAATCCCTCAAATTGGAATATATGCTCAGAATATACCCCCCTATCGATCCTTCATAATCTCCAAACTACATAATTTTATGTTTATTTATTTCCGTAATTGCACTGGACTATAGTTCTAATACAACGAAAAATTATATTTTTGTTGCCGAAAAATACTGACAGAACAATATTTTCTATAATTGAAACCTAGCTAGATCGATTAACCCGCCGCCCGCCGCCGTCGACGTCGTGTGCCTCATTAATGTTAACATAAAACACACACACACACACACGCACGCACGCACACACACACACACACACATGTATTTTTCATATCACACGTACATATATGTATGTAAGTATATTTTTACGACGAAGATTTCCTCGAGCGGAGATATAATTAATTTTCCACTGAAAATAATAAAATATATTTTGTTTATTTTGAAAACATTTCCTCTTAAAATTATATTTATATCAAACTATATTCAAAATGTATTAAAGACACAAATAGATCGTGTCGTGAGTACAGACACAGTACATTTGTACTACTTGATATCTCGTGCGTGTGTGACGCCCTGTGACCTAACTTCCTTTAGTTCTTAAAGGGCTCCTTGTCCGTGTGTTGCGTTCATAACGTCGTGTGAGATAACGTATAAGGTACGATATACAAGTAGGTATGATGCGTTTTAATATACATATTTAACAATACAACTTATTCATAGCAACTGTTGTTGCATTTAGTGACGTTGCTCCACTACTACCGGTACCACCACGTATTACCAATTTTTATTCATTCGTCAGACATTATCTGTATCTATAAAAGAGGATGTTTGTATATATGACATCGCTAAACTCGGCAACTATTTGACTGATCATTATAAAAATTGTTATGTATATGTATTTTTTCACGGAGTAGGTTTACATGCTATCCCCGTAGATGTAATTTACCACCAGGTGACGTTTCGATAGATCGACTTGTACAAATAAACCAACGAGTTGTGTTTACTAGTACGAGTATGTATTATATTAAACATCGTCGCGATCGATTATGTTAAATATAATTTATTAATGTTCGTGTAACATTTTCTATGTGGTCTGTTCAGAAAGTGGAGGCACTGGCGAGAGCGTGTCCACTTCAGAGGGCTTGAAAGAATAAAGGCTAAAAGGTTGGCAAGCCAGCCGCAAACGGACATTGAAGAATGCTGGAGAATATTGAAAGAGAGTATGGTAGATACAGCGAAAGAAGTATGTGGAAGTTCAAAGAAGCATAGAAAAACAAATGGTAATGCTTGGTGGGATGCGGAAGTGGCAGCTTCCGTAGAGCAAAAGAAGAAAGCGTGGCTGGACTATGTCTCTTCTTTGAACCTGAATGACAATATGACTGAACAGAAGAAAGAAATATATCGGCAATGTAAAAATGACACCCAGGCCTTAGTGAAAGAGAAACGTGATAGAGCAAATATGAGTGCAGAAGATAGGCTGCGGCGGTGCTGTGGAGGCCACAGCGAGCCATGGCGGTCAGAGCCATTCGCGGGTACCGCACGGTGTCTACCGAGGCGGCATGCCTATTGGCCGGGACATCCCCGTGGGACCTAGAGGCGGAGATGCTCTCCGACCTATACCGGCGGGTTATCTCAATGCGCGAAGGGGTGGTAGCCACCTGACGCGAGGACGCCCGCCGAGAAGTCATCGCCCGTTGGGCTACGCGGCTGGAGAGGCCTAGACACGGTGTCGTTACCGTTGAGGCCCTCCGGCCCGTACTGATGGAGTGGATGGAGCAGCGGCACGGAGTCCTTTCTTTTCGGCTGGTGCAAGTATTGTCGGGGCACGGGTGCTTCGGTTTGTACCTGCACACGGTCGCGTATAGGGAATGGACTCCGGCCTGCCACCATTGCAGCAGTGACGAGGACACGGCGCAACACACGCTGGAGGTGTGTCCGAGCTGGGACGGGCAGCGCCGTGACCTCGTCGCTGTTATCGGTGCCGACTTGACGCTGCCAGCTGTCGCGAAGGCGATGGTCGACAGCGTCAGGAAATGGGGCGCGGTCGCCGCCTTTTGCGAGGCTGTCATCTCGCGGAAGGAGGCGGCGGAACGAGTCCGGGAGGATTCCCGCGACCCGGGCCGCCACCAGCGGCCGGGGCGGCGCAGGCGCGAATACCTGCGCCTGATGCCGCCCTAACCGAGGCTTCGGGTGATCGGACCGGGGAATTGTCCGGTCACCCGACGTGAGGCCACCGCGTGAGGGCGACGCCCCGACAGTCTTCGGGGCGTCGACGAGAGGAACCCGCGAGGGTAAACCGACGGGCGGGCCACCGAAGACAAAAATCGGGTACCAGTGGCCCGCTCGCACAGCGAAGAGAGAGGAGCTTTTACGGTGGGTCTATGGGGTCACGCGCCGCCTTTCCGTCACCCCGGACCGATTTGGCGGGGCGGGGCGCATCCATAGCCCACCAAAAAAAAAAGGGATATGGAGTGATGATATGTATGTATGTATGTACATTATCTATAACAGTAATTAATGAAACTGAATGTAATAATGTATTTATTGACGCGGCAACAGTACCTAGTGCCACAGCCGCGTGTGTCTCCACACCACGTATATAACTAAAATACGTTAGGATCTCTTACGGACGTCGCGCGTCGCGTCGTGTTCGTCCGACACTCCCGGGGGATACATTTCGACCTAATGAACGATTTTTTGTCCGCATTCCGCGTCCAAAGTGGAGCGCCGCCCGGATAGATACAGACTTACTAACAAACAGTTTTATAGATTGTGTTTATTTGATGAATTACATAAATAATATGTAATACCCATATGTTTTAACTTGTATTGTTGTTTACAATAGTTCACACAACAGATAACGTACAAGTATCACAATACACGGACTGACACTACAACTATATTATATGTAGTGACAAGTTTTAGTACGTACGAGTACAATATATCTTAATAATTCTCTTTACTCTACTTGATAATTGACTTGACGTAAACAATTAAGCGCTGTAAAGACATGACAAACAAGTAAAGTATGTAATATGCCACACCGCTGGGATCAGCTCGACTCTAGAGAGAGTCATCATCATCATCACGTTGTTATCCTAATTACCTGGAGTGGTCGCGACGCGCTATGTAGTAACATGTACCTACTTGGCGGTATGTAGAATGTAGTTATAGGTATATACACATACGAAGTACTACGACATATACTTTAATAGTGATAGGACCGCGCTGTTGACAGTTTTCTGTCTACAGCCACGAGGCGCTCCGTCCGGGGTAGTATCACACTGAGTAGAAAATCGACGTCTGAGTAATGGCAATGTGTTGTTGCGCTTCGTTCGGTGAACGAGAGAGCCGGTAGCCTAAGTGGGTGGGTTTAGGATTGATACTGGTAGGCAGCCGTCTAGCTATAACCCTTGGTATTGCAATGGTCAATGGGCGGCACACACACTGACACTTACCATCAGGTATGCTGCATGCTCGTTTGCCACCATTAGCAATAAAAAAAATGTAAGTCTCCTCTACAGTGTGAATAAAATTGATCTACTACGAGTATACAAACGCTGGTCAAGACGTTTGACGAAGGATTTCAGGTCCACACCATAATCGTTCAGTCACCATTTACAACACCACTGAAATCTGTATGCCCTGCGGACTGCCTGACAACGACGGGTCTACTTATTGAAGTTATTATATATACAATAATTACTTCTTTACGTCTCTAAATCTGGATGTTGTTGTGTTGTAAGCACAGAACAATCATTAGTGGTTCGTACATAAAATTTGCCTGCACGGACATCGAACGATATTATAACAGGCACACGCTGAGTGCGCGTGAAAGGGATGTTACAAAACAAATAGTGACTAATTCAATTAAAACTAATTCTAATGCAGTTGTCTCTCTGCATGACTGATGGTGAGTGATGCTGAGTGCTGTACAGAGACCCGACTGGGTGCAACTGTATCTCTGTTATTAAACAATAGCCGGCGTGTGGGTCGGTCTGTGTAGACACAAGTATAACTCGCTCACATCAAACAGTTCGCGTCGGACATTACGTACGCGAGACTGAACCAATGATTATTTATTCAATTCCAAATGTTTGATAATCCTTTGATCCTTCATTTATATATTATACGTTCTGATGTTTATATAGGTAATATACGTCTGGATGACCGAGTTTACCTCGATATTTCCATTTTAGTGTCTTTGGATAAATATATTTATTTTTTATTTTTATTTTATTTAAAAACTTTTGCACAAAATATCTGTACAAGGCGGACTTAATGCCATAGGCATTCTCTACCAGTCGACCTTGGGTGGAGCAGAAATAATGCGTGGTAGGTGCAATGTAAGTATAAAATATTTTAAAAACAATGAAAACAGTAACAAATTTAATTAAATTATGCGGGATGCCCAAAAGATACATATATTCATACTTATTTATATACAAATACATATATACAAAGAAATACCTACATATAAAACTATAAACATACATATACAAATAAATAAATATTTAACTATATACACATACTACGTATATATACGTACATACATATATACATACAAATAAATTATAGAAACTATAGATGAGACAGTCATAGTTGAGTTGACTCCGCTAGATAGTCTAAAAATAATCGTTTGACCCTGGCTTTGAATGTGTCACGATTAGGGACCTTTTTGACTTCAAGAGGCAACGAATTCCAGAGAACAACAGCCTGGATACCGAAGGAAGAGTGTACCAGACTGGAGGAGTGAGAGGGACAGTGGAGAAGGAGATTGTTGGAAGAGCGAAGATTACGGTCATGAGTGGTGCTAAGAAATTGAAAGTGATGTTTTAAATAGGAGGGGACATTGGGAGAGTTTAAAAAAGTATACAGAAAAGTAAGAGTTCGCAAGTTCCGTCTTTGCCTGATCGGTAACCAATTGAGCCGAAAGCGTAATTTGGATACATGGTCGAATTTGCGTAGGTTAAAAACGAATCGAATGCAATTGTTGAGAAATCGGTCCAGTTTATTGAGCAGATCTGCATTCAGGTCGAGGTAGCACACATCAGCATAATCGATGATAGGAAGGACTAAGGTTTGTACCAGCACTGTCTTGGTCTCGACTGGAAGAAAATTCTTTAAGCGATATAGTGCGCGGAGTGACCCTGTAACTTTCTTTGAGATGTAAGTGATTTGTGTTTGCCACTCCATCGTCGAATCAAGAAAAAGGCCGAGGTTCTTTACATGACTACTATAGGGTATGACTATTCCGTTGTATATAACTGATGGCAAGGTGTGAGTATCAATTCTGTTGATAATGCGAGGACTACCGACCAAGATGCATTGACACTTATCGGCGTTCACTGCCAGGCCAAACCTCGCAGCCCAGACGTTTATCGTTGTTAGATTATGATTGATGCTGTCAATTGCCAACTGCAGGTCGTCCAGCTTAGCGTGGGAGTAAAGCTGTAGGTCATCGGCATACAAATGATACGCACACTGAAGTTCAGAGATTAAGAGATTAATAAAGAGAGAGAATAGAAGAGGAGAAAGTATACCGCCTTGAGGGACGCCAGCATCCAGATAGCACCAATCAGATGATGTATTATCAATCCGGATGGACTGCTGACGACTCTGAAGATAGGATGAAAACCATTCCAAAGCATCCGAAGAGATCATGAAGTGGGACAGTATAGATAGCAGAATCTCGTGACTGACTACGTTAAAGGCGTTAGAAAAGTCTACCAGAACCAGTACAGTAATCATAGTATCCTCCACAGCAGCCTTCACGTCGCCAATCACTTTGAGAAGAGCCGAGACTGTGCTATGTCCAGGCCTGAAACCAGACTGAAGTGGACTTAAAATATTGTTGGAGAAGACAAATTGCGATAACTGTTTACAAACACAAGCTTCGAGCAATTTAGAAAAGAAAGGAAGAATAGAAATTGGACGATAGTGATTAGGAAGAGATGGACTAGAGATTTTAGGTAAAGGTATGACATACGCCTTACGCCAAAGCGTAGGGAATGTGCCAGAGTGGAGGGAGAAGTTAAGAATGTGTGTGATAGGAAGTAAGAGTTGGTCGAGAATGGTCATGACCATACGGCGGCTGATTTGATCACACCCCATAGCCTTCGATTTAATAGATAAAAGTATCCTTCTAACCTCATCGGATGCTACTGGAGAAAAAGAAAAAGAATTAATGCGCAGATGTGGTAAATTAGAGATATAGTTCATCGTTTGGCATTTAGTAGTATGATCTAAAGTGGTAGAAGTCTTGAAAAATTGGTTGATGTCATCTAGAGTAATACTGTTGGGTAGTTCAACTGTACGCCGTTTACCTATACCGAGAGTCCCTAGGAATTTCCAGACTTCAGAAGCAGAAGAAGACGAGATAGTGCTCGAGATGTGGCGGCGTTTAGCATTGCGTATCATTTGGTTACACCGGTTTCTGGCGGTCTTAAATAGAGTCCAGTTAGAGTCGGAACGTAATTTCTTAAATTTGCGAAAAGCTGCATCACGACGTCGCATAGCTTTTCGTATCTCGTCGGAAATCCAAGGCGCTGGTGGATATTTCAGCTTCACTTTTTTGATTGGAGCGTAAGCATCATAGAGGTTGATAATCCTGCGGTTAAAAATCTCAACTTTGTCATCTATCGTATCAGCCTCCAGTAGTGGTTGCCAGTTAGTAGCCAAGGCCTCGGCACGCAATTTCTCGACGTCCATTCTCGCAAAACAGCGCAGACGCAAAACCTTAGCTTTAGGTTTGGGAGGCTTAAGAATGTAGGATAGGAAAATGAGATCATGATGGGAGAAACAAGGAGCAGGATGTTGGCCATGAGAGGAAACTCGGAAAGGTGAGGAGGTGAGGATTATGTCAAGCCATGTGTCTTCACCATGTTGGTTGTGATGTGTGGCTTGGAGAGGTAACACGTGGAGACTAGTGGATTGAACAACGTTTTGGAATTTACGGACACGGGAGGAGTGGAAGGAGAGTAAGTCGGTGTTGAAATCACCCATTATGATGTGATGTGCATAGTCAGACCCCAAGGATTCTAAAACCGATTCAAAGTCAGTGAAATAATCAATAGAAGGGGGACAGTAAACAACACCCACGACCACTTTGGCTCCTTGGATAGAGACTTCAAGGAAAAGAAATTCGATAGAGGCAGAGTAAGGCGCTGTTGATGAAGCAATGATTTTGTAAGAGAAGTCACTACGAAGATAAATGGCTACGCCACCTCCTCTTCGGTCAACTCGGTCGTTCCGGATCAAGATAAAACCGGGGAGAGGAAACGAGCTGGAAGGTAAATGCGGTTTGAGCCAACTCTCTGAAATTAAGATGGCATGAACATTAACACCGTTGAAGACGTCAAACAGGTCGCCGTGATGGCTAGGAATGCTTTGGGCGTTAATGTGACATACATTAAATAAACGATTATTCGGATAATTTAAACATTAAAACTAGAGACTCACTCGTTTTTCCAAACTAAGCTATGTTTGAGAGTAGTTCAACGACAACGTCAACGTTTGCCTTCATATACTACATTATAATCAAGATCGATTTATCAACCCAACCGAAATAGCCTGATATTAGAAGATATAACATAGTTGTATTAAATCACATGTGAAAAAAATATTGGACATTTATTTGTTTCTGTCACCACATCTGAGGGTTTTGTACCACGAGTACTCGAGCGGCGCGGCGGCCCTTGTAGTATAACGTTCTCGACGACGGTCTCGCTTTGCATCACCGATACAAATACATTTGTATACAGTTTTAATTTATTTTAAAATCATCTCTTATTTTTGTTGTTGTTTGCATATGTGCCAGCAACACAACTCATGGTAAGTGTTACTGCTGGCCATGAAACTTTGCATCGGTAGGGGTACAACTAGGCTGTTACTTGCCGATGAAAACCCCACACCCACCCCGAAAGGTGGGCTGTTGGGTCTCTCGCTCACCGAACGAAGTGCACCAGTACATTGCTACTACTCGCACGTCCACATTCTGCTCAGTGTGGTAGTACCGCGGACGGCTGTACACAGACAACTGTCAACAACGGTGTCGCCCCCCCCACTATTGTACCCTCGTCCCCGTCATCGTATCACAGTTAACATACGTTAATAGATGGTATCGTATGATTAACTTAAGTATTTACGATCGCCTGAATGTTACATGTATACAGTAACTTAACATTAATCCTGAAAGGCGTGGGTGGTGCGCCCACCAACGAAGTGAGGACCATAAATGGGTGAGTTTTTAATAAATATAGGAACAGTGGTTTCATCTTCGACGATTTTTAATGTAAGAGCTTATAAGGATTGTGATTTGTATTGTCAGGTCACCTATACGAAGAGAACTTCATGTAGGTACTCAGGACACACGCACAGGAGCGCATTTTCTGGCGAAGTATGAAAGACTACATTCAGTAGGGGATGGCAAAAGGCTGAATGATGATGATGATCTACCCATTCAATATCATGTCTAATATTTAAATCATCATTATCATTACCCTGCTCTCATCAAAATCATTTATGGTCGATGCAATATGTATGAACCAGTTATTGACAATAGTTTTATTCCCGGCCGCCTGATTGAATGTTATTTTTGACAAGACGGCATCAGATAATCAGTTCCGCTCTTAGTATTGTTTTACGACATCCACGAGTAATGTATCTAAGGGTTGGTAGTGTTAGCAATCGTCACCACACTTTGGTGATGTGTAAATATGAAATACTAAATACAACGAGGTCATGTATGTTGTCACAAACAGACGCGTTGTATGTCACGTGTCATATATTCACATTAAACACCAGTCAGGTGGTGCCCCCCACAGGTCAGGTATCAGGCACAATGTCGATGTCTGCCAACTGTTGTACTGTGGCACACCTTGGGTTGTGATGTTATTGACAGTGTGTCACACTTGACTATCATCAGATGGAATATTAACTGTTATCACAACAAAGTGAACACTATTTGATCGTGGCATGACAACACATCTATAAGTGGCAGGACCACGCCGGGGACAGTTCTCTGTGTACAGCCGCGGGCCGGTCCGTCCGGGGTCTGAGTAATGGCTGGGTGAGTTTGCTGTTTGTATTGGTAAGCAGCGGCCTAGCATTGGTATTACAAAGGTCCCCGGGTGGCAGTAACACTTACGACCAGGTGTGCTGTTGGTTCTTCGGCCACCGTAAGTAAGCCACACACGCTGCGCGCTGTATGCGCGCTAACGCGGTCAATTATATTTATAAATGCATTACAACTGGTAATGTTTATTTACAATATCAATGTTGATGTGTGTGTTTGTACACATGTTAGTATAATGTTATGACAGAGCGTACATATAAATATATTTCACATTTCACTATAACGTTAATATCATCTATTTCCTATACATATAAAATGCTTTGTCCTGTGGATAAACTCACAGCCTGATCGTAGTTTTGTTATGACGTAGTCATAAGAAGATAATAAAGCATTTGCCGAAATTCCATCTCTAAGGCGGTAGAAAAGTGGACTAAAGTTTGTATGGGACAACGTGATTACTTGGTCTAATTTAATTCAAACTTTGCATAAACATTCTTTAACAGAATTTATAGAAAACGTACCTTGTATTTTATTGAAATTATCCCGTAACGGGGTTAAAAGAGGGTAGAAAATAATTTTGGGGGTGATTTGTTTCGAAGTTGATATCAATGTGTACTCTTTAGTGGTTTTGATTTAAATGACATTTTATTTTGACACATGTTTGAAAACTTAATCCTTGACGAAAGTTTGGTGATTGCACCAAACTTTTATCTAAAGTATTTGCAATGGCAAATACTTTTTCTTTAAAATTGAAATGTCTCAGAAGTCACCGAACTATATCAGTAGCTACGACGTTTGAAGGTTTCTAAGACTTGGACAGATCACGCACTTTAGGACACCGACCTTATAGAGAACTCTACACGAATTCGAAATTTGAAATAGACTATTTTTCATTTTATTTTGATGTTTATTCAACCTTTAAATTCCAAAGCTATAAAAAAGATTGTTATATTTTATAAGTATTCTAACAAACTTGATAATTTATATATTATAACAAAATTAATAACGTGAAACCTAATTAAAAATCCTATTAGAACTATTTTCGACTTCTACGTGGATGAAGTAGCTGGGAAAAGCTAGTATAAAACAGTAGCTATAAATAATATTGTATGTGAGTGGTAACGGTAGCGAGGTGTCACGAGGAGTCACAGCGCGGCCGCTCCCCCTGACAATGGGGCTACCAAATATATTATAGTCTGATCTCTATAGATCGTACCTCAATTACTTAATCTTAATTCTCTCTAAATCTTAATCATCAGTAAGTCGAGAAAAAAATACCATCTCCTTTCACTGAACCTTGTAAGAATGCGCGTAATTCTTTGTAACTGGAACAAAATGTTATTTCCCTGTGAAGTATTGATAGCACATGTCTACTTATACTCTATTACTCGAATTTCAAAAAGCAGAGTCCGTAAGTGATAGTTAACCATATATAATAATGTCATACTATAGAAATCTAATTCTCTGTAGTCATTGCAATAATATATGTATAAACTCACTGCTCCATGTTCCTAATCTATTATATGTGTTCGATGCAAATACAATGAATTATTACATTCAATAAACTCTCTAAATAACTTAAAATCGCACATTTTAAGTCGAATTTTTAACAATTAAATGCGTTGTGTTTGTATACTATAACTATAACATACTTATTAAATCAAAAACTCACCAAATAGTTGTTTTTTTATATATTCCTTTGACATTTAAGATATCGGACTTCCACTGTATTACAAACAGTATCATAATTTAATTCAGTAATACCACTTATTGTACACAATACGTGTTTTTATGGGCTAATCCTACCACACATTCCCGCCACTGTAAGGCAGGATACACAATGGTCTCGAAGGTTTGACCTTCAGGAAGACCTAGGAAACGCTTAGGACCTAGGAAATTGTCTTGGGACCCGCAACAAATTTAATTAGAATGGAAATTCAGGAGGCGTTGGAAAAATTCCACTTCCCTCCTATGCAAAGCGGGAAACATGAATCAAAATATTGGCTGATAGGGCGATAGATAAGAGGATGTACTGATACGTGAAGCATAGCAGTACAGCACCACGGATTTGACAGAGCTTATGAGGCCTATATGTGAGCATTAAGTATGATTACAATAGTAGGTATGGCAGAAGCGCCTGAACGCACGGCAATTTTCTCGAGTTACAACAAGGTCCGTATAATATACTACCAGACTGTCTAACATAAGATCGCTCTCGTTTTGCCACTGTGCAGACTGCACTCCCAGAGGGTGTGGTGAGTTGTTTAGTCACATATGCCAAGTTAATGTATTGTGTATTTAGAAAATGTACACAAAATACTATTACATTAGTGCAAGTATATTCAGCGACACAATTGAAAAAAGGTAAAAAGAAAAGTGTGGCACCGGGCAGAAGTGATAACTTAAACTAATCTAAGATAAACTATTTAATATTGAAATTGTTTTAACTTGAGTAAAGCTTAGGTTATTATTTAAATTTTAATGTATGTTAATATTATTTTCATTATAATATAAGGAAAGGTTATTTATTAATAAAATCTTTTATTGATTATAAAATATATTATATTCTTAGTTACAATTGTTGAACATGTAGATTACAATTTTGTGTAGGTATATTATTAGTATCATTATTTAATCCTACAAACCGGCCAGACAGGCTGGCGCCGTAACGCGTTACGTAACAAAGCGGTTTACATAAGAAGTTATCACTTCAATAAAAACAAAAGAATTAACATTGGTATGGTTACAGGTTTACTCTTGAGGAGACTTATTACCAATCGACGCGGCGACGGCCAGATGGATGGATGGTAAGATTGACATTTTTATATATTTATAAATTCAATGCATTCTTTTTTCACCACATAAAATATTGTCAACCCTAATGACGAACAACTGATGTATCTGGTAACGTACTCGCAGTTCAGGTGTTCACATGTAATTGACTTGATACACAACGACATCATTATACATTAACGACATCAATACAATACAATACAATAACAACGTGGACAACGTTCTCCACTGTTACGTGTAGTAACTAATACGTGAAGTTAGCGGAGTATTTCAAGAAGATTGGATGACAGTCGCAACCAGTGTATTCACATGTACCTAGAGGGAGGTGACCCTCCCCCCCTATACCTGTCTGTACCATACACGGGTACCATACCGATAATGTATCACACGCATCATTAGATACATTGCGTACTGTAGCCGTGTAATGATACAGTGACAGTACAATACAGTACCATTCATGTGTCGCGGGTGACGTTAAAGCAGACAGCAGTGATGTAGGTGGATACAATCAGTGCAAGGTGAAAGCTCACCGCGAGCACGTAGCTATGTGAGGGGGCGCGCGGCGTCGCCGGCCACGCGTGCAGCGTGTGCCGTAGATCAATACGGCACCTGTTGTGTGCGAGCACCGGACTCGGATGCGACGATCAACAGTCAGACGTAACCAATCAAACACATTCATTAAGGGGGCACTCACCAAGGCCACGGCGCAACATACGGTCGAGGTATGTCCGAGCTGGGACGGGCAGCGCCATTACCTCTTCGCTGTTATCGGTGCCGACCTGACGCTGCCGGCTGTCGCGAAAGCGATGGTCGACAGTGTCAGGAACTGGGACGCGGTCGCCGCCTTCTGCGAGGCTATCATCTCGCAGAAGGAGGCGAACGAGTCCGGGAAGATTCCCGTAACGCATGCCGGGCGGCGCATGCGCGATTATCTGCGCCTGATGCTGCCCTAACCGAGGCATCGGGTGGTCGGACTGGGGACCAGTCCTGTCACCCGAAATGAGGCTACCGCGTGAGGACGACGCCCCGATTGTGAAAGCTGTCGAGGCATCAACTCCAGAGGAACCCGCGAGGGTAAGCCGTTGGGTGGGTTGTACTGATGGAATGGATGGAGCGGCGGCACGGAGTCCTCTCCTTTCGGCTGGTGCAGGTATTGTCGGGGCACGGGTGTTTCGGTTTGTACCTGCACACGACGCTGCCGGCTGTCGCGAGGGCGATGGTCGACAGCGTCAGGAGCTGGAACGCGGTCTCCGCCTTCTGCGAGGCTGTCATCTCGCAGAAGGAGATGGCGGAACGAGTCCGGGAGGATTCCCGCGACCCGGGCCGCCGTCAGCGGCCGGGGCGGCGCAGGCGCGAATACCTGCGCCTGATGCCGCCCTAACCGAGGCTTCGGGTGATCGGACCGGGGAATTGTCCGGTCACCCGACGTGAGGCCACCGCGTGAGGACGACGCCTCGACGGCGAAAGCTGTCGGGGCGTTGACAGGAGAGGAGCCCGAGAGGGCATACCGCCGAGCGGGCCACCGAAGACAAAAATCGGGTACCGGTGGCCCGCTCGCACGGCGAAGAAGAGGTGCTTGCAGGGTGGGTCAATGGGGTTGCGCGCCGCCTCTTCCGTCACCCCGGACCGACTTGGCGGGGTGCGACGTCCATGGCCCACCGCAAAAAAAAAAAAGAAAAAAAAGGGTAAGCCGCTGGGTGGGTCACCGAAGACAAAGATCGAGTACCGGTGGCCCGCTCGCACGGCAAAGAGAGGTGCTTGCAGGGTGGGTCTATGGGGTTGCCCACCGCCTTTTCCGTCGCCCTGGACCGATTTGGCGGGGCGCGACCACGTCCATAGTCCACAGCAAAAAAAAAAGGGGGCACTCACCAGTGCATATTGTTCAGTTTACATTTTGTTTGGAATTAATCTAATAATCTGGATCGGCACGCGGCCGCGGTGGCGGGGTAACAAGTGCCGACAATAAACATGGCGGGCTGGACTCAATTTATAAATAACTTCTTTTTATACACAATTGTATACAACATATTTAGTATATAGTTCAATGTCTTCAAGTGAACCAGGATATATATATATTTCAATATCTGATGTTGGGTCAGGCCCCACAAGTGCTGCACAATCATAAGCTTAACAGCAACAACAACAATCATTTCCTGTTAACCATGTTAGAGGGAAGGCATAGACACAATCAGGGGCGGATCTACATAAGAGCTTTTTGAGCTGTACCTCAAAGGAAGCCCCTTATAGGTAATGGGCTGTAAATGGGTAGGTAAGGGGCTTCCTTTGAATAAATTAATAATAAACAATGAGATATTTTAAAGTAAAATATATAAAATTAAATTTAATTAAAGATTGGTAATGCTGAGATCTATCAATCTGTTTATTGAAACAAACTGGGAAATACCTGTCGCTTGTTTTCGACCGTGCTCGTGAATCATATACATAAAGAAATTTTGTAATCATATATAGAATTTTAACAAACAATATACATTGTACATACATACCATCACGCCATATCCCTTACAGGCTAGGCAGAGAGGACAGAGTGCCAGAGAATCCTTGCATAATACACTCGCTTCCTCAACATTCATAATTCTCTTCATACACGCTCGCCGGTTTCGGAGACTCTTGACTTCACCTTCCTTAAGTACGTGACCAATCTGGTTTAGGTAGGTGAGTCTCGGTCTCCCTCGGTACCAACATCCTTCCACTTTCGCATTGTATATTTTGTTAACCAGACGTTCGTTCGGCATTCTTTCCACATTTCCGAACTATCGGAGCATTCCCTTTCGCTTCTTTACACCAATACTCATTTCATACCTACTCGCTCTCTTAAGTGGTCGTTGCGAATGCGACCACCAAACCATCACTAAAGTCGGATAATGCCCACGTTGCACTCTGTCGACTAATTGGAAAGCTTCCTCAGAGCTTTGAGCATAAATACGGTCATTTTGTTTGTTAAAATGTTGCTCAATGGTAAAATTTTCTCATCCGTACCTAAACAATTTTTTTCTATGACCTCATTTTGCGTGCGGCACGCGTTCTAGGTGCTATCTTCATCTCCTGAGACAAAATCTTTTGCTTTCGGACTGGATTTCTTCGAATTCTTTCCCTTACTGCTTTGGCCACCTTTTTCGTACGATCACTACGTGGCCGGCCAGATCTTTTTCTGTCACAAATAGAAGAGGTCTCATTGTACCCATTAATAGAGCGGTACATAAACTTTTTACTAATACCAAGTATGGAGAGCAATTACAGCGATTCGGTTCTCTTTATCACCCCACTCCATATTAATATCGCAAAATATTGTACAATGTATTGGCGCCAAAATGAGAAAATACAATGAACAATCCATATCAAAATGACAGATTCCAAATTCAAATGTAGTTTCTTGACAGAATGACAGTTAATTGAATAATTAGCAGGCTCCTGTGTAACATTAGTCCAGGGCCTCAACAGTTCGCCCCTAGACCCGATGCATGAGACAGCATGTATGAGTAGCTATCGCAGGCAGGTATCGCTGAGCATAAGGAATAAAGTGCCCTTATGCTCACCGTAAACTGCGTCTCCACAAAAGTAAACCTCAGTAGAAAATAAAAAAAAAATACATATACATAAATTGAAAATATTAGTTTCTGAATCTAATGTCTAATTGTTTAAGATGCCCTTTTATTGAGAAGTTTCACAAGAAATATGCGTGTCTATCGACTAGAACAATAACTATTTAAAATATTTTAACTTAACAATGACTTCTAAACGACATAATAAATAAATATATAAAAATATATAAACCCTAATAAGACCTGCTGTACTGTATAGATCAGCATGTTGGGCGACAAAAGCGACGGATGAGAGACGACTGTGAACATATAAGAGGAAGTTTGAAAGTTGCGCCAGTGACGGAAAAGTTAAAGAGTGAAAGATTGACATGGTATAGACATGTGATGAGAAGGGATGAAAGTAATGTTGTGAGGGAAGTTTTAAGTAAGAATGTTGAAGGCTTATGGGGTAAGGGAAGACCGAAGAAAAGACGGATGGACTGCGTGAAACATGACATGGATAGACAAGGAGTGACCACAGAGGTGACGTCTGATAGAGTTGTATGGAAGGAGAAGATATATTGCATCGACCCCAAATAGATTGGGATAAGAGCTAGTTGATGATGATGATGATGATGAATGACTTCTATAATACAATGACAATATTGAAATGATTTAAATTCATATTCATTTATTATATATAACCCCCGTAACGTCACTTATATATTGTCAATTTAATATTTGACAGTAAATTAATACAATAAACTTTCACCGTATCGGAACGTAATATACAGTACATATATACATACAGCCCTCCCGTGACCGTGACCACTGTAAAGTGTTCCAAATGTCGGGAAATTAAATATCAAATACAAACGTGATAGAATACGTAAATGTAGTTTTATTTCAAATAAGAACAACTTGTAGCTGTAGCACACGAAGTTTGCCACCATTTATGTCATATTATTAATATCTCTGTTATTAGTGGTAAATTCCCTGATGCATTAAAAGTGGCAATTGTCAAACCTATTTTTAAAAGAGAGAATAAAGAGATGATGGAATATTATAGACCAATCTCCCTTATTCCTGTTATTTCCAAAGTATTTGAAAAGTTCATACAACATAATTTAAATAATTACATAAAAAAAAATAATGTATTATGTCAGGAGCAAAAAGGATTTCGTGAAAATAGAACCATAAACATGGCTATTTATGATTTTCTCCATACAGTGTTAGTAAAAATGGACAAAAGAACGCCTGTTTGTGCCATATTTTGTGACATGACGCAGGCGTTTGATTACGTAAAACACGACATTCTAACTGATAAACTTGACGCATATGGTATAAGAGGTAATGTACTGAATTTAATGAAGTCATATCTAACCAACAGAGTACAAATTACATCAATTACTAGGATTAATACAGCTACAAAAAAGGAGGAGATATATATGTCGAACGAATGTCCTGTACTATTTGGCGTACCTCAAGGTAGTGTGTTAGGCCCCCTTTTATTTAATTTATATATTAATGATCTACCAAAATCAACTAAATATCCTATGACGCTATTCGCAGACGATAGTACTGTGACTATTTCAAATGACGATAAAAATATAATACAATATAAGACTGACATTCACGATTCCATAAATAAGATAGTACTATGGCTAAATAATAATAATTTAAAAATTAATTTAAATAAAACTAGAATAATGCACTTTAACCAACGTTCAATGACAAATAATATAGAAATTAATATAAATAACAAAAGTATTGAGAATGTAGATAACAATAAATTCCTTGGTTTAGTAATTGACAAGAAACTCAACTGGAAATCACATATAGAGACCCTTAGTAAAAGAGTTAGTAAGTCAGCTTTTGCGTTACACTCTCTCAGTGCAACTGTCAATATAGACAGCTTAATCATGGCGTATCACGGACTAGCTGTAATACACTTAAGGTACGGCATCGTTTTTTGGGGTAATTCTACAGATTTTAACATCGCATTTAAATCCCAAAAAAGGTGCATTATATCTATGTTCGGGTTGAAAATAATAGAAACGTGTAAACCATATTTTAAAAAATTTAAATTATTGACTCTGCCCTGTATTTATATCTTGGAAACTGCAATGTTCGTGAAGAATAACCCTAATTTATTTCCTCGACTATAAAACGCCGCCCCGCGCAATAGACGTGATGCTAATAGAATCTGTGTACGCCCAGCAGGAACTGCACTCATGCGCAAAAGTGTCATATGTATGGCTCCGAATATATATAATAAACTTCCTAAACATTGGAGGGAATTGAACAACAAGACATTCAAACGTGTATTAGTTAATTTCTTAATCCATAAAGCATACTACAATCTTGTTGATTATCTAGAAGAAAAAGACTGGACAGAATTGAATTAGCTATTGATAATAAAATGCTAGACATATTTGTAAATTTACTTAATTCGATATTGTTTTACTTTGTAATAACTTAATAGAAAATATATTTTTTGACATGAATTTTATAAATATTTGATATTTGACTTTTAATATGATGTATGACTTTGACATGTATAATATCTTCTATTTTCTTACTTTAATTTGTCGAGAAATATTATTAATTTGATGATAATGACATTTCTTGATTAATGTGGACTTTATTAATGAAATATTTGTACGCCGATACAAACGGCCAAACATGATTGGACTCTAAAATAATTACATCTTGCATGCTTGTATGTGTACACATGTTTGAACAAATAAAAATTTATTATTATTATTATTATTAAGTTCACGTATTTGATGTAGAGCTACTCGTACATTCAAACTTTGTACAATGTGTACGCGCACAATGTATTGCTCGGACTGTACGTCTTACAATTATAAGAGTTGATGACAATTAAATAGAATATGAAACGTCAAATGTATATACTTCTTCTTCTTATATATTGGCAATCAGCTACATATACGAGCTATTGGTGCCAGTGTCAAGTTATAAATATATTCACGTTTTTAGTCTTTCAAGTTAGTCATTGTCTAAGTCAAATTGTCGCCATTAACAGTGCAATGGCCACACTGTTAATGATATCTTGTGGGAATTTTGACGGAAAACGAAAACGTTGTAAAGCACTTTTATATGATATTCACTACATCCCAGTAGTTCCGCCGCTTCATATTACATAAAATGCCATCAAAATTATCTAATATAACACGTTAAAACACTAAGATATCGAATATAATACAAGAGCACCACATGACGTTTTCAAATTCCCGTCAAAAGTCCCCAAATGTATATATATATATATATATATATATGACGTACACTCGCACATCACTTGTCACAGTGACTTAATTATATACATTTATGTACTGCGTTACAATATAAAGTATACATCATTCATTCGTACTCACTAATCGCTCTAAACGGAATATTACAAGAGCTCAGTACTAGGTGATAATCCAACTTGATACAATCATAGTTCTTTTGTCAAAACAAAATAACAAAATAAAAGTCAAGCTTGATGTTAGGGTCATTAATCAGAGGCGGCGCGCGGCGGCTGCCCCCCGGCGCCCAGCGTCATGAGGGCCAGAGACGTGCGAGGGCGGGGCGGGTCCCAATGTCCTTTATATTAACGAACTTTATCTAACGCATTAACTAAATCTCCGCGCTGAGAGTCCGTAGCGCCCGTACCGCTCTCACATTGTCCGGGACAAGCTGTCAAAGCTGATCTGCGGCTAACAGCTAAACCAACAACAAAGATACATCTTAATTTACCTAATTAGCACTTCACTGCGGTTTCCGACGCGGTCATTTTTGAAGTTATATTTCTTTAAGCACGTTATGAATAAATTATGAGAGCGAAATTTTAAAAAGCGCGTGCATCACTGTAACACGTCTCGAAACAAAGCTATCAACAAAATAAAAATAAAACCTCTTTCTATTTTCTACATTCACAACACGTGCTTTAGTTCCATACAAGTGCGAATTATATATGTGCTAATAAACTATATTCAGTTACTGATTTAAATTGAATATTTTGATTAATATTATTTACTATTCATAAATATTAGTATAAAAAATATGCTATCTTTTTCCAGTCCTTTTTTATTTTACATACATACATATCATCACGCCACATCCCTTGCAGGGTAGGCAGAGAGAGCAGAGTGCCAGAGAATTCTATCCTTGCATACTTCACTCGCTTCCTCAACATTCATAATTCTCTTCATACACGCTCGTCGGTTTCGGAGACTCTTGACTCCACCTTCCTTCAGTACGTGACCAATCTGGTCTAGGTAGGTGACTCTCGGTCTCCCCCGGCACCTACATTCTTCTACTTTCGCATTGTATATTTTCTTAACCAGATGTTCGTTCGGTATTCTTTCCACATGTCCGAACCATCGGAGCATTCCCTTTCGCATCTTTACACCAATACTGTCTTTCAAACCTACTTGTTCTCTTACGTCGTCGTTGCGAATGTTACTTTTTTAACTTATTGTAATTAAATATTTTCATGGTATTAAAAGCTATTTTTAATGATGCCTGCCATTTATTTTTTTATTATTACATATTTTTTTCGAAACATAAGTGTTTTTCTATTAAAAAAAATTCAAACCTCATTTTTTATTACCTATTTTTTATATAAGTTATACAGTATTTTCTTTAACAGTTTTTTTAAATATCCATGTTAATAAGTAGGTACATGTGTAGTGTATATATCTATATAGGCAGTACATCTCCGGCTACAGTATCGTCACATGTACAATATATTATATTGTTATCTGTGTTGAGTGGCGTCTATCTGCACAAGTGATGACGGGGTCCGGTCACGACAATCGTATATTGTTGTTATTTATAGTTAAATAAATGTACGTCTGTGCGTCTCACACTTGACAGACAGAGGTCACACAGATCGCTCCCAGGGCACTCCGGCGACGTTGTTATCTGCGCCCGAGGGTGATTAACTAGCGCTCGACGTTATCGCTCCCGTCGCCTGTAGAGGGATTACGCACGTCGTGTGCGTGTGGGGTACGTCGGTGCGACAACAGTAAACACGTCCGCGATCACCGGCTCACGTGGGATTAACTCGCACCGCACACTGAACACTACAATACAAGTTAACGTTGGTCCACAATGTACGCGATATCAAGTGGTAAACCCCCTGGTGGGTGGCACCTAAGGGGCGATACACTTGTGTTTAGATATATTTAGTAACTAGCTTTCACCCGCGACTTCGTCCACGCAGAAGTCATCTCTGACGGAGTTAAATAGAAAATGCAATGCAAGGTGTTGAAGGTGTGTCGCTAGGACGATGATTAACAGCGTCAGAAACTGGAATGCGGTGGCCGCCTTCTGCGAGTTAGTTGTCTAACGGAATTAGGCAATAGGGTGGGTCCGAGAGAAAATACTCTACGTTGACACGCTCTACCGTCGGTGCTTTGGGCGGCGCAAGCGTGAGTACCTGTATTGAGGTTCACTGCATGAGGTCTTCGACTCGAGATGATACCCCGTTGCGGAGGCCCTCCCGCATAACGTAGATGTACGTCTACGGCGCGCTATGGGGTCACGCGTCACCTCGAACGAATTGGGCGCGGTGTGTCTATATACCATAGCCGATCACTAAATTTACGGTATGACCATGGGATAAAAATATAATTATCGCCACCCTTTATTTGATTGTTTTGTTTCACCAGCAGAGTTGCGACCTCGTTAGATATGGTTTATTATTTGAGTTATAGAGTGAACATTTTTGAAGCTAAACTTAACCTGTATGTTTATGTGTTTCGTGTGAGCTCTCACGCTGGAACTGGTCGCCACAACGGCACTGGTGCGGGGTTGATGGAGAGGGAGAGAGAAACACGTGTTTATTTATTTTTACCGAGAATATTTGTACGTAATTTGAAAAGAATCGATAAAGAAAGTTTCTCCCTATACACACTTTGTTACACCCCCTTTTTTTTTTTTTTTTTTTTTTGTTCGCAAGGTGGGACCATGGATGTGGTCGCGCCCCGGCAAATCGGCCCGGGGCGACGGAAGAGGCGGCGCGCAACCCCATGGACCCACCCTGCAAACACCTCTCTTCGCCGTGCGAGCGGACCACTGGTACCCGATCTTTGTCTTCGGTGGCCCGCCCGGCGATATACCCTCTCGGGTTACTCTCTCATCGACGCCCCGACAGCTTTCACCGTCGAGGCGTCGCCCTCACGCGGTGGCCTCACGTCGGGTGACCGGACAATTCCCCGGTCCGATCACCCGAAGCCTCGGTTAGGGCGGCATCAAGCGCAGATACTCGCGCATGCGCCGCCCTGGCCACGGGCGGCGGCCCGGGTCACGGGAATCCTCCCGGACTCGTTCCGCCGCCTCCTTCTGCGATCCCAATTCCTGACGCTGTCGACCATCGCTTTCACGACAGCCGGCAGCGTCAGGTCGGCACCGATGACAGCGACGAGGTCACGGCGCTGCCCGTCCCAGCTCGAACATACCTCAAGCGTATGTTGCGCCGTGTCCTCGTCGCTACTGCAATGGTGGCAGGACGGAGTCCACTCCCTCCGCACGACCGTGTGCAGGTACTTGCCGAAGCAACCGTGCCCTGACAAGACCTGCACCAACCGGAAGGAGAGCACTCCGTGCCGCCGCTCCATCCACTCCATCAGTACGGGCCGGAGGGCCTCGACGGTAACAATACCGTGTCTAGGCCTCTCCAGCCGCGTAGCCCAATGGGCGATGACTTCTCGGCGGGCGTCCTCGCGCCAGGTGGCTATCTCGTTGAACGATGGGGAGCCACCCTCGTCGCGCATTGTGGTAACCCGCCGGTAGAGGTCGGAGTGCATCTCCGCCTCTAGGTTTTTTTTTTTTTTTTTTTTTATTGTCTACGGTGACAAACGAGCAAACAGCACACCTGATGGTAAGTAATGCTGTTGCACATGGACCCAGCAACACCAGGGGTACAGCCAGGCCGCTGCCTACCGTGAAGGAAGAGCTCTTCTTAAACCTCGTTTGAAGAAGGACATGTCATAGCGCTCGGGAAACACAGCAGCAGGTAGTTCATTCCAGATCTTGCATGTACGTGGGAGAAATGATCGCTGAAAACGTACGGTCGAGGACCATATCGTTTCCAGGTGAAATGAATGAACCCTGCTACGGTGTCGTGTGGTACGGTGGTAAAATGGTGACGGTGGTACCAAGTCAAACAGTTCCTCAGAGCACTCCCCGTGAAAGAGCCGGTAGAGTACACAGAGTGACCCAAAGTCTCTCCGCCGCTCTAGCGACTCTAGTCTGTCCGTGAGATTGGGATCACCGACGATTCGAACTGCCCGCCTTTGTAGGGAGTCAAGTGGGTCTAGCTGATATTTAGGCGCGCCTGCCCAGAGATGAGAGCAGTACTCCATGTGAGGACGAACTTGTGCTTTATATAGCACAAGACGTTGACTCGGCGTGAAGTACCGCCTGGCCCTGCTCAGCACGCCCAACTTTTTGCTTGCCAATTTGGCTTTGTCCTCCAAATGACTCCCAAACTGGACTTTGTTCGATAGCTCGACGCCGAGGATCCCAATACTCTCGGAGATTTGGAGAGTTACTCCTTGGAACTGAGGCGCCATGATAAAAGGGTCCTTCTTCGCAGTGAACGCGCAAACTTGTGTCTTAGTGGGGTTGAACTGGACTAAATTCCGTTCACCCCATTTTGAGGCCCGCCCTAGAGAACGCTCGACTTCAGACACAAGTTGAGCCCGTCTTTCCTGTAACATACTCCAAGGGACATTCTGATGCTCGGTGTATCGCTCGTCACCCGTGCTGTCATCCGCATAGCAACGAATACTCTCTATGGAGAGCATGTCATTGATATGCAGAATAAACAACGTCGGGGAGAGCACCGAGCCTTGTGGTACACCAGCATTAATGGGCATGGTCTCGGAGCAGGAGCCATCGACGACTACTTTTATGCTCCGACCATCCAAAAAACTGGTGATCCAATTACAGAGTCCCTCGGGGATTCCATATGATGGTAGCTTCGATAGAAGGGCCCTGTGCCAAACCCTGTCGAACGCCTTCGCGATATCTAGGCTGAACGCTAGCGCCTCACCCTTGCCCTCCAAGGCCTCCGCCCAACGGTGTGTGAGGTACACAAGAAGATCACCAGCCGACCGACCATGACGAAACCCATATTGGCGGTCACTGATCAGCTGATGATCCTCAAGGTACTGCAGAAGCTGATGGTTGATTATTTTCTCCATTATCTTGGAGAGCAAGGATGTAATCGCAATCGGCCTGTAATTCGACGGGTCCGACCGGTCTCCCTTTTTCGGGATCGGGTGGACATGGGCTATCTTCCACGAAGATGGAACCCTACAAGTATCATAGGAAAGTCGGTATAAGCGCGTGAGGACGGGGGTCAACTCGGGGGCGCACGTTTTCAGGACCACTGCAGCGATGCCATCCGGCCCGCTCGACTTATGTACGTCTATTAGCCGCAGCTCGCGCCTCACCGCTCGCTGCGTAATGCGGATTTTAGGCAGAGAGCTTTCACACCGCGGGATGATAGGTGGTGTGGCGGTTCCAGCGTCCAAAGTCGAGTTACAGGCAAAGAATTGACCTAAAAGATCGGCCTTCTCCTTTGCACTGTGGGCTAGACTGCCATCATTTTTCTGCAGTGGTGGGAGATTGGAAGAAGTTGCCTTGGGCAGCTTTGGCGAGCGACCAGAATGCACGACTCCCGGCGGGATAGCTCTCCAATCGCTCGCCGATTCTGGCAACATGTTCCGCCTTGGCTCTGGCAATAGCCTTCTTACTAGATCTAGAAGCAGCATTAAATTTTCGCTTCTCCTCCCTGACATTTGGGTCCCGACAGTTTTGGGCCCTATTCCAGGCCTGGTATGCGGACTGCTTTTGCTGTGCAGCCGTCCTGCAGGTTTTATTAAACCAAGGCCGGCTGCGGCCACCGACCGGTATTTTGGTGTTGGGGATGAATAATTCCATCCCCGTAATAACGGTATCGGTAACGCAATCCACACAAATGCCAGGGTCCCTAGAGGCGAAGCAAAGCTGCTTCCATGGGTAGGATGCGTAGAACTCGCGAAGCCTATCCCAATCTGCTGACTTATATTGCCAGACTCTGCGAGTCCCAGTCGCTTTAGAGCGATTAGGCCTCGCAATAGGGGCTTTGCTACGGACCAAGCAGTGGTCAGATGACCCAAGAGGAGCTTCGACCACTACCCGGTATCCGTGCTGGTGTGTAGTCAGCAGAAGATCCAGTAAAGACGGCTCATGGCTCTCAATGTCTGGAACACGGGTGGGCTGTGTTACCAGTTGTGAGAGACCATAGGCCGAGACCATATTGAAGAGATGCCTACCCAAGAGGTTAGTGGTTCGGGACCCCAACCACTCTTTATGATGAGCATTAAAGTCTCCAAGAACCACCACCTCCGCTGATGGACACTGCTCCAATATTTCGTCAATCCCCCATTGAACGTTCTCGAATAACTGAGTTGACCCTGAATCACTGCCATGGGACCTGTAGAGGCACGCGTAGATGCGGGTATACCCTCCATAGTCTACGCGTAACCATAAAATTGACAGGTCACCATGCTCGAGGGCCCTAAGGCGGCGACAACAGATGTCATCCCGGATGAACACGCACACCCCAGCTTTACGGTGGAAGGAGTGTTCCAACTCGTAGCCTGGATAATTTAGGTACGAAATATCATCCTGGGCACTTATCTGCGTCTCCGTTAAAAAGAGCAAGGCAGGCCGCGCCGTCTCGAGGTGTTGGTGGACGGCGTCGAGATTGCTGTGTAAACCCCTAATGTTACAAAAGTCCACATCAAATGTGGATAGAGGGACCGCCGTGTAAAACCTTCTCTTTTTGTGTTTCCTTTTCATGGGTTTTGTATAAGAAGAGGAAGGGAGTGTACTTTCGTGGAATGGGGTCCGGTGATGCCAAAAAAAAAGGTGCGGGGCATAGTACATGGTTGGAGGGTGGGTTTTGTGAGGAGCTGACACGAAGCACGGAAGGGCCCCCGGTGCCCCCCCGCCCGTAGTCGTCGGGCTCCACTCCGGTTTCCCACTCCGGCACGACGACTCCGCAACGGGATTTTCGCCGGTTGGCGGGACAGCCTCCCAGGGGGGATAGTCCTGGGCTCGGGTCCCCTGCTGACCGGCAGGTGGCCGGCGGTGACCATTCCCACCGGGTCTCCCTGTACCCCATATCAGCCCCTCACGCCCAATGCCCCAACCAAGACCTTACCACCGTAAATTTCAAGCATCACCAGAACCCACCACACGAAAACACACCCGGCAAGTTAGGCTCCGGCTCTCTCGCTCACCGAACGAAGCACAGCGGTAAAAGCCACCATTCATACGTCGATATTCTGCGAGAGTGTGGTACCACCCCGGTCGGGCCTGCCTGCGGCTGTAGATAGAGAACTATCAACAGTGTGGCCCTACCACAATAAGGGTATAGCCTACCACAATAGGTCCCACGGGGGTGTCCCGGCCAATAGGCATGTCGCCTCGGTAGACACCGTGCGGTACCCTCGAATGGCTCTGACCGCCATGGCTCGCTGTGGCCTCCACAGTATAGCCCTGAGCTGGGCGTTCAGAGCCGATCCACAGTATAGCCCTGAGCTGGGCGTTCAGTCTCGGTGATTGGGGCCTGCGCGCGAAGCTTATTCAGCGACGCGCGATAAGGGCGACCCCAGGGGTCACGGTCGAGACCGTCCAGCATCTCCTGCCAACTTGCGTCCTTGGCGGACCGGATGGCCAGCCGAAAGGCGGTACGCGCACTGCGGTACGCCTCGTACAGCTGGCCCTCCCGCTCAACATAGCGGCGACGCCGCCGACTGCGGGTGTAGGACCTTCGGGCACTAATGCATGCCGCACGAAGGTCCGCCAGCCTTGGGGACCACCAGTAGATCCCCTGCCTCGGAGGTAGACGCCGCACCCTGGGCTTGGCCGCATCGCAGACCTGCGTTAGCGCACTGCGGATGCGGACAGCCTCAACGACCACTCCATCCGCTGGGGGTGTTGAGGACAGCCACGTGTTCACGATGGCCGCCTCCGCCAGTAGGTCCCTATCCAGCCGCCCCACAGCCCACCGCGGAAATGCGGGAGCCCGGTCCGCCCTGTGACCCCTGCTGGGGTCCCGGAGAGGGGAGACCTCCATCCGGATGTATCGGTGATCCGACAGGGTCTCCGCCTCCTCCAGGACACGCCAGTTCCTCACTCGTGGTGCGACAGCGGGGCTAGCGAACGACAAGTCCACTATCGACCCACCCTGCTGTCGCACACACGTGTTCATTTGTTACACCCCCTTAGGGGTGGAATTCATAAAATCCTTTCATATTGAATCTCTGTGTCATAAATAGAAACGTGCTTCAAAATTTAACGTTTCTAGCTTTAATAATTTCGGCTTGGCGGTAATCAAATCAAATCAAATCAAATCAAATCATTTATTATGCATAAGCCCTAAAATGGCACTTACATATTGTCAATATTACATTTTTTTTTTAAATTAATCTACCACCGGATCGGAAAGCCGCCACAAACTGAGAAGATCCGGCAAGAAACTCAGTGGGCTCGTCATTTTTTTTTAAATTGTATGTTTTCTAATATTATTAGATACATATTTAATCCCCATTAGCTCCAGTGAGATGCCCTTCGAGTAAAGATTTATTTTTTAAAAGTTAAATACACCATTAACAAAAAACACAAAAAAGAACAGAAATGGTTGGACCAGATTCCACAAGCGGCACTCGATCACGAGTTAACTACTAAAGCAGCCATCACGCCCCTCAACCACATTCGAGGGAAGGGAGAGACCCGCTCACGTAGCTACCGCAGGCAGAGACCTTTTTAGTAAGCATGACCACACCAAGATCTATAAATTACAATCAAATCGCTCAATTAAATCAATAAATAACTCGTTAGGCAAAACACGCTACACTGTACAATTTGTGACAATGATAAATATACAGAGTTCAGACAACAGTGAGGATCAGCACTAAAACAACGTAAAAGTTAAAATTATATAAAGTAATTGCTGAGAGAGGAGCAACTCATAACCATTCCGTATTATCATTTAGATAATCCGAAATGTTGTAATATCCTTTTTTACAAAGTCTAGTTTTGATAGCCTTTTTAAACTTATTTATGGGCATATCTCGGATATCTTTAGGTAGTTTATTGTAAAAGCGTATACATTGCCCCATGAAAGACCTACTAATTTTTTGTAGGCGAGTATGATGTATAATTAGATTATCCTTATTCCTAGTATTCACGTGATGAATGTCACTATATTTATCAAATTTATCAATATTTTTTTTTACATATAATATGTTTTCAAATATAAATTGTGATACAACAGTTAGAATGTTTATCTCCCTAAATTTTTCGCGCAGTGATGCTCTTGGGCCTAAATTATAAATCGCGCGGACAGCCCGTTTTTGGAGAACAAAGATATTATTCAAATCTACAGAGCATCCCCAAAGTAGTATGCCATAAGACATAAGACTGTGGAAATAAGCGAAATAAACAATTCTAGCCGTTTCAATATCGGTTAACATTCGAATTTTTTTTACCGCATAAGCCGCTGAGCTTAGCCTACTTGATAATTTCTCAATATGAGGGCCCCAATGGAGTTTAGCATCAATAGTAATACCTAAGAATGTAGTGGACTCCACAATTTCTAGGGCCACACCATTCATTTGAACATTGGTTTCCACTAGTCTCACATTAGGTGTGGTAAATTTAATACATTTGGTTTTCTTTTCATTAAGAACCAAGTTATTTGTACTGAACCAATGAACAACATTTGACAGAGCATTGTTCACATCGTCATAATTAAGCATTTGTCTTTTAATTTTAAACAATAAAGAGGTAATGACTCGTTCAACCCGCTTCACAGGCCTAATTTACACAACCAGAGGGTGAAAATTGACAAATGCCGGATATTACCCTAGAATATGTGATTCGACACGTAATTTGAAAATAATCAATAAAGATTTTTTTTTCTCCCCATACAAACTTTGCCACTCTGCTCCACCCCTTTAGGGGTATAATTTCGTAAAATCCTTTCTTTGTAAATCTCTACGTCATAGAAAGAAACCACTGTCAACATTTCAAGTTGTCAACTTCAATAATATCGGCTTGGCGCTAATGACTTAATGAGTCGTCCAACCCGCTTTACACCCCCAGAGGGTGAAAATCAACAAATGCTGAAACACGTGTTTATTTATTTTTACTGATGATAATTTGTACGTAATTTGAAAAGAATCAATAAAAATTTTAAAAATCATTGTTTTGGGTTCTGTTTGTGTTGATAAAGGTCCCAGTAATATTATTTCTCATATATCTTCCATGTACAGACAGCGATCCTTATTATATGTATAGATGTCCACGTGTCGATATTGTTTTAAAAGTGTTATCTTGTATATTACAAACGTCACCCCACACCCCACAGGTGTTCAAGTAAACGTAATCGTTTTGTGTCTGATGGTTGATGATTGTTGTTGAGGCACGTGATATCACGGGAATTGAAAGATTTATTCTGAGGTGGGTTTCGCTGTTGGTGACAGGAACTAAATGGATAGATAGGTATCAGTCTATTCGAAGACGATCTGATCTTTAAGGCATTGATCACAACACGTGAGTTAATAATGCTATGTGTGGAAACGAAGGTGATAATCTCTCCTTACCACCACGTGGGGGTTACACAACTGACGACATAATTACCCTCTAATGTTACAGTGCAGTGCCGACTGCCGAGTGTGGCACAGTCGGACGCGGCGCGGCAGTAGATTGCAGTAACAGGACTTCATTCTAAAGAGAAAAAATCTCTAAATTTGGGTAAACATAATTAATGTTGTAAGGTCCAATATGACTGTCCTTCAACCACCTGCTGGCTGCTCACCACCACTTGATGTACATATCTCACGGGGGCCACTGTCGCAGTATTCATTGTTTGTTTACAGCCGTGATATTGCGACAACCGTATTCGTATAATGTTCAGATACATTTTCTATTTAACGTGATATGATTGTGATCCGTTGAACAGTGATGAGTGAAGGCTGTGGTCTAGTAGTGGACCTACTCTATACAGGTAGAGTACGTTGTGGTCGCAAACAATATATGTATGAGTGAAAGGTTTGTTTGTTGGTAAAGGTTTTACTTTTCCCATCTCATTGGCGTCTGTAAATACTGGTTACATAACGTGGGGTATTTGTTAAAACCGTAAGAATAAGAAATCAGGCCGCGCGGTACGTATACCTAGTAGGTACTTACATGTATAAGTATGTCGGTACGTCCACACTCCTCTCACATACTGTCATGTACTATTTTTACACGAGGAATACGTATTAACGATCTAAAAATTATTTTTGGCGAATCTATTTTTATATAAATATATATAAATTGGCACGTTGTAAACGACGCTCACTCTATGCGGGACTAATTGTCGTTTATCGATCAGAGTTTACAGGGTACATAGGATTCGAATATGAATCTTCACGATCGTCAGCTAAATATTTATAACATTAGAGTGAGTGTGAGCCAGTGATACGTACATATACATATATATATATATACACAACTCTTTCTCACACGAATGTTGTACACCGCACCGTATGTTATTGAATCTATTTAATTAATATCTAACATTGAGTTGTCATTATGTATGTATGTAGTTGTATATAGCTCGGGTTGTGTGTCGGATGTGACGTAGTACACGAACAGTTTACAGTTAACACGTGTAATGTTATGTAAACAATATGAACACATGGCGATGTTAAAAGACACAGTTTTGAGAAATTATAAAATTTAAACATTCATTTCATACAGCGCGCGCACACACACACACACACATATGTACAGGGCTGCCAATAAGTTATTTAGTTTCAATGTAAAATAAAATCATGTATCGGCCCGTAACCCGTATACATCGCACTGTTGGGTACACATCTCCTTACTATTGTTATAATTTATATTTCATGGTTCTTATTCAATGTTTCACAATGTGTACGTACGAACAAGACCGGGGTGTCGAACATTGTATAGTTCCTCCGTCACCCGCCGCGCCGCGCCGGTGTAACGAGTTTAATTTGGAAGCTCGAGGTTTCGTTTATAATTTATTTATTCAATTCGAAAAGCTTTTTCACGTTATATAGCTTATTTATTGAGAAAACTTGTACGATATAAAACGTATCGCTACGACCTTCAGTCGAACAGTAACTACCTATATATATATATATATATATATACATATATATACCTTAACATGTTGTGTAACGATGTGATTGTAGTAGGTACACGGAGTACAGGTTGGCGAGTGGACGACACGACTCGTGCTCTACCCTCGTCTTGTAACATATAGGTAAATGAAAATAATAATCAAACGTGATACATACATACATGTATCTATCTATTAACCTATCTATGAATGCAGTCCTCTTCAAAGGGCGATACTGCCGCGTCACACGCATACACCTACTGTAGTTGCATTGGCGACGGGGTTGTTATATGTTGCTCGGGAGAGTGTGTTTCACTACTTGCCCGATGATCTTTAACCGCACTGTACGACTCCCACGTATGTTTAATCCATCACAAAATGTGTGCTACATCCCTGATGGTGGTATGTAAAAATGTAGCAGTGATATTATAGTTGGTAACACAAATAAAACGGTCCGGCGGCGGCGGCGGCGGCGCGCGGCGGCAACATTCGACTACTTCCCAGAACATAACTCCGATGTAAACAACTTGTTGCTCCACTGTACTATACTGTAATACTTACCCGCGTATAGTACAGTGCCTGCAGTAACACTAGAGTGTTTACTCAACACATTTAGTTGCTCATTGCTTCTCGTCGAACGATTCATATCTCAACGCTACGATCACAGTTAGCTCACTGTTTGCAACGTATTGTAAGTACTTATGGTTCAGCATATATATGTACATCTCACTAAACGTGGTGTGTACGGGACGGGCTGCATTCGCAGTGAGGTGGAAAATAGAATACTAACTCAAAATGATCAGCGCTGGTCACATAGAGTATTGTTTCGAGTTTTCCCTCTTTTTAGCAGTTGTTTTATCTGCTTATATCCCTAAATCAAGTTTATGATATCTGAGTGAAAAAGAGACGTGGTGAGGTGAACTGTTATTTCATCGTCACCATCATCATTTGCCTGCCCTCATCCCACGCTAAGTGGGGTCGGCAGAACACGTTCTTGCCTTCCACAATCTTCTATCAGCCGTCATATCTGCATTCGCAACTTTCATACACATATCCTCGTTTCCACAATCCATCCATCTTTTTTTTGGGTCTCCCACGACTCTTACACCCATCCACAAGCATATTGGTAACCCTCCTTGTCACATGCCTTTCATCCCTCCTCATCACATGTCTATACCAAGACAATCTCGCGCTCCTACACTTCTCTATCACTGGTGCTACTTTTAAACTTCCCCTAAATGAGTATATCATTTCGTATCTTATCTAGTTTTATCACCCCACACATCCATCTTAACATACGCATTTGAGTAGCATGCAATCGTCTCTCATCCGTCTTTTTCAATGCCCAACATTCAGATACATAACGACAAGTCTAATGACACTCTTGTAGATTTTTCCCTTAAGTTTAATGGGCATCCGCGCGTCACATATTGTTCCCGAAACCTGTCGCCATTTCATCCAGCCTGCATTCATTCTCCTACTAATTTCCCGGTCGATATTGCCGTCATTTTGGAGAAGCGAGCCTAAGTACTTAAAATCGGAGTAGACCGATGGGGATACCCCATCTAAGGCAATGTGAGAGAATTGGGAAGAGCCACCGAAGTTACAGAACAAATGTCACCATACCAACTAATAATATTAATTCATTTGTTTAACACATTTATTGTTGCGACAGCAGCACTATTTAAAGGCATAGCAAATGAAAGTATCAGTGAAACGTACCAGTGAAAGTTTAAGTGAGTCACAGTGACACACAAGTGCTGTCAGGCGGCTAAACTAGAAAATACTGTTTAAGTCAATATTGTGATTAATCTGACTAAAATATTTATTAGCTTTTTTCTTAAATGAAGTAATAAAGTGTATCTGTATACGTACGTACAGTAAGTACTCTATAGCATGTCGCATACTGTGCGCAAGTAGTGTACGCGCCCTAATTACATTAATAAACAGTAATATGTGTGCTCTCGGTGTCGGCTGGTGGTGTGTCGGTGTGATCTCGCGGCGTGGTGCTGGCGCTGCGAGGTGGCCCGCATACCGGCGCACGCGGCCACTTACAGCTTCACGAGTACTAGTACACATTGTTCACGTCCAACATTACATTATGTTTCGTTGTACACACATTTATAACTCGCAGTGTAGTACACGCAGCAGGTACAGATAGTACACCAGCACACACTGTTAGCAACACACTTTAAGTTGTCACAGATTGATTGAGACTGACCTCTACAATGCTCTACAAGAGGATGCAAATTGTTCTGGTGTGTCACCTTAACATGACGTCTTGTGGTAGTTTTGTATTCTTTATCGAGCAGGTGTCACAGTACCTAGTACTACTACGTGTGCGTGCGCGTGCGTCTGTGCGTGTGTGTGTGTTGATGACGTAAATAACTTCACGATATATACCTATGTATAAATATATCGCGTCAACTTTTCCTTTACCATATGATTGGTATATCATATATCGTACAATAAAACTTGTACGTGTGTTTGTTGACATTGTCTGGTGACGTACTTAGTGTTAACTTTTACGTTACTTCTGAAAGTTTAACTACAAGATTAAAAGTATAAGTCCGCGTGTATATACCTATTTCATTCATATCAACTATGTTGTGTAGACTGTGTATACCGACATATGACGGCGCGCGCCGCCGTGTGCGCACAGCTCGGTGCTCGCTGCACACACACGCGGTGTCACCTCGCACGAGCTTCACGACTTACACGAGAACTTACTGATGACTACGGCGTGTATACTTAACGCGTCGCAAAACGCATTAAATAGAAAATAATATTGCAGTTGTTCAACCAATTTCCACGATTTTTGAATATTTCCATAAACAATTGATAATAACAATAATTGCAAAGATAATAAGCTAAACGGTGGCGGCTACGAATACTACCAACACTACTCTCACATTGGTCGTGGATGTCATAAAAGACGACTAAGAGCTTTATAACGACCTGGGCCAACACCATCTGATGTCATCTGGCCGACAATTACATTCCCAAGAGGTGTTGACGTCAGGCAGGCGGCCGGTCATAAAACTATTGCCAATAGCTTTTGCAATATGTACTTTTGGGTACTTCGGGTTGCGCGCCGCCTCTTCCGTCGCCCCGGACCGATTTGTTAGGACGTGATCACAGCATAGTCCACAGCAAAAAAAAAAAATTATGGTGTCACATTGTTTAGTATATACGATATAGTTATAGGTGTCCGTCGGTGTGTGGTGCACGCGACACGTCGCACACGTGTGGTGGTGACCTCGGGTATGGCTCGCCAGTCACAACGGTGTCCCGCACGCGAGGGACACCCTCACACCTCACAGTAACCACATACCGTTACTACATACGGCATACGTACATCAATGGATGAGTGAATCATATGAATGCGGGAAATAGAGTGAACGGAGCGTTGGGACAACTTCTCGGTAGCCACCACCTCAGCCAGAAGGCACGTTTAGCAATACATAACGCAGTGCTTGTCCCAACATTACTGTATGGAAGCGAGAGTTGGGTATGCAGAAGCATGAAAGTAAAATTAATGCGGTCGAAATGCGATCTCTACGGAAAATCTGTGGAGTTAGGCTGACCGACCGCAATCGTAACGACGACGTAAGAGAGCGAGTAGGTATGAAAGAAAGTATTGGTGTAAAGATGCGAAAGGGAATGCTCCGATAGTTCGGACATGTGGAAAGAATGTCGAACGAACGTCTGGTTAAGAAGATATACAATGCGAAAGTGGAAGGATGTAGGTACCGGGGGAGACCGAGACTCACCTACCTAGACCAGATTGGTCACGTACTAAAGGAAGGTGGAGTCAAGAGTCTCCGAAACCGGCGAGCGTGTATGAAAAGAATTATGAATGTTGAGGAAGCGAGTGAAGTATGCAGAGATAGAGTTCTTTGGCACTCTGTTCTCTCTGCCTACCCTGCAAGGGATATGGAGTGATGGTATGTATGTATGTAATTGATTTCAATATATGTACTAAACAGTACTAACTATGTAAATACGTTTACTCCCCACTAGTGGAGTCCCTCCTAGGGGGATATTGAAAGCTACAGGAAGTCGTAAAATGCATTGAAAGCTACAGGAAGTCGTAAAATGCAGGTGGCACAAGATAATTGTGAGGACTCGTGGTACGATGTTATGGTTACGGGCAGACGGATACACCTACGTTATGTACATACAGAACCTAACTCTGTTGTATGTATATATGATATCCCGCAGTACTGTCGCAGCGTGTAATGTTGTATGTAAGGCACTTCACACAACTAACACGTCAGTGTACAACATACCCGTGTACGAGCTATGCTCGGTGTTGTTGCTGTAGCTGTACACACGTCGCGCGACACGCACCGACCGTCCCCCGGCCCACGTTATGGCCCGCAGTACACATTATACACCTAACACTACACTGTAGCTGAACATAAACGTTCATTTGTAACAATATTTATGTCTTCTATATTAAAAAGAATGAGATTAAGGGCTGACTTAATAACACCGCTATACTTTTATCTCTTTATTAGATTACAGATATAAAAAGTTGTAGGATGAAACCGTAACCTATATAGAGCATATAACGCGTAATATATAAAGTGTGGAGCAGTGACCACAAATATCAACAAAATTAGATAGCGACAGAGTATGAGAATGACATTGTGATCAACGTGTCACCCACGTGTCAAGTGTTAAACCACCACTCACCACGACATATCCTCACTTTTTTTTTTTGTGTGTCTTAGTTGTTAGCCTCAGATGGCTATGACAACTTTACCCGGACTGTGGGTGAGCGCTGAGGGCTCTCAACCCGTACATATCCTCACAACTGTCACGACTATGTTATCGTGTGTGGTGTAAAGCAAGCGCCAGTAACCACCTCCCAACAATCTACTCACGATAATGTTTTCATTATCTATAGCGGCAGAGCCACGCTGTTGACAGTTGGCTGTGTACAGCCGCGGGCCGGCCCGTCCGGGGTGTACCGTACTGACCAGAATACTGGACAAAGGCAATGTGCTGTTGCATTGTGTTCGGTGAGCGAGACAGCCGACAACCAAGCTTCCTGGATGGGTATTGGTTGGTAGGCAGCGCCCCAGCTGTACCGTTGGTATTGCTAACGTATGCAGCAACACTGAGCACCAGGGGCTCCAGTCGCTGTGTATACCTACATACAAACTTTTGAAAACTTTTACTCTGTTATTTATTAATGTACATTCATCTCCTGCTTTTATCCCAATTACTTGAAGTCGTCGCAATATGTACTTCTGTTCCATAGTACCTAAATATTGCAAAAGTTATTGGCAATAGTTTTATGACCGGCCGCCTGCCTGACGTCAACCCTCCTTGGGAATGTAATTATTGACCAAACGGCATCAGGTTGCACAACAGTTAATATTTGTAATCGTATCCTGTGACGTAAATATAAATCATTTAATATTAACTTTATTGAACATTATGTATACGCCGCGCCGCGCCGCCTAAACACCTACATTTTAAAACTTTATTTCTACCCTTGATATTGTACTCCCCCTCCCTCACCTGTTTGGGGCGTTGGTGTTTTACAACCATTATTAATTATAAGTTTGTGGAACACACGACAAAAGGATTTATAACAGGAGGAGGATCAGTGAGAGGATTATAATAATTACGTAACAGTAATATTTCATCGACAATATATTATTATGTTAGAAGATAACAACTATATAGTCAATATTGTTGTGTAGCCGGGGGCGGAGAGCCTCGACAAGGCGCACGTCCTTGTAGTGTGCTACTGTGTGTGGACGTACGGATGTCACTTCAGATATAATTACAACACCCCATCGTGTTACGTGTATTGACACCGTAAGTACCGTCACAGGCTGTCGGCGGCACTTCACTAACTTTGGAAATGTTCTGAAGGTTTGTGATCTACTGATCAGACAACATATCAAGTATATCTACAAGTTTATTTATTATATGTCGGCAACAATTTGACCTGTTTACGGCACTATATGTAAAATAGAATTCATCATCATCATCTCACCTCATATATGTCCCACTGTTGGGCCCGAGCCTCCACAATGGAAGGGGAATTGAGGTACTATAGCACGCCGGTCACACGTATTGGTATCGCAACACGTTCAGACGCCGCAATACGCAACAGACACACAGTCATACAATCGGCCGCCATAGTTAGCTACTGTTATGTTTTAGCGCAACAAATGTATGATACGACGGCATCTGGTTCACTGTTGCAGCATGTGCAACAACAAGTTACATTTAGTTGTTTGGCCTGACCGTCATCATCACTAACTACTAGGGGTGTGCGAATAATTCGAATTTACGAATTATTCGTATCGAATCGAATACTATTATTCGATTTGAAATTCGAATCGAATAATTGGAATATACGAATTATTCGAAAATTATCGAATAATTCGATAATTTTCAAATAATTCGATAATTTTCGAATTATTCGTTATTTTTCGAATATTTCGAATACAACAAGTATTTCGCGAATTCATATAAACTATAGTAATTGTTTTTTCTTTTTAATTTTATTAAATAGTTTAATGAAATAAATATTATTTGGAAACCTTCTGTTTCAATTGGCGACCATAAAAACCCTGAATTCAAAACACTTTTTGACCACTTATAAAATTAAAAAAACAAGCTTTTACCAAATTTTTGACGAATAGTTCAAAAATTTCAAAATTATTTATGAATTTGCAAATTACTTGTAGGTATTCGAATTATTTGAAAAATAACAAATAATTCGAATTTTCCAATAATTCGAAAATTTTCGAATTATTAACTATAAACTAAACTATAAACCTTATGTACAACATATTCTTAAAAATAATAATCGTTAAATCTATTTATCATTTATGGGCGCCTTTGATACAGTATAGGCCACCTCCAAGTTCTGCCATTTTTGCATATCTTGTGCTGCTTCCATCTAACCATTTACCGCTATATTTTTTTTATTGATTGTATTACGAAATGCAATTTAATCCAGATATATATTTTAAGCTGTTGTGAAGGATTAATTTACTCTTGCCGGCTGACATTAATCAAATGCCAAAGCCCTACACAGAGTCCAAGAGTTTACGGTTTGACAAACACTGTGGTACATCTTTTATGTACAATGAAAGAGATCCATAAAAATTCAATCAAAACAGGTATAGCTGGTCTGGATATATTTTGTTTCAGTCATCCGTCGGTGGGACTGCGGTGTATATCTTTATATCTTACTGTGTTACTTCTCATGGCCTGTTTAGCTTACCAAAACTATAGATTGTTTGATATCGGCTTGTCCAGAAGGCTGCCCATTCCAGCTGCTTGTGCAATACTTATAACTGAATGCATTGGCTGTACAGTACTGTCACCCGCGGGTGTCGTAGGAGACGACTGAGGGATACAACATCTATGATAATAGATAGAGATAATTGATAAGAGGAAATAAAATTATATACCGACTTGTCTGATTGGTGTGCTACAGTAGAACCATTTATCTCCTGTTGTGTAGGGGGCTCGCCCCCACCAGTGGGACATGTGTGAGCTGAGATGACGATGACGTAACAATCCGCGTATGTTAACAAACGTTGTACAATTATAATGATTGATCTATTATGTTGAAATTATTTATATATAATGGCAGTGAGACGAGAGGAGCGCGACGTAACTAATAATAAGCGAGGTGAAGGACTCACAGTAATCACGGGCACACGGTTTAATGGCGGCCCTAACCACTAAGTTACTACTGAATCGTAGTGGAATGTATAATACTGCTTCCCATGGTCGGACCGGCAGCAGGACACCATCGTCAACAACAACTACCGCGCACATGATGTGTCGCAATCTAAATAACAAAAATAAAAATCTATGCGAGACCGTTCGATCAACGAGATACTGTTGAATTTTTCAGTGTATTTGTTGACCGACGAGCGTTTACACCGCATTCATAGTTCTATTAACTACAGCTAGTAGAACTATCCAGGTTCAGTGACGGCCGCTGTCGAGTGTGTAGCGTACACCCGGGGCTCACAGTGTCGCGCACAGAACGTGTCGCACTTACGTGTTGCTGTTACCACGACATCATATAACACATTTTTTTTGAGGTTGGGCTACGCTCGGCGCTCTTCTTGCACCACTCCGTCCGGGGCGACAGAGGGGCGTAAGCAGGTAGACCCGTAACCCACCCGTGAACCTCGCCTTCGTCGTTGGACCGGCCACCGGAGCAGCATGAACTTGTCGTCAGTGGCCGGATATAACACATCTCTACAAACGTATCAGACAGTATAAACAATTAAGTCATAACAAACATAAAAGAGCGCCGCTGTTCAATGTAACAATGTTAATATAAGTGGTCATTGATTAGTGGGGGGTGTGGGGGGGCGATGCGCCGTAAACATGTGGGCAGGTGTTCACTGTCAGCGGGTAACATCACAGACAGTCGGTTGACTCTCGTCACGTCACGCGGTGAGACTACGCACACACACAAGTGTCACGTCGGCACATCAAGCATATGATATATTGTAACATTACATCAGATCACAGCGTCTGCAGCAGACACACACACCAGTGTCATACATTACACACAGACTCACACGTCTGTAACTCATTTTATCTGCGATATAATAAAGTCTACTGCACTTTGTTAAACAATTCTAGAACTCTACATGCCAATGAGATTTTTGTGCGAGATAAACACAATAAAGTTTTTTGTCCGGTCTTGTACTTGAAATTAGTTTTACGTGTCAGTGGCCACTGGACCAATTGATCAGTTATTGTTCAAGTGAAGTCGCTATTTTTCCTCGTGATCATTGTCGAAAACATGGAGTAGGTATATTCTGCACTGACCGATATAATGGGACTGGAATTGACCGGATGTTTTTATATTCATATAAAGAATATAATAATAACCTCTTTCTTACCCGTAAATATCTTTAAAGACACTTAAGGGATATATATCACATGCAGATGCAAAGTAGTGAGACGCAGGTGATGTGAGAAAAAGAAAAATAAGTATTTATGTGATAAGTAGCTGAACGTGTGTATGATTGCTACTACTACATATAGTATCATATGCAGTTTGAATAGTCTGCACAACTACAATATCATTGAATGTACAACATGAACGCATTGCGTGTAATGTAGGTACTGGCCAGCTCGTCTAGTACAACGTATTGTACATGAAACAGGTTATAATAATGTGAAAATTGTGCCGACAATGAACTTGTATGAATTTAAAATAAAACTACTTTTACGGATTCTATCGCGTTTGTATTTGATTTATAATTTCCCGACGTTTCGAACACTTTACAGTGATCATGGTCACGGGAGGACTGAGGTGTCTTACGTCCAATATGTCATTGTTATTACAGAAATTTATTTATATCTACCCTATAAGATATTAAATTTTGACCCACATTTTTATACAATTTTTTTTTTTTTTAATTTATTAACGGCTATGGATACTTTAAGCTTATACAAAATTAATACAAATTCATTGCCAGTACAAAAAGAGAATGATTCTAGATATATATAAAATTTATGTTGTTTATGATTTGTTATTATTAAGGTGTTTAATTTATGATAATTATTATTGTGGCAATTTTACAATTTTTACAAAACTAACAGAAACTATTCAGCTACTACCGGATCGGAACGCGGCCACTCTGAGAAAGATCCGGCGAGAAAACTCAGGAGGCATGATACTAATTTTATTATTGAATTTTTTTTTTTGAGTGGCGGCCTACTTTATATACCTACTTTATATAGGTCGCCACTCAAAAAAAAATTCAATAATAAAATTAGTATCATGCCTCCTGAGTTTTCTCGCCGGATCTTTCTCAGACTGGCCGCGTTCCGATCCGGTAGTAGCTGAACAGTTTTTGTTAGTTTTGTAAAAATTGTAAAATTGCCACAATAATAATTATCATAAATTAAATACCTTAATAATAACAAATCATAAACAACATAAATTTTATATATAGAATCATTCTCCTTGCGCCATCACATCTTCCAAACACGTCAGGTTGTGCTGGCGCTGCTGCCGCATCTGCAGAGAAGCTCAAGCGGCGAAAGTATAATAACCTTATTGGAAATTATATTTTCGAGCCGTTTGGGGTCGAAACTCTTGGGCCTTGGGGTCCCAATGCGCGCATTTTATTTAAAGAGATCGCAAAAAAAATAATCGCTGCTTCACGTGATCAGAGGGCGGGCCTATATTTTGCACAAAAGGTTAGCATTGCCATTCAACGTGGCAATGCTGCTAGCCTTCTGGGCACATTACCAGTGGACAGTGATGCGGAGGAATTTTTCGATGCCTGATTGCGTCTTTTGTTTCTCCTTTTATTTATTTATTTTTTATTCCTTATTCTATTTTCTTCTATTTTTCTCTTTTTGTACTGGCAATGAATTTGTATTAATCTGTACATATAATAAAAATGTAACGGATCGCTGTCTGTACATGGAAGATATATGAGAAAAAATATTACTGGGACCTTCATCAACACTAACAGAACCCAAAACAATGATTTTTCAAATTTTTGTCTGCTTATCTGTTTGTCTGTGTGTTTGTGCACGCTAATCTCAGAAACGGCTTATCCGATTTAGACGCGGTTTTCACAAATATATTATGGTAAGCTTCACTTAACATTTAGGCTTTATTTTATGTAAATTGGTTTATAAATAAAAAAGTTATGTCAATTTAAAAAATATTCGGAGAATAAAATCTTTGTCGATTCTTTTCAAATTACGTACAAATTATCTTCAGTAAAAATAAATAAACACGTATTTCAGCATTTGTTGATTTTCACCCTCTGGGGGTGTAAATTAGGTCTGCAAAGCGGGTTGGACGACTAATTAAATCATTAGCGCCAAGCCGATATTATTGAAGCTGGCAACTTGAAATGTTGACAGTAGTTTCTTTATATGACATAGAGATTTACTAAGAAATGATTTTACGAAATTATACCCCTCAGGGGGTGGAGCAGAGTGGCAAAGTTTGTATGGACAGAAAAAAATCTTTATTGATTCTTTTCAAATTATGAGTCGAATCAATTATTCTAGGGTAATATCCAGCATTTGTCAATTTTCACCCTCTGGTTGTGTAAATTAGGCCTATGAAACGGGTTGATCGACTCATTACCACCAAGCCGATACTATTAAAGCTAGAAACATTAAATTTTGAAGCACGTTTTTATTTATGACATAGCGATTCAATATGAAAGGATTTTATGAATTCCGCCCCTAAGGGGATGTAACAATGCGGCAAAGTGTGTATGGGGAGAAAATTTCGTTATCAATTCTTTTCAAATTATGTACAAATATTCTTCGGTAAAAATAATAAACACGTGTTTGTCTCTCCCTCTCCATCAACCCCGCACCAATGCCGTTGTGGCGACCAGTTCCGGCGTGAGAGCTCACACCCACACGATACACATAGTAGACGGCAATAGGTTCTTGCCTAATGGTTTAAGATACAGGTTAAGTTTAGCTTAAAAAATGTTCACTCTATAACTCAAATAATAAATTATATCTAACGAGGATGCAACTCTGCTGGTTAAACAAAACAGTCAAATAAAGGGTGGCGATAATTATATTTTTATCCCATGGTCATACCGTAAATAGTATATAAATGGCAATATATATAATTTGTAGAATGAATAGAACTTTGAACCACCTTTTTCTTTAGTGACCGGCTATGGTATATAGACACACGCGCGCCGTACACGTACATCTACGTTGTGCGGGCGGGCCACCGCAACCGGGTATCATCTCGAGTCGAAGCCCTCACGCAGTGAACCTCAATACAGGTACTTACGCTTGCGCCGCCCAAAGCAGCGACGGTAGAGCGTATCAACGTAGAGTATTTTCTCTCGGACCCACCCTATTGCCTAATTCCGTTAGACAACTAACTCGCAGAAGGCGGCGACCGCATCCCAGTTTCTGACGCTGTTGATTATCGTCCTAGCGACAAACCTTCAACACCTTGCATTGCTTTTTACATGCTTTTTATTAGCTTGACCTGTATGTTTGTAACCGACTCTTTTGGACTTGATTTTGACCCACTTCGAACGGTCAGATTTCATTTAAATTTGGTAGACTTATCGAGAACCGATGACAATACAATAATTTAATAAGATTACACCATTATCCTTATCAGTTATTGGGATAATCAGGATTAATTTGTTGAATTTAAGTTTCCAATTTCGAATTACGCGCCTAGAGGGCGCTACCGCAAAACAATGTCTCTCTGTTTCGTGACATCAAGGTCATCTGTCAAGCCACTGTATGTTTTTCTTGTTAGTTTCATAATTCATAATTAATAGTTAATAAAACTCGAGCTACGCCGTTAAATTCGTCAGGTTAAGGGCCCAGAAAAGCTCAGAAATAAAGACAGTGTAATATCTAATGGTAAAATCAGTAATCAAAGACATTGAAGTGAACATTAAAAACAAAACGTAGTTCGTGTAAAAGTCTTCTTGTTAGGTCTTTGCGAAGCATTTAAGTATTTGAATTGAGATATCTATTTAAAAATGGCATTAAATAATACTCTCGCATTTATCGAAAACCTGTCGGGCCATATAAATAATGCAACTTGGCGTTTAGTAATGCATACTTACAACATGAGGAACTCTGGAATTGCATAGAAGACTTCTCAGAAAGAATAGATAAGAAACGAGACGCTAAAGCTAAGACGAAGATAATACTCTCAGTCAATTCAACAAATTATGTGAAAATTCAAATCTGTGTATGTGTGTTGCCAAAGAAATATAGGAGAAATGGACAGGAAATATCTGTGCAGTCCTCAGGACAAGTAAGCTTAGCCACTTATATATTATAAAGCTCATGACAAAAAGGTGTAAACATATTGAAATTAAATATAACTTTATTAAAGAAAAGTATTATAAAAAGATAATTGTATTACAGTTTGTTGGTAGTGATTGACAATTTGCAGATAAACTTACAAGAGGATTGTTTAAAGATAAATTTCAATATTTAAGATCAAAACTTAAAATGTTATGATATAACATAGTTTTCAACTGATTTAGTGCTTATTTGTGAAGTTAAAAATTGAAATGGTATTATATAACTTACTTTTGTATTATTATAATATTTAAGATCTAAGCTTGGAATGTTATTATAAAACATATGTAGTTACTAATGCAGGAATAATGTAAAACTTAATTTTTTAATTGTTCATTGTGAGTTATTGTCTAATTTAAAAGAAGTAGGTACTGGTTTCGCCCATCTTAGTACCAGTTGTGACTACTTCAAATTTTAATTGATTGTTAAATACAGTCAAAATTATATTTTCATATAATTTCAAAACATTAACATTTATATGAATTTAAATTTATAAATATTTGCACTTATTCCATTTTTATGTAGTAGGTAAGTTGGATAGAAAATAGCCAAATATGGAACTGCTGAGAGACGAATGTTGCCATTGACATTCTGAGTTGGGCATGGAGCATCCACAATATTCAAGCCTGTACAGTTGATCATGCAGTCATTTATCTAGGCTCTCGACTGTTTGCTGCTGGACAAGCTTATGTAGCACTTAGTCATAGTCTTCATAATCGAATCATTTCATCTAAAGCTTCTCTGTTACATAGCATTTGAAGCAATGCTTCGATTATTAAGCAACAAGACGACAATGTAAAATTATTTGAATGAATTTTAAAAATCGAGATTTCACGATTAATACAGCTGTACAGATTTAATGATTTAGAAAATAATTACAGTTACTGATAGTAGTCATGGAATCATATTAGATTAAAATATATAAAATCGCGCTTCTGTATTTAGCGGTACTAAAAAATAGAAAATAAATAATAGTTTAAAAAACTAAAAAAACATGCTTTTATATATAAACTAAACTAAAAAGTAGAAAATAACTTTTTTAATCATTCAAGTTAAGGTAGAGTGAGAAATAAAATAAATTATTTTAATGTAAAAAAGCGTGGGGTATCTTCTGAAAATATTTCGCAGCATACCCACAGTGCCTACTTACCCACATGACTCTATCAATGGAATGTTAACATCAGACACCCCACGCTTTTTTACATTAAAATAATTTCTTTTATTTCTCACTCTACCTTAACTTGAATGATTAAAAACGTTATTTTCTACTTTTTAGTTTAGTTTGTATATAAAAGCATGTTTTTTTAGTTTTTTAAACTATCATTTATTCTATTTAACTCTGTCAGAGATGACTTCTGCGTGGACGAAGTCGCGGGCAAAAGCTAGTTTTGTATAAAAATGTGGGTCAAAATTGAATATCTTATAGGGTAGATATGAATAAATTTCTGTAATAACAATTACATATTGGACGTAAGACACCTCAGTCCTCCCGTGACCATAATCGCTGTAAAGTGTTCGAAACGTCGAGCAATTATAAATCAAATACAAACGCGATAGAATCCGTAAAAGTAGTTTTATTTTAAATGTGTAATAGGTACTCGCGTAAACATTAGAAGTCAACTTGTATGAAGCTTAAGTTACCTTACCTATGACATTTAAGTACCGCACTGAGTCACCAGTGACTTACAGACAGTATGACAGCGCGGTGAAAGCTATTTGTAGATGTACACAGACTATTGTATTACACAAATACTGCAATGTTGGTACAAACTTACATATACATTCAACAAACACGGCGACGCGTTAACTGTCAACATGTTTAAACAACAGGAGGAATATAGGATTGTGATACAGTTTGGATGTATCTATACACACTGTTCCTTTAACTGATACACATAGACAAAACAAATAATAAAGGGGTATACAATTATCGCATTAAAATATTTAAATATTGATACTTTTCTTTGTATTATCATAAAATTAGTTTAAAATTAATTATAATTAATAAATTTTATCGATATTGTCCATTTGATATTGAAATAATGTCTACGGGTGGAACGTTAACGCGTGTGTGACATTCGTGCAACTGCCGCGTCACTGTGTCCGATGTCGATCGAGACACGATCCGACGCGCGACGGTGTGCCGTGTGCGGTGTGGTGGACGTGGGCTAGACTAGACACGCAACAATGCCACGTATGCAACGATTTATAATTTTATACATATGAACTGAATAGTTTGAACGTTTGTACGTTCGGCACAACGAGAATATTTAAAATATAAATATGTATCATGATGCGACATGATACACGTACGTACTAGTACGTACGTACGTGTATATATATATGTGTGTTGACTGTTACGTGTCTGATGCAAATGCTAATAAAATAAAATATTTTTGTCTGTTGACTTTCATCTGTAAATTCAAATATAATGTTTATAATAAATTATATAAATAAAGTATACAGACACAATAAAGTACAACAAAACAACTTTGATCGCATCGCTCCAGACATTATTTAACGTCTATATAAGTTTTGATCTAGTTTTATAACATATTACAATGTTCCAGACATCGATATATAAATTGAATATAAAATAATATATATCTATATACCGGCCCAATTGTGTAGTTGGTTCTGCGTCCCTGTAGTGAAGGCGTCTGCATGTATAGGTTACCTGTAGCTCCAGCCGCCCTGGTACCTACCTTGGTATACAGTTACATATACATTATATCATAATACATATAGTTAACAGTAAACGTCGATATACCTCCATAACCGCTATAACTAACGACAACATAACGCACCTTTTTTTTTTTTTTTTTTGGGAACGCAGTGGCTAAAAATGCATTTTTCGCACACCCGCCCGTACGGGGTGTGTGGGACTCGCAGGCCCTGAAGGGGACACTGAATACCCACTAAAAAACCAACTGCGAGCTGTTAGCCGAAGGGGCTTTTACAGCTGAACCGGACTGCGGGCGAGCCCGAAGGCTCTCAACCCGATAGACGTGTGTTAAGCGACATAGACCGAGGGCTCCCCCTGTGGGGAACGGACCTCGGCTCGGGGCGTCGCTGAGGGCAAGGTGGACGTGGATGTATCCACCTTTGGGTCGGTGATTTTTGCGCGCCGTGTTTTTACACCTCGACGGCGAGAACGAAATCGCGGATATTTGTGTACGATGGCCTCGCGTGCGGCGTAGGCTTTAGTTTGGGCGAGCGTTATAGCGTCGTCATCGTCGTTGAGGACGTGACGCGGACGTCGGATTTTGGAGATACGCGATGGGGTATAGGAAGCCGCCCCAACCACTAGTTGGTTGGGGTGTGTCATGGCAGAGACATAACGCACCGCATACATCACGTAATATATAAACATATTGAAGGAGACGGCATTAGTATTGCATTTGTATTGTATACGTCGGGCAAGCGTCAGCACAGTACTACCGTGCTCGGTGCTGACACTGACGTGCTCAGGAATATCTAACAACGTTACAGACGTACACAGGCCCCCCTGGCTGCCACACTCGGCTGTCGGCTCCACGACCGCCGCGGAGACAACGTCGTGTGTTAGCATATCTTTATAGTGACGCTATACTATATCAATGTATGTGTGACTATATCATTGACCGTATGTACATGTCTATACCAATATTATAAAGAGAAATTTTTTTTTGTTTGTATGTTAGTTTGTAATAAATAGACTCTGAAGCTACTGTACCGATCTTAACCATTTTTTCACTAATAGAAAGCCAAATTATTGAGAAGTAACATAGGCAGCCAGCAACAATGGAAGCCCAACAGGGTAGGTTTGGGGTTTGTATTGGTAGGCAGCGGCCTGGCTGTACCCTTGGTAAAGCAAAGGTCCATGGGCGGCAGTAACACTTACCATCGGGTGTGCTGCTCGCTCGTTTGTTACCATTAGCAATAAAAAAAAGCTACAGTTTCTTTTATAATAATAGTGATCCCTTTAACCTCGCCTTCGTCGTTGGACCGGCCACCGGAGCAGCGTGAACTTGTCGTCAGTGGCCGGCCCGATGGAATACCCCCTGAGGGGTACCCTCTCCTTGAGAGACGTCCCAAGGGAGGACCTCGGTGTTTCCTCGTGCGGTCAGCCTCTCGACGAGTGACGCACTAATTCCCCGGTTCAGTCACCTCGGCCTCGGCTAGGCCGGCATCAGGCGCTGGTAATCGCGCCTACGCCGGCCTAGTAGCCGGCGGCGGCTCTTCGCGCTCCGCCGCCTCCTTCCGCGAGACTACTGCCTCGCAGAAGGCTGCGACCGCGTCCCAGTTCCTAACGGCGAATGGTCGACAGCGTCAGGTCGGCACCGATGATTGCGCCGAGTTCACGGCACTGCTCTGCCCAAGCGGTACAAGCCTGGAGCGTATGTTGCGCTGTATCCTCGTCGCAATCGCAGTGGTGGCAGGACGGTGTACTCTCCATCCTGACGACCGTGTGCAAGTACTTGGCGAAGCATCCATGCCCCGTCAAAAGCTGCATCAGTCGGAAGGAGAGTACCCTGTGCCGCCGTTTCAACCACTGCATCAGCACTGGCTAGAAGATCTCCATGGTCCGCACACCGAACAGAGGCCTCTCCAGCCGGACTGCCCAACGGGCAATGACGTCTCGGCGGGCGTCGACGCGCCAGGCGGTGATCTTCCTCAATGAGACCACACCGCCCTCCGCTCGCAAACCGACACCCGCCGTTACAAATCGGCGAGCATCTCCGCCTCCAGGTCCCACGGGGGAGTCCCCGGCCAACAAGCACGCTGTCTCCGTCCGCATCGCCACCGTGCGGTACCCGCGTATATAATAGCGATCCTTAAGAAAATTGCATTATTGTAACTCAAGGTATAAAAACGAAATTTTTTATAGTCGTACACTTGAAATGCTATTGATAATAGAACAATATAATGTACTACGGGTTTATATATCATATTGATATGTACAAAAAATTCTACTAAACAATATATATGTACCTAACTATTATAGTTAGTTACAATAGCAACATTTAGGTACTAAATTCCAAAGAATAAGACTACATATTTTTTATATGTGTCTTTTAAAAACTATTGTGGATAGAGTAACATAATGTACTACAAGTCTGTCTTTGTAGGTCCTTATTAATATCTACAAAAACTTTACCACAAAGTTTACCTAACTATTACATAATTATTACTTAAGTCACAATAATAGCTATTATTTTCTAAAATCAAAGTTATACAAATGAAATTTTAGGTGCAAGGCGTATTTGGCACTTCGCAGTAACAAAAATTGTAAACAAGTTTAGTGCGAGCCGCGATCGCACGTTGAGAGCTGGTCCTTGACGTATACAAGGTCAAGGAGCAGCTCTCGTTGTTCACGCCCGACCCCAACCTGGTCGACATACAATATTAGTTAACAACATACTTATATGTTAGTTAACTGTCAATATCAAACGTCGAGTACAATGGAGTCCAGTTATTCATATAAATGAATTTCTATATATCACGTGGTGATCAGCTGTTTGTATAATGCGATTGTATCGTTATATATATAAATATTTAAACAAACAAACAATAATGTTTTGTATAACTTATGCGTGTGCGTTCATGTGCACTAGTAGGTACTATAGACTAATATGAATAACAGATGCAGTGTGTCTAACGCGCGCGCCCTCACGTACGATGTATGTATAGATACGTGGTAGGTGAGGACAGGTGGTGGCCGCTGGTGGTGGCCGCCGACCACGGGCTGTACACTGTGTTAATGTCATCGTCTCTGTACTGCATAACTTGTACTCCACGCAATATGTACTCTTCTTCTATCGTACATATTGCAACAATTTTTGGTAATAGTTAGTAGTTATGACCAGCCGCCTGACTGACGTTAGCCGTCCTTGGTAATGTAATCGTTGATCAAATGGCATCATGTGGAGTTTGCCGCAGTCAATGTAAAGCTTTCGGTTGTCGTATACGACCCCCGCGAGTGATGTAAGTGTTGATAGTATTAGTAGTTGTGACCACACAACAACATATAGCATTAATGTTTGTGTCAATGGCGACAGGATCAACTACAACAGCGAATAGCAAATTTGAATTTTGTTTAAATCAAATATTATATATGTTGCATCAATATATTGATCATCTTATTTCATAATATAAATATAAAAACAAGTGGATGTATTGAAATTGAAACACGTGAAAGTTATGTGCCGTAGTGTGACGAAATAAGAACACTATTCGGAACCTCATATTTTAAACTGTGAATATTGCAATAGACGACCCCAAGGTATTTGATATACGAATAACATCTAAATAAGAAAAGAAAAGTTCAAAATATGATTCTACGCAAACGTTGATAAAAAACTAGGGTGATATTGTAAGTAAATTTTTATTTTACTGTGTAAGAGGCACGAATTGAGCAGTGGAACGTGTATGTGTTGATGTGATGATATGGCAGCTCTACCATGTAACTATAACTTAAATAATAATGTTAATACATGGTGCTACAGAGTGTGCACTGCTCTGTTCAACGTCTTAGAGATAAAATTGTTTGCGCTTCTAAGACTATAGAAGTACATATAACTCGTTTGCACAATGAGAAGAAAGTTGTTCTAACGTACTGCGTTGATCGGCGCAGCGTATTTATAAATAGTTTCAATTAAAGTTTTAAATCTTCGCAATCGTGTTATTGGCTGATATCACTTAGTCATCTTTCGATATACTCTCCATTATCGATTATTATTGACTTTGAAACTATTCAACCAATATGCTACAATTCGTTTTAAGAAGCCAGAGGTTTCATTAGATGACGCTACGATTGATTTTAAAGAATTTTATTTATTATTTAATTTGTACAGAACAGTGTCTATTGTGCCAGCCGGTTGTGATGATACGTCACGTATCACTATATCACATCACGCGAACATCTGTTACGTTAGTATCACACACGCGCACCATTCACTCAACATTCAATCTTTATATGTCAATATGAATCATTCCGTTTGATCGAACATCAGCAATGGTCTTTAACTTGACTGCTTCCGACATTGTGTCGAATGCACTGAGATATATATATATATATATACACAGCCAATTCGATTCTACGGTGTGTATATATATATATATATATATATATATATATATATATATATATATATATGACGGCACTTGTGTTTATTGCACGTGCTAAAACATGTTACAACGTGTTAACATATTCACTGACCACGCCTCCTAGCGCGTCATGCATTCCCCGCCACGCAAACTTGTTATAAAAAGAGGCGAGCGCGCGGTTTAGCCAACGGGTTGAGAGCCCTCAGCGCTCACCCACAGTCCGCGTAAAGTTGTCATAGCCATCTGAGGCTAACAACTAAGACACACAAAAAAAAAAAAAAAAAAAAAAAAAAAAACGGTTTATTCAGTCTAAGCCCGCGCGTGCCACGGTGCACATGTCGTGCGCTAGTCGTGTAATTTATTTGTTTGTTGGTCTGTTTAATCAGTTTAAGATCGAGCGTCTTCCGATACCGTAGCAGGGTTCATCTATTTCGCTTGGAAACGATGCGGTCCACGACTGCACGTTTCCGACGATCATTTCTCCTACGTACGTGCGAGATCTGTAGTGAACTATCTGTTGCCGTATTTCCCAAAGGAAGAACTGCTGCTCATTCTTTTGGTGAACTCCTGGCCAAGGATTCCACATGCAAGTAAAAGAGTAGTGACAATTGTGATCTTGTCCCGTAGTCACACGGGGAAGTATTATCTATCAGTTACTATGTCATCCTTAGTACTACTGAACTGATAGCAGTTTACTGTGTCATCCAGTACCATGTAGTCGTTTGTGCAAAGGCGATTGCCTGGGACTGCTTTGTGTGTTCACTTAGTGTAAATTGTAATTGGTATATAGTTGTGAAAGTAATTGTGATTACTTGCAGTACGAGAATTTACGACTTTGTATCCACATTATTGTTCCTTATGTCTGACATTTTCCCTACATCAGAAGTATGGGATAAAGTATCCAAGCCTACTACCACCTTGCTCAGTTTGGTCATCTACATTTAAAATGTTTCGTTTTCATATAACAAAGAATCTACCCTACAAGATTAATTTTGTGTGCGCGTGAAGTGATACCAATATGCCGACGTCGCATAGATTACGTAGTCGTGTACGTCGAAACCTAAACCGGTATCGCAAGATTTTGTACATCGAGTGATAATTTTGAGCATAGATTTTAAATTTTTGCATGATATATGAATTTGAAGATAGTCCAATATAAATTTGTAATGATGTATAAAGAAATATGTCTAACGTGATTTCTAAGTGTTGTGAGTTCTAGTTATCTTTACAGTAGCTCTATTGTAGTAGTAGAACTACTAGTTTACGAAATTTTTACGATTTATCAAAAAATGGTTTTGAAAAATGATTTTACAGAGCTGCTCGATGGTGATAGGTACGTGTTGAAGACATTGTACTCCAATGTGACGTCCAAGCAAGTCCATGATCGCTTAAGATTTATGCGTGAGTGCTGTGTTCCTTTGGAGTTGAATCTTGGACTAGATCTTTCTTCAGAATTAGATGAGTCTGGATACACCGTTAACGGCGGTGGTAAGTTAACGGAGGTGGTAAGCATCAAACTATGTGTAATACACATTAGCCTGTGTGACGTTGACTAGCCTGTATGGTATGGACTATACAATGTATAGCCGTCTGCCCTGTGAGGCACGGCACTGACAGATGTGTACGAGACAGTATCTTTAAAATGATGAGTTGTGTTTAAGTTAAGCGAAAGTGGTAATTATTGAGCGTTAGCTCTTTGTATAACCTCTTCAAAGTAGGAAGTGGTTTATTAATTGGTCAGGTTGACCGAGGCGAGCTTAATGGTAATCTGTCTGTTGCCTAAGGATAAGAGCATTGCACACGAGGAAGTGTGAAAATGCAGGACTGCCGTAACGGCATGAATAGAGTTTTTATTAAATAGTCATTTATTTTGTGTTGGTAATTTATATAATCGAGTCAAGCAAATTTAGTACTTCTAGTTTTTGAAAACGGGTAATCTCGAATGGGTTTATAAGTCTCGCGGTTGCAATCGACGAGTAGTCGGTCGTTGGTGTTAATCAGTTAGTTGTTGCAGTGAATTGTTGCCACTAGTTAATTGTGGCAGTTGTTGAGTGAGTTGTTGCCACGATACGATCGGACTATGTACGGGTGTAACCCCATTGACTCTTAGTCGTAAAATAAATCTTTGTGATTTATTGTTGATTGGTGTTAACGTGTGAACTGTGCTATTGAAAAACAAAAGAAAATAAAAAAGAAGTAGTAAGAAAAAGGGGCCTACCATCATTGTAGGGCTTGAGCCGGTCCAATGATATGGCTAAAGGGAATGACAATTCCGGTCTAGTTTGCTATAGAGAATTGATCTGGTCTAGCTTGCTATAGAGAATTGATCTGGTCTAGCTTGCTATAGAGAATTGATCTGGTCTAGCTTGCTATAGAGATCAATATCTGGTCTAGTAAAATCTGTAACTGAAGGGTCTGCTGACTGGTCCAGTACGATCTGAAGGGTTAATGTGAACCGGACCAGACATGATATGATGTTAGTTAATAGAAAATATTGTAATTAAAAAATATTGTTGTAAAAAATTTTGGTAATTGCTATACCTGGAACTTGCCAGGATGTTTGTTTATTTGTTCCCAGATGACTAATGAAGACGCGTACGAGGACGTACGCACGTCAGCATGGCCGTGACGGCACTTGTGTTTATTGCACGTGCTAAAACATGTTACAACGTGTTAACATATTCACTGACCACGCCTCCTAGCGCGTCATGCATTCCCCGCCACGCAAACTTGTTATAAAAAGAGGCGAGCGCGCGGTTTAGTCATATCGGGTTGAGAGCCTTCGGGCTCGCCCGCAGTCCGGTTAAGCTGTAAAAGCCCCTTCGGCTAACAGCTCGCAGTTGGTATGTTTTAGTGGGTATTCAGTGTCCCCTTCAGGGCCTGTGAGTCCCACATACCCCGCCCGGGGCGGGTATGCGACAAATGCATTTTTAACCACTGCGTTACAAAAAAAAAAAAAAAAAAAAAAAGGTTTAGTCAGTCTAAGCCCGCGCGTGCCACGGTGCACATGTCGTGCGCTAGTCGTGTAATTTATTTGTTTGTTGGTCTGTTTAATCAGTTTAAGATCGAGCGTCTTCCGATACCGTAGCAGGGTTCATCTATTTCGCTTGGAAACGATGCGGTCCACGACTGCACGTTTCCGACGATCATTTCTCCTACGTACGTGCGAGATCTGTAGTGAACTATCTGTTGCCGTATTTCCCAAAGGAAGAACTGCTGCTCATTCTTTTGGTGAACTCCTGGCCAAGGATTCCACATGCAAGTAAAAGAGTAGTGACAATTGTGATCTTGTCCCGTAGTCACACGGGGAAGTATTATCTATCAGTTACTATGTCATCCTTAGTACTACTGAACTGATAGCAGTTTACTGTGTCATCCAGTACCATGTAGTCGTTTGTGCAAAGGCGATTGCCTGGGACTGCTTTGTGTGTTCACTTAGTGTAAATTGTAATTGGTATATAGTTGTGAAAGTAATTGTGATTACTTGCAGTACGAGAATTTACGACTTTGTATCCACATTATTGTTCCTTATGTCTGACATTTTCCCTACATATATATATATATATATATATATATATATATTGAACATATGAACTTATATACATATTGTTTAAAGCACCATATATAAAGTCTACAGACTCTGTCGCCTTTCGGGTTCTGCTTCTATTGTTGAAATATATAATCTCCTTGTGTACATAGAACATTGCAAGTATATGTATTACATATAAATGTATAACTAAGTTGTCTTGCGGAAGTACGGTAGTAATATATCCTTTGAGATCTGTGTAATATTCAATGAAGCGAACAAACGGACCGACCGCCCTTCCTACCATATACCTATGTATGTAAATTACGAATACATAATCATGATTTAATAGAGAGCGTAGTAGTTCCAGTGACGGCTCTACATTCACATTATCGCGGTGTGTGTTCTCATGCAAGTCAGTGGCTTGTACAGTCATGATTCGTTAGTAGTGACGAACAACGCAGACACGCAGGGCAGTGTCGCATCGGAAGAACCACCGCTGTCCAGGAATACGTACCAGTGCTCACTGCAAACAGTAATTATGAGCCGGATGCTGCCCTTACGTCGTCACGGATGAATGTAATGGGTGTGTCCAGACACAGCCAGTAACGGTGAGGAGTCACCTGTCACCTGTAGCTAGCTGACCTATACTTATATTTGCAGCACTGGCTCACTTGTCAATTCTTACACATAACATGTGACTATATTTTTTTAGAGACTATACCTGGTTCTGACGAATTAATCCTTGTGTTACAGAGGACTTCACAAATATGCAATTTTCACATAAAATATTGTCCTGCATGGGATTTGAATCCGTTATACATGCACGATATGTGAGTATGACTATCTTAATACGTTAACTGTGCATGCTCCACCGGTGGGGCATTTCGAATTGCTCATCGTACGTGAATGATCCACGGATGGGGCATGGGTCTTCACAAATTTTAAGGCTCGTAACCTCAAACATGTGTGAGTTTAGCCACTATTTTGGTTCACACATATGAGCAATAAATTAACAAAAATATTACGCGAAAACCGGACGAACTTATGTATAATTTGAAAAAAAAATAACTTATTTAAAATGATTAAATGATCTATACTTTGCGTTTGCACTTATGGGGTAGTCTCTCTCACCATAGCGGCACAGTGAACGTGTTAACCAATACGTCATCAGTGCGGTCGTGCAGATTTTTATGCGATATTTACTACAATTTTGTTCTATATGTATTAAAATATATATATTTAAGTTAAGTTTATATATTAAAGTTTGTGTATGTAAGTGCAAGACAATACATAGCTGCCTGCCATTCTAAGTTACATTCAAGTTCATATTACAATGTTATTGGGTGTCTAAGTGATTGAGCGACACTAATACAGAATGAATGAAGGACGTTAAGGGCCCGCACACACTCCACGTACGTACAGCTGCACAGTGCACACACCTCCCGCTCACGGGGCTCAGCTCAACTAGCTAAGTGATTAGATTATACATAAATCACAGATAATTAGAGTGCACAGACAGCGGGCTGGTCTGCGTGGGGCCGAATGCCGGGGAGTCGAACTCCACACTGGACATACTTTGTGTTATACATAACTGTTTGTTTTAAATGCTAGTGTAATTTGAAAGAAAGAAAACTATATTTAATGACACTTAAATATATATAGCAAGTAAGTCAAATATACTACAGGTTGTGTAACAAATGACTGAAACAGTAGTATAACTGTATTAATAAGGGATGAAAAGTTACCACTACGCCATCGCCAGTGTGATCTGATGGCGATCTAATCAACGCGGTGAAGCACAGATTGACACTGAATGTATGAGATAGCAGCAAGTCACGGGTAAAGTGTGCGACTCTCAAGTACTCCTTAAATTTAATAGTACAATACAACCTTAATAAGGCCTGCTGTATCGTAGGGCTCAGCAAAGCGACGGGTGAGAGACTACTGCAAGTACCAGAGATGTAAATGTTGAGATAAATAAGCGGCCTTGCGAAATTCGATGCACTGTGTCAAGTAAAACATGGACAGAAAGGGAGTGAATGCAGAGATGCCGATAGGGTTGTGTGGAAGAAGAGAATATATTGCGTCGACTACAATTGATTAGGAATGTGGGGTGGAGGAAGTAGAACCTATAACCAGAAGTGGGGACCTATTGAGCGATTATGTTACAGAACAGTGCATACGTCACACCACAACGTTGTTTATCTATAGTTACCGTATTGTTGTACGATCTAGACACACAGGAACAATAAGTGTAAGTAAGATAGAAATGACATATGTATAACAAAAATATTGTTTCTGTTTATTGTGTGTTCGGTAATTGTATGATTATAATGTCTTCTTCAACCTTTAATAATTCTTATTCACTTGGCCATACCATATTACTAATATAATATTTAATTTGTCCATAATTAGTGCTTCCTTTAATGTGATAATTTCGTCATCATCATCTCAGCTCATGCTATATGCCACCCACTGCTGGGCTCGAGCTTCCTCCACAGGAGGAGGGAAATTGACCTATTAGACCACGTTGGTCAGACGTGTTCGTATAGGGCAGGGGTCGGCAACTTGCGGCTCGCGAGCCACATGCGGCTCTTTGGATGTGAAGTTGCGGCTCTTTAGTTCTATACGCAAAAAAATATTTTATGAAGAAAAAATAAAAATGGTTCTGAATTGATTAACGAGGATGAAGAAAATATTATTATTGGCAAAAAAAAATTGTTGCTCTTTAAAAACCTTAAACTCTTATAAATTCCAATTTTTGGCTCTTCCGACTCAAACGATTGCCGACCCCTGGTATAGGGTATTGTTTCGAGTTTTGCTTCTCTTGCATGGTTGTTATATGCATATTTTATGCCTTAGTCGTCTTTTATGTTCACCCACGGGCAAGACAGGGTGGTGAATTATATTCTGTCACTACAAGGAAAATTAATCTGATAATTTATATTTATGATATTGCGATTTGTAACTGTGGGCTAATGTTGGTAAGGGTTTTGTTGCTTCGTCATAATGTGTATGAAACTGTTTGCTGGCAGTATACAGACCATGCGGTATTGCGTTATACCTGTATTGTGACGGCGCGCGGCGGGACGGCGGGAGGGACGACCTGTCACCGCCAATTGTAGGAACTACCAGAGCCTATGACTTGACTCCAGCGTTATTGTGGTGCACCTAGTTACTGATTTTGTGATTGCTTGTGGTGCATGCAACTGTATATATCGTGGTCTGACCTAGAACCTATACCTTAAATAACCTATCGGCTGTCCGTGTTCACGTATTACATAATGTGTAGTGTGAATGTTCACTTCCATACGGACGGTAGCGCCTCGTACCACCGCGCACCGCGTGAGTCATATACACAGAGCAAGTTGAGCGTTAAGTTCACTCGATCACTGTTGGCGTCGTACAAGTCGTTAAGTGTGAACGCGCCCTTAAGTAATGTCAAGCAATTTTAACTTTCTCGCTTCAGTTAATCGTTTAAGTTTTAGTTGAAAAAGAAAAATTGTTAAACGTTTAAGACACAAATTGTAATTTGTGTCGGCGGCCATTGCTCACCGATGCGTATAATCGTGTCGTCTAACTTCAATGTACTTTCAACAAAGTCAATACAAATAATTACTTAGATAAGTTGTTCGTAACTTTGTATATACGCTACATCGTGTATGTAGGTCGTACTGTTGCCACTACAACAAACCCCCAAGTGTATCGAACAACTTTCTCTACCTACAGATAAAACCAAACAACATTGTATAAATCACACTGATATCGTATTATGTCACTGTGGAAGCTGTCCCTGCCGATGTACTTTGTCGCCTTTCAAAGGTGCCAATAGTGTCGGAGTACGTCGACAGTCCGACTGTCGAGTGCGGTGCGACCACTTGGACCACTTCGCTGACACTATAAACACAATTGTCACAATACACCGCCGCGCCGCGTTAAACAGAGTGACATGAAATTGTATTTCGACATTTTTAACCGACTTCAAAAAAGGAGGAGGTTCTCAATTCGTCTGTATTTTTTTTTGTGTTTGTTACCTCATAACTTTCGACTGGGCAAAGCGATTTTAGTGATTCTTTTTTATTTGAAAGCTGGTGCTTTCCGTGTGGTCCCATTTCAATTTGGTCCAGTTCTGACAATGGCATCCATGAGAAAACCATATAAGTCTAAAATTAGCAATAAGTATGAGTGCGACAAATGAACGAGTAGCTCAAGCCCCGCTACTAATGGAACAAACTTATGTGTCTGTAACATTAACAAGTAAAAAAAACTACGTTAAAAAACCGACTTCAAAAACTGAAAAGTACAAAATAACTTAAAATACTATCATTTGTATGTGCTATCTATTGATAGGTTTGAAGTCGGTGCCGGTATCGGTATCTTTAGTGTAGGAATTTCATTACAGTAAGTACCTAAGCTGTTTATAATTTTGTTTAGAGCTTGACACCGATTTCAAACCTATCAATAGATAGCACATACAAATGATAGTATTTTAAGTTATTTTGTACTTTTCAGTTTTTGAAGTCGGTTTTTTTAAACGTAGTTTTTTTTCTCTTGCAATGATGTTTATTTGGTAAAATTCTATAGTCACCTTTGACGACACCCCAGCAAAGGAATATATGATATACTGTAGTTATATTCTGTCAATAGGCATGTTATAGCATGTACTGATTGCACGAACACTAGTAGACTCGTACGAATACTTCACATCATTAGGTGAGTAATTATTACATCTATAACTGTAATCTAACAAATGTACGCTCAATACAGTTATATTCACTGACGTTCTTAAATGTGTAAAAATCATTCAAAATTATTAATTATAGTTTTCATTCATTTATTTTTCAGTAGATGCAGTGTTATGGCAGATATTTAACAATGATAAAACTCCATGGCGTGATGATATGTATGTATGTATGTATAAAACTTCAACTATTTCTACATCAATTCAATACTACATACATGTATTGAATTATAATCTATCTATACATATAATAAAAATGTAACGCATTACTGTCTGTACATGGAAGATATATGAGAAAAAATATTACTGGGACCTTTATCAACACAAACAGAACCCAAAATAATGTTTTATAAATTTTTTGTCTGTTTATCTGTGCGTTTGTGTACGCTAATATCAGAAACAGCTTATCCGATTTAGACGCGGTTTTCACTAATATATTGTGGTAAGCTTCACTTAACATTTAGGCTTATGTCAGTTATTATTTTATGTCAATTAGTTTATAAATAAAAAATATGTCAATTTAAAAAATATTCGGCGAAAAAAATCTTTATCGATTCTTTTCAAATTACGTAAAAATTATCTTCAGTAAAAATAAATAAACACGTGTTTCTCTCTCTCTCTTCATCAACCCCGCACCAGTGCCGTCGTGGCGACCAGTGCCGGCGTGAGAGCTCACACGATACACATAGTAGACGGCAATAGGTTCTTGCCTAATGGTTTGAAGATATAGGTTAAGTATAGCTTCAATATTGTTCAATTTATAACTCAAATAATAAATCATATCTAACGAGGTCGCAACTCTGCTGGTGAAACAAAACAGTCAAATAAAGGGTGGCGATAATTATATTTCTATCCCATGGCCATACCGAAAATAGTATATTAATGGCAATATAATTTGTAGAATGAATAGAACTTTGAACCACCTTTTTCTTTAGTGACCGGCTGTGGTATATAGACACACGCGCGCCGTACACGTACATCTACGTTGTGCGGGCGGGCCACCGCAACCGGGTATCATCTCGAGTCGAAGCCGGAAGATAGAGCGTGTGAACCTAGAGTATTTTCTCTCGGACCCACCCTATTGCCTAATTCCGTTAGACAACTAACTCGCAGCATCAACACCTCAACGCATCCCAGTTTCTGACGCTGTTGATTATCGTCCTAGCGACAAACCTTCAACACCTTGCATTGCTTTTTCTAATTGACTCTGTCAGAGATGACTTCTGCGTGGACGAAGTCGCGGGCAAAAGCTAGTAGTGACTAAAGTTGTAGTTCAGTCATTCATTCCTCAGCCTGTAGACGTCCACTGTTGGACATAGGCCTCCCAATGGGAATGCTTTTTAGGATGGTCCTGCATCACTTGCATCCACATCGGCTTGTTGCGAATTTTGTCATGACGTTAGTTCATCTAGTGGGGGATAACTTTCCTTTATATGTTTGTAACTCGTACACGTTTGGTACGAATACGACTTTAAAATGCGTCAATATTTTTTTTTGTTATCTCATCTGTTGCTATGACTATTTTGCACTATGACTGATAGTTAATAAAATCATTTAAGTGGACTATACTTAACATAATATTTACTTTTTGTATTCCAACTATAACTTCCCGAGTCTACGGTACGATTTAAACAAATAAATACAGCTTCACAATATAAGTCACTACCTGCAGCTATGTTCTCATCTCTTTATATTTCCTTTGATACTAAAATTAAATTAATTTGTTCCACGCTGTCTACCATTTGTTCCTACACAAATAAATCAAACAAATATTTACACTAGCTAGTTAGTACTGGCTAGTTGGTGGCACTTCCGCGTGCCGTACGTCGAGCGTCCCGGCGACGGGCGGCGGTGACTGATGATCGTGCCTCGTCCTGGACAGCACCGTGCAGCGTGCTGGTGGTCCCGGGACAGACTCACTGACATGTATATCTTAATAATATTGTAACTAATGATGTTGTTTGTGTTAAAAATATATCTAATAATATACAGTCTCGTATATAATACAAAACATATGTTTACATATATTTAAATTATGGACGCCATTATTTAATACGTCAGCGTTAGTTGGTGGCCGCCGCGACAGAACATTTAGTTTTTATAACTCTACTACTAGCTATACACGCGGTTTTGTTACAGTTTAAATATATTTTACCAAATAGTTTTTTTATATTAAACAGTTGTATTTCCGGCAATACTCACGCGTTAGAGTCGATTATGTCGACCCGGGTTTCGAGCATGTCCGATGCTCATCATCAGGGCGAGTGCGCAGCTGCGTCTGCGAGCCCCCGACGCGCACTGCGGCTAGCGTAACGTGCAGCACGTCGCGACACAGCTTCGGGCGGCGGGGGGGTACTGCTTGCTTCTTGAGCGTCTTCAGCGGAATCGTCCGATGAGTCCCGATCGTTACCGAGGGCATTTGATGGTCTCACAGCAAACTCGCTCCGCGTGCCATCACCCTGACATACCACGCTCACCACGTCGCTCTCCATCCCAGACAAAACCTTGTGTGTCGAGGTAGTATTGAGTGCCGGTATCCATGCTGAAGGGAGCGTCCACCCACAGTCTCTATTAAACGTACGATGTCGGTTGATTTCTATAGCTTCACGTATTTTGCGAGGTATAAAATACTTTTCTGTGGCTAATACGGAAGCTTTGTCGAACCGAATGTAGTGTGTTGTGTTCGAGAGACTGGCATGCTCTGCTATGGCTGATTTAGTGGTGTCCATGTTCTTAATACTCCTGACGTGTTCGGTTAGTCTGGTGGCGATGCTGCGGCGAGTTTCTCCCATGTAGCTCTTGCCACAGTCACAAGGTACTCTATAGACTCCTGGTACGCTCAGGTAGTCCTTGTCTTTGAGTGAACGTAGCATTTGCCGTACTTGACCAGGTGGACGGAAGAACGTTCGTATATCATACTTGCGTCGCAATAGGTACCCGATTTTGTCCAACCCAAGGGAACAACCCCTTTACGAACGGTAGGTAAGTCGGAGAACGTTCCACTCTTGTTGGTCGCTTACGTTCACTAGACTTGGTCCAGCGACGACATTGTTGCCAATTATACCCGTTGGCCTCTAGTACCTTTCTTACGTGCTCGAGTTCTGTCTTCACATATTGTGGGTCACATATTCGAAGAGCTCGGTTAATAAGTGATCTTGGTACTGAGGACAAGTGTGCAGGGTGATGGTGTGAACTGGCATGAAGATACCGGTCTGTGTGCGTAGGTTTACGGTGGATAGTGTGGTTAAGACTACCATCTGCTTCACGGATGACGCGTACATCCAAGAATGGTAGTATTCCTTCTTTCTCTTCTTCTACAGTAATACTGATCCTGTGATGTAAATTGTTTAGGTGATCCGTGAATTCAGCTAGGTTAGTCCTCTCCACCACAGCGAAAATGTCATCGACATAACGCCACCAGTACCGTGGACTAATTCTTGCAGTACTTAAGGCCAGGGATTCGTACCATTCCATAAAAATGTTGGCCACCACTGGGGCTATAGGTGATCCCATCGCCACGCCGTCCAATTGGAGATAGTATGCTCCTTTCCAAATGAAGTAGCCGTTCTTGAGACACAGCTCTATCCCCTCCATGCACTCAGTTGGTAAGGCAGAGTCATGTACCAAAGTGCCTATCAATTGTATAGTTTCATCAACTGGCACATTAGTGAACAGAGAACTCACGTCGAAACTTACCATCACCTCCGTGGGTTTGATTCGTACGTCTCTTAGTAACTGGACGAAGTGTGTCGAATCATAATGATTGTGTGACATAATCGACTCTAACGCGTGAGTATTGCCGCAAATACAACTGTTTAATATGTGTCAAACTCACGATAATTTTAATAGTTTTTTATATTTCTTGGATGAAGCCTATCTTGGTGTATAGCCTTTTATAGAGTATAGAGTACTTATCTGACTGAAATTTCATTACGATTTCTGTAGTTATGTTATTAAAAATATTTTATAATATGACACATTCAAGATGAGTTAAGACACAACATAGCCATAAAATGTTTCGAGGTGTTGGGCGTGCGGCGTCCGGCGGCAGGAGGTTTCAATGGCGGCGTGGTTATAAATGGTGAATGGTGTCATGGTCTCCGTGTCATGGGGACGCGGGACGACACCACACATGATATATGTGAACCGATATATGAATAAAAAAGCATCAAATAATTTTATCTGCCAAAAAATTATTTATTATATGATTACATATATTCCGCCCGAGCATCGCTCAATAATTTTTTTTTCGAGTTTGAAAACTAGTATTTTTATAAATTAAAGACAAAAGATATACAACATATCCGAATTGAAACTGTAGAAGGAGAACTTGAAATATAATTGTATATCAACTCGTCTACTCGGCGTGGAGAACACGTGCATTTATCTTATATTTTGAAGCGAGTCCGTAACCGTTGTGAAATATATTTTTACTCCGTCACCAACAGAAAATATTGTTTACATATAATATAGTATGCATCTTATATAATTTTTAAAATACCTACCTACAAGAAAGGAAGTGGTGAATTCTTACTCTATCATTACACCAAAATTGTATGGATTACTGTGTCTATATTTCCGCTCGGATTATATTTGTCAGTGACCATATGGCAGGTAGATCAAGTGACGTCAATACCACGAATTTAGGTGTCTGTTCACTCTCTCCACGCCGCGCTGGTCTGTTAGGTGGGGTGGGCTACGGTCGGCGCACTCCTCGCACCACTCCGTCCGGGGTGACAGAGGGGCGTAAGCGCGCACACCCGTAACCCACCCGTGACGTCGCCTTCGTCGTTGGGCCGACCACCGGAGCAGAGTGACTTGACGTCAGTGGTCGGCCCGACGGAATACCCCTGAGGAGTACCCTCTCCTCGACCGACATCCCCCCCTCGGGTAGCATGTCGGTCTTTCCTCACGCGGTCGGCCTCTCGGCGGGTGACGGACTAATTCCCCGATCCAGTCACCCGCGGCCTTGGCTAGGGCGGCATCAGGCGCAGGTAATCGCGCCTGCGCCGCCCCAGTCGCCGGCGGCGGCTCGCGCCGTCGAGGAGACGCTCCTCGCGCACGCGCTCCGCCGCCTCCTTCCGCGAGACTACTGCCTCGCAGAAGGTTGCGACCGCGTCCCAGTTCCTGACGCTGTCGAGCATCGCCCTGGCGATGGTCGGCAGCGTCAGGTCGGCACCGATGATTGCGACGAGTTCACGACGCTGCTCTGCCCAAGCGGCACAAACCTCGAGCGTATGCTGCGCCGTGTCCTCGTCGCAATCGCAGTGGTGGCAGGACGGTGTACTCTCCCTCCTGACGACCTTGTGCAGGTATTTGGCGAAGCATCCATGCCCCGTCAAAACCTGCACCAGTCGGAAGGAGAGCACCCCGTGCCGCCGTTCCAACCACTGCATCAGCACCGGCCGGAAGGCCTCTACGGTCCGCACACCGAACCGAGGCCTCTCCAGCCGGACTGCCCAACGGGCAATGACATCTAGGCGGGCGTCAACGCGCCAGGCGGTGAGTTCCCTCAAAGAGGCCACACCGCCCTCCGCGCGCACCCCCGACACCCGCCGATACAAATCGGCGAGCATTTCCGCCTCCAGGTCCCACGGGGGACTCCCGGCCAACAGGCACGCTGCCTCCGTCGCCACCGTGCGGTACCCGCGTACAGCCCTGACCGCCATGGCCCTCTGTGGTCGCCACAGAAGAGCCCTGAGTCGGACGGTCAGGGACCCCGCCCACACCGGTGCGCCGTACAGGGCCATCGACCGGACGACCCCCGTGTACAGCTGTCGGCACGTAGCGCTCGGTCCGCCCACATTCGGCATTAGCCATGAAAGGGCGGACGCCGCGCCGACGAGCCGCGGAGCGAGCCTGCGGAAATGCTCCCGAAACCACCAATGCCCGTCGAGCACCAGGCCCAAATACCTCATATGGGCCCGGATGCTGATGTCAACCGAATTGACGGTGATCGAAACGCCGATGGGAGGGCCCATGCGGGGCCCATGGAACAAGAGGGCCTCTGTCTTGTCCAGGGCCACCCTCAACCCCAGCGCCTCGATCCGCCTGACGATCTCTTCGGTGCCGAGAGTCGCCAGGCCTGCCGCCTCCTCCAGCGTCCTACCGCGGGCTGTGACGAGCGTGTCGTCGGCGTAACAGATCACGCCCAGCCCGGGTAGGAGGCTCCCTCTCAACGCCCAGTCGTAGCCGATGTTCCACAGGGTGGGTCCAAGGACCGACCCCTGTGGGACACCGCACGTCATGGGCGTTCGCACAACGTCCCCTACTCGGTTGGTGTAGAGGACGCTGCGCCCCTCCAAATAGTCTGCCACTAGCCGCCTCAGGTAAACTGGCACTCCGTGGTATCGGAGCGCCTCCCTGATGCAGCTAAATGGCAGACTATTGAATGCGTTGGCGATGTCCAGGGACACCACCAACAGCACTCCTCCGCCGGCGACGGCCTCAGTCGCCACGGCCCTCAGGCGCAGCAGAGCCGCGATCGTCGAACGACCCCTCCTGAACCCAAACTGGGCGTCCGACAGATCGGGCCCCGTGCCAACGAGGTGCCGCTCGATGCGGGCAGCCAGCACCCTCTCCAATAGCTTGCCCGCATCGTCGAGCAGCACGATAGGCCTGTAGGCCGAGGCCAACTCTGGAGACCGTCCCGGCTTCGGCAGGAGCACCAGCCTCCCCTCCTTCCAGCACCCAGGGAACCGCCCGGACGCTAAACACGCGTCGAACAGCCCCCTGAGGCGGGGACACAGGTGGTCGAGGACCAGGGCCAGCACGCGGTTGGGAACACCGTCGGGCCCGGGGGCAGTGGATTTGCCGCGCATGCGCGCCACCGCCACCCCCATCTCGGTTGCCGTGATGGGCGGAACACTGTCATCGTCGGCCTCCCGGTCAGTGTCTGGCGAAGCCATGACCGGGGGCGTGTGCTCCGCCCGTCGCGGGAACAGGTCCTCGACGACCCTGGTGAGGAGGCCGGGCTGGAGGGTCTCGGTGAGGGGGGGGCCCCGCGCGCGGAGCTTACTCAGCGCCGCGCGATAGGGGCGACCCCAGGGGTCTCGATCGAGACCGTCCAGCATCTCCTGCCGACTGACGTCCTTGGCGGTACGGACGGCCAGCCTGAAGGCCGACCGCGCATTGCGGTAGCCCTCATAAAGCCGGCCCTCCCGCTCCTCATCACGATGGTGCCGCCGGCTGCGGGACAATATTATATATACCTACCTGTCTATGATAGTTTGTTATAGATTAGCTTTTGTCTGAGATGAAATTATGTGTGTGTCTTCATTATATATCATTATCAATAGTATTGTACGAAAATATATCAAACCAAAACACTCTTGGTTGGAAATATATCCTCCGAGGGACTGATTTACTAATTAGTCCTATTTAGTGAGTCTCTACATCATAAGAGTTGAACGCTGTCTGCTAGTTATGCACAAATATATAATTTAATAAAAAAATCAAATAAATCATTACAAATTGTAACGGAATATCGGAGCATGAGAATTGACAGATGTCGAAGGTATGCGCTTTTTATCTCATGCAAACTACGCCGCTGTATTTCATCCCCTTTGGGGTTGAATTTTGTAAATGTAGTTAGTCGTCGTAATAAACTTTTAGATGAACAAACTATGAAATACTAATATGTATGTATATTGAACAAAGAGCTATGACCGTGCCGTAGCGCACCGCGTCGTACACGACACGTCCCGCTCGACTAGTTCTTATAATAACCGGTTCATATATTGGCATCTTACTATTATTATCGTATTTTTTTAACTGATCATATGTTTAGTGGCAGTAACGTAACATATAGACCAACACCGATCATAAATATAGTTGATATCAACTGATACACTCGTATTTAGATTGCCTCCATGATAGTACTATAGTTACTATTGTTAGAGATAGCGCTCTCTACACAGTACACAGTACTGCTGACTAAGAGTGTCATTTTATGTGTATTTATTAAAGTTGTACTATCTCTTATGTCCACGGCTATATTAAAAGTCAATTATATTTAAAAGAAAGTTAAGAATAAAAATCTATATCAATTTGTCTGACCAGGATAATATATTAACTACGAATTTCGCTCGTACTGTGGTCAGCTCGAGCCCAGCAGTGGGACTGGTACCTATACAGTGAAATACTGACAATGATGAGATGAATTTTATCTTTATGAAGTACTTAGTTACACGAACACAATATATTCCTCAGCGTGAGTTGAAACAGTAAGTTATACTTTTATGATTTATCATTTGACCTCAACATGTTTTTAAATTTATACTTGACTTACTTTTAATGCAATTTAATAAATTGTTGACAATAAAATAACATATATATATCCAATATCCAACGTTTGTCTGCCATACTGCCACACGTACACATACACACTACTCGAAGGAAAACAAAGGAGACGTAACTATGAATAAAATCAGTGATGTATCGCGCGATACAGCAGCCGGTTTTTACGACACCCGCGGGCAAGTAGAAAGTGGTGACACATTGTATTTGTAACCGTTCACCACGCGGAGATTACATCCACATAATTATGTAAAACAATATATTATTTTCCGTAACACAACAGACATTTGATGTGTCCAATAACGATATGATCTATCTATATGAAGTAGATATTCAACAGTAAGTTCACAAGTAGCGTACCTCGTTGTTGTATTACAAATTAATTAAGTTGTTGTTTTCAGTGTGTGTGTGTGTGTGTGTGTGTTGATGTTGTTGATCGCGACCTGTACTGTGTAACAGTTTGTAACGTTAGCCGGTCGGTAATGCGATGTGTCCACAAACACAAACGTTTGTGTTTATACAACAACTTGTACGGTAGTCCCACGTAACTACGAGTACACTACATTTCCCAGCAGCAATACAACAACAAATGAACTGATAAAAAAACAACAGCTTCTAACAAATTAGTTATAGAAAAAAAAGTGTGCGTTTTGGGACCACAGACAGAAGTGATTACTTAAACTAAATGAACTATTTAATATTGAAATTGCTTAATTTGTGAAAAACTGAAGTTATTACTTAAGTTTTATGTATATTAATATGATAATATAAGAAAAGGTTATTTATTAAGAAAATGTACTACATTACATCTTAATGCGGCTAGCGCTGTGGGTTAGAATGAGAGAGGAGGAGCCTGCCTATCGCTGCCGTATGCGTAAGAGAAAAGGAGGCCAGACAGACTGCATGGCGCCGTAACGCGTTACTTAACGAATCGGTTTACTCGCCCATAACAAGTTATCACTCCATAAAATGTTCATACATAGAATATATATATATATATAAACTAAAGCTAATGAAACATACATACATACATATCATCACGCTATATCCCTTGCAGGGTAGGCAGAGAAAACAGAGTGCCAGAGAACTCTATCTCTGCATACTTCACTCGCTTCCTCAACATTCATAATTCTCTTCACACACGCTCGCCGGTTTCGGAGACTCTTGACTCTTGCTAATGAAACAATACTAAATAATATATCTCACACAAATGATGTTAAAGGAGACTGCCTCGAACAATTTGTAATTCGTTGAAGTGTAACTATATGTTGAACGTGATACAGTATCTACGTCAGACCCTGTACCATTGCAGCGGAGAGTTCTGTCCAGCACGGGGACATATATGAGCTGCCATGATAATAGTGATGACTCCCTAGTGGGACGAGCGCCGTATGCATACAACTGTTAGAGAGGTACTCCTTTTTTTGCGGTGGGCCACACACATGGCACTACTAAAAACTTAAAAAAAAAGAAAAGAAATATTCTAGAATTGTATTATAGATATCAATAGCAGTGTACAGTATCAAACTGTGATCGAAATACTGTGAACACGTCGCCCACCATTAGAAGGAACTAAATATAGATGACAAAATATGTGGATTGTATCGCGTTTGTATTTCAATATTAATTTCTCTACGTTTCGGACACTTTACAATGTCCGCGGGTGCACTGGGGTGTGGGGTGTCTCACGTCCAACAACGTCATCACGACATCACGTCCAATAAGTCATCATCATTACACAGATTTAGATCCACCCGCTACAGTATCAGTTACTAAATTTTGATCTACATTTTTTAATACAATCTTATTACCATTACAAAAAGAAAATTATTGTGTATAAAGAATGTTATATTGTTTATGGTCAGTTATTGTGTATAAAGAATGTTATATTGTTTATGGTCAGTTATTGTGTATAAAGAATGTTATATTGTTTATGGTCAGTTATTGTGTATAAAGAATGTTATATTGTTTATGGTCAGTTATTGTGTATAAAGAATGTTATATTGTTTATGGTCAGTTATTGTGTATAAAGAATGTTATATTGTTTATGGTCAGTTATTGTGTATAAAGAATGTTATATTGTTTATGGTCAGTTATTGTGTATAAAGAATGTTATATTGTTTATGGTCAGTTATTGTGTATAAAGAATGTTATATTGTTTATGGTCAGTTATTGTGTATAAAGAATGTTATATTGTTTATGGTCAGTTATTGTGTATAAAGAATGTTATATTGTTTATGGTCAGTTATTGTGTATAAAGAATGTTATATTGTTTATGGTCAGTTTTTGTGTATAAAGAATGTTATATTGTTTATGGTCAGTTATTGTGTATAAAGAATGTTATATTGTTTATGGTCAGTTATTGTGTATAAAGAATGTTATATTGTTTATGGTCAGTTATTGTGTATAAAGAATGTTATATTGTTTATGGTCAGTTATTGTGTATAAAGAATGTTATATTGTTTATGGTCAGTTATTGTGTATAAAGAATGTTATATTGTTTATGGTCAGTTATTGTGTATAAAGAATGTTATATTGTTTATGGTCAGTTATTGTGTATAAAGAATGTTATATTGTTTATGGTCAGTTATTGTGTATAAAGAATGTTATATTGTTTATGGTCAGTTATTGTGTATAAAGAATGTTATATTGTTTATGGTCAGTTATTGTGTATAAAGAATGTTATATTGTTTATGGTCAGTTATTGTGTATAAAGAATGTTATATTGTTTATGGTCAGTTATTAATAAACATCAATTGAAGTTATACTTCTTTTAGCGCGTTAAGGAAAAATGATGAGAATAAATTTTTACGATGCGCGCGCACACCGTCACGAAAAACCGACACCCTGAAGTTAGTTATAGTCAACATTTTAGTTTTTTAACTAGATAATGCGTTATAAAAAAACTTTCAATGTATTAAAAACTTTTTCTTTATAGTTAGGGCCGTTTTTTCTACAAACGTAGAATAAGGCGAAAGATAAAATTTTTGAAAAGATTTCTATCTTGTTACGGCAAAGAAGTATAACTTCTAACGCGTGTACCACACACACACACACACTACACACACACACCACACACACACACACACACTACACACACACACCACACACACACACACACACTACACACACACTACACACACACACCACACACACACACACACTACACACACACACACACACACTACACACACACTACACACACACTTTTTTTATAATAACTGTTATGACAACTTACTAGTTGGAAACTATCAAACAATTAAACTACCAATGGATCGGCACACGTTGTACGTGAGACACCTCAGCCCGCCCGTGACCATGGACGCCCTAAGTGTTCGAAACGGCTGACAATTAGAAATCAAATATAAACGCGATAGAATACGTAAAAAAATGTTTTATTACAAACATGTAAACTCGCGTTAACATCAGATATCATTAAAATATGTGGGTGTTTTACATAAATCACAATGATCCCTCTACAATAAAATGTCACACATTAAGTTTGTACACAAGGGGGTGTCACACGACACAAGTGGGTGGGGGAGGGTTGTGTCTCATACAACAGTATATTATCCCTTACATTAATAATTAATTGATACATTGTTTGTATTAATACAAGTTCTGTTATGAGTTTAATGCAGTTACCACCATGTCGTTGGGGCGGCGCGGCGCTAGCGACCACATAAATATTGATGACATCCGACACACTTGACGATATAAATAAAGAATTTACGGATATTTATATATAAATATGTATAGTTGTGACACTCTAACGACTCACATCGGATTATAGTAATCAACACTTTGATCTAATATCGAGTCGACGATGTCTCGCCACGCGTTAGTATTACAATTAATACACTCATATTTTGCTATTACATAAAATGTATATGTGACAACATAGAGGATCAACGTCAGTGTGTATCGACTAGACATGCGCGAAACAGTACTTCGCGAAGTGTATTGAATTGTCAGACAACGAACATTGCAGAAATGCAAAACAGTACACGGGTGTTCGCGTCATGTTTAATGTGATGTGTGATGTTTAATGTGATGTGTGATGTTTAATGTGATGTGATGTTTAGTCGCGTAATGTGTAATGGGACAGTACACGGTCGGGTGTGATACATCACTCGCATTACTTACACATGTCTAGTATCGACGATATCGTAGTTCACATGTAGGTACATATCTACTGTCAACTATTGAGGGTACACGCGTGTTGGATGGATGAGGGATTGATGTTCATTATGTTCATAACATGTTTTATTAATACAGATATAAACACAATTGTATTACGAACTGCTCCATGTGTTGTTGATGATGTTTGAAATGTTTACAATTAAGGTAATAACCATACCGTCACAGTTTAACCTGATGCCGTTTCATTCTTAAAAAGTTTGATGTCTGTTAATAAGGGTTCAGTTAGAAATGAAATGGTGAGTGTGTGCCCTTAGTACTCAGATACTCAGTTACTGTTCCATATTAAGGCACACATATACAATCACATAGTAACTCTGTTCCATAAAACTATGAACGAAATTGATACATTTCATCACGTTACAATTGTTGAACTATTTCTTCTTAATAATACAATAAAACTTATGTCCCTTGCGTTACATATTTATTTCAATATTGACTGTCTTTGTGGTGTGACTATTGTATATTATTATTATTATTATTCATTTATTTATTCGACCAAACAAGATCATTCTAAATACAATAAATTATCTAAATATCATAAAACAATTTAATTTAAATAAATACAATATCTTAAAATATAATCTTAACGTTAGTCCGTACGTGAACCATGCCACAGTGATTCAAGTACTGACAGTCATAACGTTCAGCGAATGCGCTTAGTATGCTGTTGCGGCTGGCCTGCCCCCTGCGCAGCAGGGATGTGCACCGCTTTCGTATGGTTGCATAGAAACAATCCACACGTGCTTCGGCGAACATACCCGACGCACTACAGAACCGGGGCAACCCCAACAGCACCCTCAACGCATTGTTGTACTATATACGCAGTGCACTGTACTGTTCCCGGGAATAATTCACCCACAAACTACACGTATAGAAGGACGTACAAAATGCTCTAAACAGAGTAATTTTGACGTCTCTCGAACAACGCGCAAATCTGCGAGCTATCATATTAGCACGAACAGACAATGCCCTACGCTCCCTCTCTATATCAGCATTATCCTTCAGATCCGAAGAAAGTAGATGACCTAGGTATTTAAATGTCGCCACTCTATTTAGAGGACACCCTTTAAGTTTAATGGTTGGTATATTACCTAGGCACTTACCTCGGGGCCAAAAGACCATGCTCACACTCTTTTTAACATTGTAAGTCAACCCGTGATCATCCGCATACCTTTCACAAATGCCAAGAAGCCTCGATAGCCCACCCACAGAGGCGCTCAGGAGCACCATGTCATCAGCATAATTAATATTATTAAGACATATGTCGCCAATATGACAACCAACATGTGTGCTGCTGAGATCCTCTATCAGCGCATTTATATATAAATTGAATAATTTTGGTGAGGTCAAGCCACCCTGTCTCACCCCACATTCCAATATATACGGAGTTGAACAAGCTCCAGACCATCGAACAACATTAACTTGGTTTTCGTACCAGTATTTTAACACGCGAATGAGTCCATCAGGCAATAATGTTTGTCGTAGTTTTTGCCAAAGTAATAAGTATATCGTAACGGACCAGATCAAATGCCCTGGACAGATCGAGGCAACAGGCAAAGACAGGCGTATTTCTGTCGATATAATACTTGACAGTTTGCTTTAGACACAATATAGCAGTTTCTGTAGATAGTCCTGCTTTAAATCCGTATAGTCCCATATATGTCTCTTATGACACTAAAGTGTTAATAATATATATGTATAATAAATCGCCTCTGTGTCTGAGTGTACGAGCGCCGCGCCGCGCCGTGGTCCGTGGTGTGAGCAGTGAGCACGTGTGACGTGTTCACATCGCACATGACCGTGTATACGTCTAGAAGATAATGCACAATATTGTTATAGTGATCAGTACTAATGCTGTACAGCTTCTGTGTGATCACGTCGTATGTCACTGCTATTGTATTATATCAATGTATTTAAGCTTGAAAGTACTGTACATGTGTATATCAATAGAAATGTAACAATGTCTCGATATAGAAACAAAAGTATTATGACGGGTGTTTGTTAGAGCAACAGAACTCAGAAAAACTCCTAGAACTTTTGTTTGTCTATCTGTGTGTTTGCACATTATTACATACATTATGTATCTATTACGCGAAAATGATGAGCTAACAGCCTTTTTTACCCGACTGCAAAGGAGTGGTATTGTGTTTAACAGTCTATGTATGTATGTATGTTTGTATGTATGTATGTTTGTATGTTCCTTTGAAGCACTATATATACCAAACGCCTGGGCCGATTTTTATGATTCGCACGTCAATCGATTCCTCTTAATCCGGCGAGTGTCACTAAAGATATGACGTTATTGAAAATTCAATATGGCGACTACTGGACGCCATATTGTGAAAATTAAAAAAAATAAAGTCAACAAACTATATCGAGTGGGGTATCGTTAAATAGGTATTTAAAAATCATTGTTAGTTTTCCCTCAATATTTTTCGATTTGACTGGCCGTTTAGGATCTATATCGATTTAAAGTTTCGTAACAACCTTTCTCACATATAGGTTCTTTAGACAGTAGAAATTTACGATAAAAAGACGAAAAATTCATATAACTGGCTGTGGATGGACATATACTGAAGTATCTAGTAGGTATATTGTCCAATATACCATAGACAGTCCTACCTAAAGTATCTAATGTCTGACGCGGTCGCCAATCTCCAATTTCTAACGATTTAGTACTCAACTTCAGTCGAAAAACTATATATAGTTAGGTACTTACCTACTTATTAATAAATAAGATAACTATAGCTACCTAGGTATTTATAACTAAAAAGTGTAAAATAAAAAAAAATGATTAAAAAAATCAAAAAATCCGACTGCGTAAAAGTCACCAAAACTACGTACATAATAAAAAAACTGAAAAGAAAAAAACAAGCACTTAGATGTTCGGTGGTCTAGAATTCCATAATATATTATTGAATAAATACTATTGCAGAAAATGAAATATATTTTAATAATAGAACATGACAACTGAACAGTCGGGATCCTTTATTCGACAGCAAATCTAATTTTTCAATGGATCCCGACTGTTCAGTTGTCATGTTCTATTATTAAAATATATTTCATTTTCTGCAATAGTATTTATTCAATAATATATTATGGAATTCTAGACCACCGAACATATAAGTGCTTGTTTTTTTCTTTTCAGTTTTTTTATTATGTACGTAGTTTTGGTGACTTTTACGCAGTCGGATTTTTTGATTTTTTTAATCATTTTTTTTTTTCAGTTATAATTAAATTATAAAATAAGTTCCGACAAAAAACACATGTTGAAAATTATTTTATTTAGCTGTTTACTTTTTATTATATCCATATATATTAACGTGTAAAACAAGAGAGAGCTATATATATATATATTATATTTCTTTCTCTTAAAAACATGCGTAAAATTGAATGCAGTATTCATCGATGTATTGTTACAGATCTAACACAACACAATCAAACCGACGACCACAGCTAGTTGTTAGTACACATTATTGTAATCATAAAGTTTTCTATACGTCTCACTGACACTTGTATTGTAACACACTCGCGTCAACAACAGTGTTACATCAAGTTGTAGCCGCTAGCCGCTGTACGAGTGTGTAGAGTGCACCAACTTCAACATGTTGCTATCAAATGGTACATTATTAACTATCGTTAGCTCAAACCGCAATGATAATGATTGCATCGCATGTCTTGTACTATAACGAGACGAGATACACTCGCAGACGTGCCTCAGCGAGTACGTCAACATGGCGGCAGGCGACAGTCGGCACCAACCAGCGTCAACATTTATGACAATCGTTACGTGAAACTCTAAGTACATACATATAGCTCCGATGAAGTATCTAATCATTTATATAAATTAATAATATAAATAATGTATTCATAGGTCATGTTGGACACACAGGGTGCACATGCTACCTGTGTAGTAACGGGCACAACCGCAAAGGTTGGTCGCTGGCCGGCACGTTAACAATCGTCATTTCGGTATTATTATTGATTGTAAGGTTCGCTGTCGTCCATTCTCATGATGATTCCTCGACTGTTACAACTATCACAGGCAAGTGATGGTAAATATTATTAACGACACGAATAATATAAATAATAACAAGAAAACATTTATTATACATAATAATAATGTAATTTTTTATCCCTATAAGAATTTCAAATCAAAATTTAGTAATTATGTATAATCTCCTTTGGGGCATTTACATTTAATCAGTTTTACCAGTTTACCTTACCGGATTGAAAAGCATCGGCTACTGACAATTTCCGGCAAGAAACTCACTGGATTCTATTATTTTTTTTACTAAGAGTCTACCACTAAAGCAGGTATCACACCTCCCAACCACCAAGGTGAGAAAACTGAGACCCACTGCATGCAACCAACAAAAGCAGGTCTTTCAGTGAGCATGACTTTATATGCCACAAACGGAAACCTCAGTTAAGTAAAAAAATTCTGAGTCTGTGGTGTCCCGCTGCGCCGCGTGCTCATCGAACGTGACCGTAGTAAGTTTAATATCTAACAGTACACACTAACAGGCGGACGGGGGGACGATGTGTGACACAGGGGTCCACAGGATGCCAGCAGTGAACACCAGTATAGGAGAACATAAATGTTGTAACAATAATCATTATACACTAAGACGTTAACAACAGTACAGAGTGCGTGACACAGCTTCAGTTAAGTGCCCACTTAAAACTTAGCAGTTATATGTAATAGAGTGGTTAATGAGGTTTGAACACGATACATATCGCAAGTTGTCAAGTGCGAGTGTGGCTGTGTGTTGTGCGTCTGTGTGTACCTGTGCGCGCTACGGCGCTGCGGGTCAGCGACCGGCTCGTCGCGCTGCCCTCAATGCACCACACTATGCAGTATGCAGCAGTACGGGACAACGAATCGCAAACTTAACGCGACAGACAAACATCAATTAATTATTTGTATCTATAAAATTATGATTACTTATGAAATAAAACAATTTTTACTATCATCATAATAATTAAAACTCGTCTAACTGCTTGAACATAGGAAAAGCTCACCGACAATATACTGTGCTATTGATATGGACTAATATAAAGTAACACTTTTTAAGTTTTCCTTATTTTGTATAGATGTTATTTACATGTGCTGTATAATATCCATAGTCGTCTTCACGACACCCACAACCAAGAAGGGGGTCATGACTTAGGTATACTCTTACCCGGACCGGTCACCACACTCACCACCCGGAGGAAATTATTTTACAAACGTTTATTTATTGTCACCTGCCCGGTATCGGTCTGTTTGTTACCAAATGTTGCACGTTTAAATTGATTTAATTTCCGGCACACATTTATAGATCTGAAGGAGAATACAAAATGTTATACTCAATAGTTTAATCACTGTGATATGGCTGCTGTTTCAAGATGGCGGATTACATTTTTTTTAACCTCTTTAATATGAGTATCAAATGAAAGGACTCAATGACTCAAACAATAAAAAATAATGTAATTAGTATTATTAACTACATAGCTCATAATTATAATTTGTGATAATGACTGTATCGTTTTATACTGTTCAAGTCTTCGTGTTAAAAACGTCTCTCAACGTCACGGCGATAACGTAAATATAACCTTATTGATAAAACCGTCTTATTGATAATAATTAGTAAAGTAAACATTTATACATATAATACTAAAAAGGTGAACGGCCCAGCCTGTACCACTGGTGTTGCCACCGCAACAAGGGCGGCAGTGACACTTACCTTAGGTGCGCTGTTTGCTCGCTTGCCACCATAAGCTACAAAATAAAGTTAAAAATGAACTCGATATTATCCAAAATGAAAGTGTGTTACAACAGCAGTGAAACAGATACTATATATGATATTTAATATTAGTTAACGGGGGCATTCAGTGAAAAGTTTGAGATACATTATCAAGTCGGCCGCACCTACGCTCTATTCACATTCACACACAACTCAAAGATGCTGCATGGCTCTCTCGTGTTACTGTAGTAGGTCCGTATAAGTACCCACTACGAGTGGAATGTGACCAATTATACTAACTATTACTACTGTGTATTTAAAATATATTATATTTATATTAAAAAAAATATAACAATGAACAGTTGAACGCTTACAAATAAAAAACTGGTTTTTATAAAGGCACCACCCCCTGGACCAAGAATCCTTGTTGTATGGGCACTTTATAGAAACAATTAACGTACACAAAGTACACTCACACACGGTACAACAATTTGTGAATCGTACAGAGTATTTGTTGCCCTGTGCGGGGTTCGTACCTGAGACACTTGACACAGTGAGTCGGTATCGGTTTGTACAGTCGAAGTATATTCTATAAAAGCTTCATTGTATTATTTTATCAATGTTATTGTATAAGACTTTATAAAGTGACGGGATGAGGACACAAGGTGTCAGCGCCCTTTATTTTATCGTAGGGGGTCGTCGGTGTTGTCTAAAGATTCTCCAAGAGAATGTACAGCATCACTTTCCTAGGCAATGTGTACCACCCATAGTGCTCACAAAAGCGTCTACCAAGTATGGTCATTATGGCGCTAATTGCCACGGCTCCCCCATGGAAATCTATGATAATCCTACGTTGTGCGACGGTAAATTGATGAATAAATAGATGCAATAGACATTTATGCCACAAATAGCGTCTTGAGATATTTTTAAGTCGGTAATTACCGTTACCATGTTACGGCACCTGTGTCGTGGGTTCGATTGCCATGCAAGACAATCCTTTGTGCATCTACAGATTATTATACTATGTCTAGGTGTAATTTGTGTCCATTAATCATATATTTTTAAAGTCCCCTTCTTGTAAAGTCGTTCAACACAAGGGTTGGTTCCTTAGTACCGGACGTTGTCTGTATAAAATATTAGGTCCTTACATATGAAATGTAACTTGGTAAGTGACAAAACTGTATTAATCCACTTGAAGCAAATCGGGCAAGTAAAAAAACTTGAACGATGGGTACCTCATGAATTGAGTGAATCGAACTTGCAAACACGCGTCGACTGCTGTGTTACTTTGCTCAGCCGACACAATAATGAAAGGATTTTAAATCGAATCATTACTTGTGATGAAAAGTGGATGCTGTACGATAATCGGAAGCGCTCGTCGCAATGGCCCTGGAGACCCAGCCAAATACTACCCTAAACGAAAATTGACTCAGAAAAAGTTACTTGTGAGTGTTTGGGGGACTAGCGCTGGTGTCGTTTACTACAGCTTTCTAAAATCTGGCAAAACGATTACGGCAGATATCTATTGGCAGCAACTGCAAACCATGAAGGAAGAACTAGCTGCTAAACAACCGAGATTGGTCAATCGCTATAGGCCACTGCTGCTTGACGACAACGCAAGACCACACACTGCACAACAAACAACCACTAAGTTAGATAAGCTATAATTGGAATGTCTGCGACATCCACCGTACTCCTCGGACCTTGCTCTAACAGATAACAATTTTTTCCGGCTTTTCGACAACTTCTTACAAGGAATTAAAAAACTAAAAAAACATGCTTTTATATATAAACTAAACTAAAAAGTAGAAAATAACTTTTTTAATCATTCAAGTTAAGGTAGAGTGAGCAATAAAAGAAATTATTTTAATGTAAAAATGCGTGGGGTGCCTGATGTTAACATTCCATTGATAGAGTCATGTGGGTAAGTAGGCACTGTGGGTATGTTGCGAAATATTTTCAAAAGACACCCCCACGCTTTTTTACATTAAAATAATTTCTTTTATTTCTCACTCTACCTTAACTTGAATGATTAAAAAAGTTATTTTCTACTTTTTAGTTTAGTTTATATATAAAAGCATGTTTTCTTAGTTTTTTAAACTATTATTTATTTTCTATTTTTTAATGCCGCTAAATACAGAAGCGCGATTAAGTGCAGATATTTATAAATTTAAATTCATATAAATGTTAATGTTTTGAAATTATATGAAAATATAATTTTGACTGTATTTAACAATCGATTCATTTGAAGTATTCACAAATGGTATTAAGATGGCCGAAACCAATACTTCTTTTAAATTAGCCAATAACTCACAATGAACAATTAAAAAACTAAGTTTTACATTATTCCTGCATTAGTAACTACATATGTTTTATAATAACATTCCAAGCTTAGATCTTAAATATTATAATAATACAAAAGTAAGTTATACAAGGTGGAGACGACCATACGACAATAATTTTAATCTAGTGTATCTGATGACTTGCCCAGCCTGTATACAAACTTTGAATACAATATGTCGTATAGTTTAGCCGCAGCACATTACTTTGTATTATTAACAATTTCCACACTCTGTATAAAAATTAAAATTATTCGCCTATCACTAAGAGATCAACGAGCTCCCGCGCCGCATCGGTATAAACTAATATGAAACTAGTACCTACATATCGCCATGTTTACCAGTTCAAGTCTTCCCCAAACGTAATACAAATCAATGCATATTATACCTTATTCCTAAGTCTTAAGATCCATACATATAAACCGTGTCATCAGACTTAGATGAGAAATTTAAAACTACCTAATGCGGCTTAATGAAAGAAGACCTCGATCTCATGTTCAAAACTATTATAATAGGTCTGTAGGTCAGTGTGCCATCGTGATCCTGTGACGTGAATGTGCGTAATTAGACGCTTACTTTGTGTTAGAATAGTATTTCTTTCTCATTTACAATGCCTCGTTATAATTACACAGCTTCGGGTATACAGATATGATTTTAATTTATGGAGAATATCACGGAAATGCAGCTTTAACCATACGTACGTACCGAAAGAGATATGGAAACACACGTATTTGTACTACCAATGGCCGGACTATTGTGCAAGCTGTCCAGAGGTTACGGGATAATCAATCCTTACTGCCTCATATGGATAGTGCTCCTTCGCGTGTAAGAGTCACCCTAGATGAACAAATTTTAAATTATTTTTCTCGCAAATTTGACAGAGGTTGATAATGTGGAGAACTTAAAAAAAGGAATTGTACGATCTTTCGACAAGTTAAAACACATCGCCGTCAATGGCGACCTGTTAACAAGAGTTCGAAATAATATTTAAAGACGATATAATTTGTGCGTTCGGGTCCATGTCGCACATATCGAAAATTTAAAAGTTTAACAACCAAGTGAATTATTAAAGTTATCGTGATTATTTTAATAAAATAATCAAGTGAGAATGAATAGCGCCCAAACATTAAGTGTATGTATGTATTTACCTACGTTTCGAAGTTGTAACATATGATACCACAAGGTCACTCGCCGCTTGCCGACCACAGGTTAGTGAACTAATATTTACAAACGGTGTTCTATTTTGTTTCAATATTTATGATAAAAAGTTTGTTTGAAAAAATTGTTTTTTAAATATGCATGCAAGGACTTTTTTAATAGTTTCAAAATACTCCTATACACTAGTATTGACGGTGTTTTCATTTACTGTCGTATTGACGTCTCCACTCTGTATAATACCATTTCAATGTTTAACTTCACAAATAAGCACTAAATCAGTTGAAAACTATGTTATATTATAACATTCCAAGCTTTGATCTTAAATATTGAAATTTATCTTTAAACAATCCTCTTGTGAGTATATCTGCAAATTGTCAATCACTACCAACAAACTGTAATACAATTATCTTTTTATAATACTTTTCTTTAATAAAGCTATATTTAATTTTAATATGTTTACACTTCTTATGGAAATTAATATTTTTAATGACACTGATAGCAGTTTGATTATCTAAATTAGGACTGAGTCATCTTTACTTAAAAACTGTTTGATCCACATGGCCTCTTTTTAAAAGCACAAGCTGCCATAAATTCAACCTCTGTAGTAGATAGAGCCACAGTTTGTTGTCTGGCTGTACCAAGCTACAATCGCCCCGTTCTTGGTGAAAGCATAGCCAGTAAGTGAATGACTTGTATCCATGTTCAGCCGGTACATGTTATTGATTATAAATTAGCTGTTGTTAATTTTTACTGTTTATAATAACAGTCACTTTTGTCAAATCATACTTGGCCATCACTTTGAATAATCTGATTCACAGATATCAGATTGCTAGGTTGCTAGTTCGAGAACATGTAAAACATTATTAAACAGGACCATTTTGTCATGACCTTTATAATATATAAGTGGCTAAGCTTACTTGTCCTGAGGACTGCACAGATAATGCCTGTCAATTTCTCCTATATTTCTTTGGCAACACACATACACAGATTTGAATGTGCACATAATGGATGGATGGATTGGATTGACTGAGAGTATTATCTTCGTCTTAGCTTTAGCGTCTCGTTTCTTATCTACTCTTTCTGAGAAGCCTTCTATGCAATTCCAGAGTTCCTCATGTCCTCATGTTTAGCAATGCATACTGCATTGCTAAATGCCAGGTTGCATAATTTATATGGCCAGACAGGTATTCGATAAATGCGAGAGTATTATTTAATGCCATTTTCCAATAGATATCTCAAATCAAACACTTAAATGCTTCGCAAAGACCTAACAAGAAAACTTTTACACGAACTACGTTTTGTTTTTAATGTTCACTTCAATGTCTTTGATCACTGATTTTTACCATTAGATATTACACTGTCTTTATTTCTGAGCTTTTCTAGGCCCTTAACCTGATGAATTGAACGACGTAGCTCGAGTTTTATTAACTATTTAATATGAAACTAACAAGAAAAACATAGGTACAGTGGCTTGACAGATGACCTTGATGTCACGAAATAGAGACATTGTTTTACGGTAGCGCCCTCTAGGCGCGTAATTCGAAACTGGAAACTTAAATTCAACAATTTAATCCTGACTATCCCAATAACTGATTAGGATAATGGTGTAATCTTATTAAATTATTGCATTGTCATCGGTCCTCGATAAGTCTACCAAATTTAAATGAAATCTGACCGTTCGAAGTGGTTTAAAATCAAGTCCAAAGGAGTCGGTTACAAACATACAGGTCAAGCTAATAAAAAGCATGTAAAAATAATCAACTGCGCGGCAGTCCAAGCCGCCTTCAAAGAGTTTATATTGATTCTCGCCCCATTTGGTGTTTTGGTAAAGGGATTGTTCGGTACCAAACATTTTTATTAGAGTTTAATTAATACCATGTAGGGTAGTTCACAATTTTTTGGTTCGCAGTTGGCTCGGCGCCGTCCAAAACTTGCGTTGGAAGTAACGGTCGCGTATGCATATATATTTGTAATTGCTACACCTTTTGTTAACTAAAGCCGTGAAATCTTGATAATACAAAGCTAAGTGACCCCTCAGTTAGGTTCTATTTGTCTGGCCAGACCGAACGCTGAGTTAGGTTACGTTGTAGCTGTCTCCGCGGTACCTACTTGTAATTTTACAATTATCGGTTCTTGTTTAGTACATTTAAGAGAACTTTAAATAGCCTTGCGTAATCGCAAGCCAATGTCATTACACATTTTGTTACCCTCACTGGCCTGGTATTCCCTTCCACTGCGGATCCTAGGTCAGTGGGGGACGGTAGTGAACAGCGGATCAATGAACTACCTATAAGATGGCGAAAGTACATAGATAACAACAGTGCATACTTTGATTAATTAAATATATATTATACAAAAAAAAATGACTTTATATTCCTTCCGTACAAAACGCCAATTTCATATGTAAGGACTTAATATGTATTTATATAAAATAAAATGATATATATGTCACTTGTAGGTGACCACAGTCGAATGTATTACAGTGTTGTTAACGGCAGAACAGATTTTAATAAAAACAAATAGTTGATATTAGATACACAATTGTGGTTAGAATGTGTGACGTAGTTGTATAAATGTTAATGTTATATATTTGTTATTTATAAATGTAGAATGAACATCTGTTAGTTTGGTTTGTTTGTAATATGTAATGCGGATGTATATAACACAAATAGTAACGGCTGAACGTAAATAATTTAAATTATAACGGAAATAACGAAACTAACAAAGTAGTCCCCGCCGCCGCCGCTGACTACGTCGACGACGTGCACTATATATAGACCTCAGGCACCAACTTGTGAATGATTCAATTACAATCGAACATTGATTTATGACAACTATTTCCGTTCTCAATAATTAAATGGGAAAATAACTGAGATGTGCTCTTGTACATAGTGTTACCATATAATACGACTGTCTCGGGATATTTACACGCAAACAATATTTATACTTATTGCAACATACATTGGGAAATATTGGATGTTACCACGGGGCACACATTTGACTTACAATGTTCATCATCATCAACCTGCTCTTATCCCAATTTATTTGGGGTCGACGCAATATGTCTTCTCCTTCCATACAACTCTATCAGACGTCATCTCTGTGGTCACTCCTTGTCTATCCATGTCATGTTTCACGCAGTTCATCCATCTTTTCTTCGGTCTTCCCTTACCCCTTAAGCCTTCAACATTCATGCTTAAAGCTTTCCTCACAACATTACTTTCATCCCTTCTCATCACATGTCCATACCATGTCAATCTTTCACTCCTTAATTTTTCCGTCACTGGCGCAACTTTCAAACTTCCTCTTATATGTTCATTCCTTATTTTATCCATTCTTGTCACACCACACATCCATCTCAACATTCGCATCTCCGCTACATGCAGTCGTCTCTCATCCGTCGCTTTTATCGCCCAACATGCTGATCCATACAGTACAGCAGGTCTTATTAGGCTTTTATATATTTGGCCCTTTAATTTAAGGGGTACTTTGGGGTCGCATGTTGTACCCGTGACCTGCCGCCACTTCATCCATCCCACATCAATTCTGTGCTTCACCGCACGATCCAGGTCGCCATCGCTTTGGATAAGAGAACCGAGGTATCGAAAGTTCGAGCATACTGGGATTGGTACTCCATCCAAAGTTATGGGTGTAAAATTGGAGAGACCGCCGAAATCGCAGAACATGTATTCTGTTTTTGGTCTGCTGATTTTCAAGCCTACATTCTCCAACTTACAGCGCCACTTTTCCAGCATGCTCTGTACCTCAAGGCCCTCTTTCCCGACGAGAACAATGTCATCAGCGAATAGCATGCACCAGGGTGCCTCTTCCTGTATCTCCGATGTTAATGCATCCATTATCAACAGGAAGAGGTAAGGACTTAACGCCGACCCTTGGTGCAGACCTACTTCGACACTGAACTCGTCGGAGTCTCCAGCCGCTGATTTCACGTACGACCTAGATTGTCGGTACATGGCACAGATTAACCTAACATACTTCACAGGCACACCTTTCTCTTTCAGTACCCACCACAAAACTGTTCTCGGTATTCTGTCATAGGCCTTCTCGAGGTCAACGAATACCATGTGCAAGTTTTTATGTGCACCACGATATTTTTCGCACAGTTGGCGCAGTGCAAACATGGCATCCGTTGCCCCGCGGCCCGACATAAATCCGAACTGGTTTTGGGTGATCTCACTTTCTTCTCGCAATCGTTTCTCAATCACTTTTTCCCACAATTTCATACTGTGTGACATAAGCTTTATTCCTCGATAACTACCGCAGTCCTGAACATCCCCTTTATTTTTAAAAATGGGCACTAGCGTACTATTGCACCATTCATTGGGGATTACTTCGTCGCGCAGCAGCTTATCGAAGAATAAAGTTAACCACATATACCCATCCTCTTCCAAAATCTTCCATACTTCAACTGGTATACCATCGGGCCCTACAGCCTTTCCATTTTTCATACTTCTCACTGCTTCTCTTACCTCATCTATTGTAATTTCCCTTACTAGGCCGACGTTCTCTGATACATCTTTTAACACTCCACTCCATGAATTCTCTTCGTTCATTAACCTTTCAAAGTACTGCTTCCAACGCTCTTTTATTTCCTCTTCTTTTATCAACACTTTACCTGCTTCATCTTTTATACACCTGACATGCCTAATATCTTTTGCTCTTTCTTCTCGGGCTTTAGTTATGCGGTATAGCATCTTTTGACCTCGAGGCCCATCTATCGATTTAAAAATCATGTCTTCGGCCTGTGCTCTCGCAATAGCTATTACCCGTCTAGCTTTTTTCTTGCATTCCTTGTATTCAAGCTTTTTTGCTTCCTTCAATCTTTCATTATGTTCATTCTGCCATTCCTTAAATACATTCTTCTTTTCTTTCACGATCTTTTGCACATCTGCATTCCACCACCACGTATCCCTATCAATTATACCTTTTCCTTTCGTTTCTCCTAGTATTCCTTTAGCTGTATTTCTAATACAACTAGCCATTTCATTCCAACATTCATTCACAGATTTATCATTCATATCATTCATTTCAATCATTTTATCCATCACATTTTCTTTAAATCTACTTGCATACTCTTTCCTTTCAAGCATACTCCATTTTACCTTAGGAGGGGGTCGGTTTCTGGTCTTAATAGAGGGTGTTCTTTGCTCCATCACTAGTATTAACGGACGGTGCTGGGATACTAGTGCTTCACCTGGTAGCACCTTACAATCCTTTACGCAGACCAACTTACTTCTCTTAATAAGAAAGTAGTCGATCTGCGTACAGTGGTTGCTACTTTTATAGGTAATAAGGTGCTCATCTCTTTTTTGGAACCACGTATTACCGATGGCCAGGTGAAACGACGAAGCCGCTTGAAGTAGCGTCTCCCCCCCAGCGTTTCGCATGCCGTACCCCCATCCTCCATGCACTGTTTCATAACTTTCATTGCCCGCTCCTACGTGTCCATTAAAGTCACCTCCTATACATATCTCTTCACTTTCTGGTATACCTATCATAATTTCATCAAAATCCTGCCAAAACTTTTCTTTCACTTCATCTTTACATCCGGCTTGGGGTGCATACGCGCTAATGACATTCAGGATGACGTTCTCCCACACTATTTTCACAACTATTAATCTATCATTCATTCTTATTACATTCGTCACACATTCTTTCAAATTCTTATCTAAGACTATGCCTACACCATTCCTTTTTCCATCGCTACCACTATAATATAACTTGTATCCTTCACCAATTTCTCGAGCTCTCGTTCCCTTCCATTTTGTTTCTTGCAGACATGCAATATTTACTCTTCTCCTTTTTAAGAAATCTGCCAATTCCCTTCCTCTTCCAGTCATCGTTCCAACATTCCAACTTGCATACCTCATTCTTATCCCTTTCATACCAAGAGCTTGCTTCTTACGTTGCACCCGCCCGTGGTGCAACTTATTGACGGCGTTGACTTACAATGTTATATGTGTGTTATTAAGTCGTAAGTTTTAATTATTGCATGCTCTAGAGGAAAAAATATTGAGGTAATCTGGGAAGCTGAGATAAAACATTTTTGTTGAAGATATGTATAAAAGCCGTGCCACGTCGTGCATGTTGCCTCATCGCTCCGGGCTGTCATAAATATCTATCATTATATTTTTTACTTTCATTTTGTTCATTTTATATTATGAAGATTATAAATATAATTTAAGAGTTCTAATAACAGATAGTTTTCCTATATGAGAATCAGAAGTGCAACAAACAACACAGTAATGTTCTTCGTGATCTAATGATTCGATGATTCATTATAAACATAATTATCTGTCGTACCTGTATAAATATTAACTTGTGACAAGATTAAAGATTTTTTAGAGGTGACATTGTAATCATTTTTGTTTATGAAAATGTATAATAACACACAAAGAACATAATGACTTCTAATGTTTACGCGAGTATTACACATTTGAAATAAAACTACTCTTACGGATTCTATCGCGTTTGTATTTGATTTATAATTTCCCGACGTTTCGAACACTTTACAGTGATCATGGTCACGGGAGGACTGCAGTCCTCCCGTGACCGTGTAACCGTGTAAAGTGTTCGAAACGTCGGGAAATTATAAATCAAATACAAACGCGATAGAATCCGTAAAAGTAGTTTTATTTCAAACACAAAGAACATTTAATGGTATATATATCTGGCACTGAGTGTGAGTGATGGTCACCCTACGTGTGTGGCACTTACGCGCATGCGTCAGCGAAGCGTCGGCGCCGCCGCGGGCGCATGTGGCGAGTCGAAAGATACGCGATACCACATTACAAGTTATTAGTTTGTTCCACAAGTGACTGAACCACCACACTTGTACTTTGTACACACAATACAATATCAAACATTCATTAAATAACGATTATAACAATGAGTTTACCTCAAACAGTCACCGTACTAACGTATCGACGTATAACGATGTAACAATCATTTTATTAGTTTAAATATTTTACAATATCACGACTGTGTCCGCTAAGGTTTCGGAGGGGGCGTTCGACCATCGGGGCCCTATTACGCCTGAGGCAGGCGGCCGCGGAGGCCGTCGCCGGGAAGGGAGTGCTGTTGGCGGTGTCGTTGGACATCGCCAACGCATTCAATAGTCTGCCATTCGGCTGCATCAGGGAGGCGCTCCGGTTCCATGGAGTGCCCCTGTACCTCAGGCGGCTGGTGGCAGACTATTTGGATGGCCGCAGTATCCTCTGCGCGGGTCCCGCAGGGGACATTGTGCGGACGCCCATGTCGTGCGGCGTTCCACAGGGGTCGGTTCTGGGGCCGACTCTGTGGGACATCGGGTACGACTGGGCGTTGAGAGGGAGTCTCCCCCCCGGGCTGAGCTTGGTGTGCTACGCTGACGACACGCTCGTCACAGCCCGGGGCAGGACACTCGAAGAGGCGGCGAGCCTGGCCACTCTCGGCACCGAGGAGATGGTCAGGCGGATCGAGGCGCTGGGGCTCAGGGTGGCCCTAAACAAGACGGAGGCCCTACTTTTCCATGGGCCCCGTGTGAGGCTGCCCATCGGCACCTCGATAGTTGTAAACTCCATCCACATCAGCATCCAGGCCCATATGAGGTACTTGGGTCTGGTGCTCGACGGGCGATGGTGGTTCCGGGAGCATTTCCGACAGATTGCTCCCCGGCTTGTCGGCGCGGCGTCCGCCCTTTCTCGACTCATGCCGAACGTGGGCGGACCCAGTTTTGAGGCCCGACGGCTGTATGCGGGGGTCATCCGCTCGATGGCCATGTACGGCGCACCCGTGTGGGCGAGGGCTCTGAACGCCCAGCTCAGGGCGGTTCTGTGGAGGCCACAGAGAGCCATGGCGGTCAGAGCCATTCGCGGGTACCGCACGGTGTCGACAGAGGCGGCGTGCCTGTTGGCCGGGACACCCCCGTGGGACCTAGAGGCGGAGATGCTCTCCGACCTCTACCGGCGGGTTATCACAGCGCGCGAGGAAGGTGGCTCCCCATCGTTGAGCGAGATAGCCATCTGGCGCGTGGATGCCCGCCGAGACGTCATCGCCCGTTGGGCTACGCGGCTGGAGAGGCCTAGGCACGGTGTGGAGACCGTTGAGGCCCTCCGGCCCGTATTGATAGAGTGGATGGAGCGGCGGCACGGAGTCCTTCCTCACCTTTCGGCTGGTGCAGGTATTGACGGGGCACGGGTGTTTCGGGTTGTACCTGCACAGGGTCGTGTATAGGGAGTGGACTCCGGCCTGCCACCACTGCAGGAGTGACGAGGACACGGCGCAACACACGCTGGAGGTGTGTCCGGGATGGGAGCGGCAGCGCCGTGACCTCGTCGCTGTCATCGGTGCCGACCTGACGCTGCCGGCCGTCGCGAGGGCGATGGTCGACAGCATCAGGAACTGGGACGCGGTCGCCGCCTTCTGCGAGGCTGTCATCTCGCAGAAGGAAGCGGCGGAACGGGCAAGGGAGGATTCCCGCGCCCCGGGCCGCCGCCAGCGGCCGGGGCGGCGCAGGCGCGAATACCTGCGCCTGATGCCGCCCTAACCGAGGCTTCGGGTGATCGGACCGGGGAATTGTCCGGTCACCCGACGTGAGGCCACCGCGTTAGGGCGATGCCCCGACGGCGAAATCTGTCGGGGCGTCGACGAGAGGAACCCGCGAGGGTGAACCGCCGGGCGGGCCACCGAAGTTAAAAATCGGGTCCCGGTGACCCGCTCGCACGGCGAAGAGAGAGGAGTTTTTACGGTGGGTCTATGGGGTCACGCGCCGCCTTCTCCGTCACCCCGGACCGATTTGGCGGGGCGAGACTAATCCATAGTCCACCAAAAAAAAAAAAAAAAAAACTGTGTCCGCTAACGGGAAGGGAGTGCTTTTGGCGGTGTCGTTGGACATCGCCAACGCATTCAATAGTTTGCCATTCGGCTGCATCAGGGAGGCGCTCCGGTTCCATGGAGTACCCCTGTACCTCAGGCGGCTGGTGGCAGACTATTTGGAGGGTCGCAGTATCCTCTGCGCGGGTCCCGCAGGGGACATTGTGCGGACGCCCATGTCGTGCGGCGTTCCACAGTGGTCGGTTCTGGGGCCGACTCTGTGGGACATCGGGTACGACTGGGCGTTGAGAGGGAGTCTCCCCCCCGGGCTGAGCTTGGTGTGCTACGCTGACGACACGCTCATCACAGCCCGGGGCAGGACACTCGAAGAGTCGGGGAGCCTGGCCACTCTCGGCACCGAGGAGATGGTCAGGCGGATCGAGGCGCTGGGGCTCAGGGTGGCCCTAAGCAAGACGGAGGCCCTACATTTCCATGGGCCCCGTGTGAGGCTACCCATCGGCGCCTCGATAGTGGTAAACTCCATCCACATCAGCATCCAGGCCCATATGAGGTACTTGGGTCTGGTGCTCGCTCGACGGGCGATGGTGGTTCCGGGAGCATTTCCGACAGATTGCTCCCCGGCTTGTCGGCGCGGTGTCCGCCCTATCTCGACTCATGCCGAACGTGGGCGGACCCAGTTTCGAGGGCCGACGGCTGTATGCGGGGGTCATCCGCTCGATGGCCATGTACGGCGCACCCGTGTGGGCGAGGGCTCTGAACGCCCAGCTCAAGGCGGTTCTGTGGAGGCCACAGAGAGCCATGGCGGTCAGAGCCATTCGCGGGTACTGCACGGTGTCGACAGAGGCGGCGTGCCTGTTGGCCGGGACACCCCCGTGGGACCTAGAGGCGGAGATGCTCTCCGACCTCTACCGGCGGGTTATCACAGCGCGCGAGGAAGGTGGCTCCCCATCGTTGAGCGAGATAGCCACCTGGCGCGTGGATGCCCGCCGAGACGTCATCGCCCATTGGACTACGCGGCTGGAGAGGCCTAGGCACGGTGTGGAGACCGTTGAGGCCCTCCGGCCCGTATTGATGGAGTGGATGGAGCGGCGGCACGGAGTCCTCACCTTTCGGCTGGTGCAGGTATTGACGGTGCACGGGTGTTTCGGGTTGTACCTGCACAGGGTCGTGTATAGGGAGTGGACGCCGGTCTGCCACCACTGCAGGAGTGACGAGGACACGGCGCAACACACGCTGGAGCGCCGTGACCTCGTCGCTCTCATCGGTGCCGACCTGACGCTGCCGGCCGTCGCGAGGGCGATGGTCGACAGCATCAGGAACTGGGACGCGGTCGCCGCCTTCTGCGAGGCTGTCATCTCGCAGAAGGAAGCGGCGGAACGGGCAAGCGAGGATTCCCGCGCCCCGGGCCGCCGCCAGCGGCCGGGGCGGCGCAAGCGCGAATACCTGCGCCTGATGCCGCCCTAACCGAGGCTTCGGGTGATCGGACCGGGGAATTATCCGGTCACCCGACGTGAGGCCACCGCGTGAGGGCGACGCCCCGACGGCGAAATCTGTCGGGGCGTCGACGAGAGGAACCCGCGAGGGTGAACCGCCGGGCGGGCCACCGAAGTTAAAATCGTGTCCCGGTGACCCGCTCGCACGGCGAAGAGAGAGGAGTTTTTAAGGTGGGTCTATGGGGTCACGCGCCGCCTTCTCCGTCACCCCGGACCGATTTGGCGGGACGAGACGCATCCATAGTCCACCAAAAAAAAAAAAAAAACTGTGTCCACTAAATATATACAGCCATTTGCTATTTTGCTGGAATTCAGTGTAATAAAGCGTAAATTTGTTGCGCTTTATAAGAATTAGTGAATCTGAAACTTCACTTCTGCTGATAACTCCGGTAGTTGTTGCGGAAAATTCTAAGAACCAGCAGATGGAATATAATATATTAATGGAATTAAACTGTGTGTAATTCTATTCAATAATTTAGGTAATAAGATACATAATACTAGTTGTCTAAATTTATTAGTCTATTGCCTGACATCTCGAGATCTGAGCAAGTTAGTGGACGAGTGTGGAGCTCGACGAGAGTGACAGCGGTTTATGTACTACAGTAACATCAGTGTTACAGGTTAATCGTGATAATAACGCTGTTATTACAGTTAGTAGACATAAATCGACATCTAGCCGCCATGGGACTTTGGTCCGTCATTTAACTAAACCATTGATACAGAAAGATTTGTATTTAGTGGTATTTTTGATGAATTACTCTTTCGAGTAATACGGTGCAACTACTCTTCGACGAAAATTTCACTGCTCTCAGTAATGATGGTAATTATCAGTGGTGGTAGCCCGACATCTATTCAGTTTCAGTGAGTTCCAATAATTATTGAAGGTCGGAATATGATGAAGTCATATTGTGCAAGGTTGAGGTGAAGGTGAACGCACTCCATTTTTGTGATGATTAAATACGTTACAGTTTTTTGCGGCAACGTCCCGGCCGGTGCGGCCATCGACCCAATTATACATTAATTGAAGTGTGCGACCGTTTGGTCGTCGCTGGACTCGACTCGCGAACTGAACACGATTGTGATTAGCGTTCACTTGCATTTGTTGCCCATCTTTACACAACATTACCGCTGTGTTCGTATTTTTCGGCGTAAGTGGTACTTTTTATTAACTTTCCATCCATTAGTCTAACGACGCCCACTATTGTATAGTCCCACGAGAGTGCCATTCAGGGCGGTCCTGTGCCACTTGAATCTAAACGTTTCAAGTACAATGAAGGTATAAATTGTCGTCAGACCACCCAGTGGACAATCCCCAAGAGCTATAATGCCAATACTGCAATCGTCACGCTGGGCATTTGTATTGACGCGCGCAGTTAATTTGAAAAACAGTATTTCTGGTAAATGCCGCTAACTATTGCACCGGGCAATACATTAACTATCACAGACAGTGACAGTAAGGAATGCTATCACATTGTATTCTTAACTTGATATGCAGTCTGAGAATAATTGCGGATGGGACAGAGTCGTAATGGAACCCGACATTGATCGTTAAAGGCCTTGAAGGATAATTATTATCAAGAAAATACAGTTTATACAGAAAATTATTTAACTAACATATCAAACTAAAGATATAGACGGAAGTGGTTTATACACGAGACACTTTTAAATATCTTAAATATGACGAAATTATCAGTATAACTTCATGCGATACGAGGATTTCGTTAACACACATATGATATAGTAATAGCTATCCTTGTGCTGACAGACTCACAATACAGTGCACCACTCCGTATCGTACCCGTGGGTGATGTAAGAGCATCGTAAGTAAACCCTTCACCAACACGTCTGACCAGCGTGGTGTAGTAGGTCAATTTCCCTCCCGTTACGGGGAGGCCCGAGCCCAACAATAGGAAGTATACCTATGAGTTGAGATAATACTAACTGCGTGACAAGGTCAACAAATCTTCCGTGTGGCGGCGAAGTAAAAATACCATTAACCACTCTGTTCCTTGCTCGTGTGTCGTAAACTCACCTACCAAGTGATACAATATACATACTCGTACATATACTTAACATTGTTGCAAGAGATAAAACTTGACACAAAACCCTATATCAGCTCGTGAAGGATGTCCGAATTCAACAGTGGGACTTATGTAGTCTGAAATGATGATAGTCAGCCTCGTGTGGCGGTAATATGTGGATAGCTCGAACATTGATGGCATCAGAACGATACTTCTCTTTAGACATTAATTGTAAATTATAAATGTGCCAGGTTTGTACACTATTGGTAGTGTAATGTATGATGTGTACAATAGGTCGCAGGGATCGCAACAAATTATTAATGTGCCAGGTTTGTACACTATTGGTAGTGTAATGTATGATGTGTACAATAGGTCGCAGGGATCGCAACAAATTATTACTTTTAATAACTAACTGCGGTTAACCACAAACAATTTAATAATTTTATACTTAACTAGCTTCTGCCCGCGGCTTCGCCCGCGTAAAAGGTTACTTTCCTAAAGTTTTTGATCCCCTATTTTTATTTTTGACCGTCGGTAATACAGTGCAACGGTATTACAATACTCAGGGTTGGAACTTCATTACTAGACTGCTAGATGGCGTTGAAGAAGCTAGATTTTGAGATTTTTTGACAAATAATTTTTTTATTTTTCATATGAAAATTTTGATTTTTTTTAATAAAAAGTATCCTATGTTACTTTTAATACCTCCAAGAATATGTGTACAATGTTTCATGATGATCTGTTGAGTAGTTTTAGCGTGAAAGCGTAACAAACAAACTTACATTCACATTTATATATTAGTAGGGATGTACAAACGAGACTAAAGAATATTTAGAGAATAACTATTGTTTAATACATACCACGGACAATAATTTTGTTTTTTCTTTTTTTTAATCGCTTGTGGTGGCAAACGAGCAAGCAGCACACCTAGTGGTGGGTGTCACTGCCGCCCATAGACCTTTGCAATACCAAGGGTATAGCTAGGTCGCTACCTGTCATTACAATCCCCAAACCAACACAATTGAATTTCCGGCTCTCTCGCTCACCGAACGAAGCGCAACAGCATATTGCCATTACTCAGACGTAGACCTTCTGCTCAGTGTGGTACTCCCCCGGACGGACCGGCCCGCGGCTGTACACAGAGAACTGTCCACAGCGTGGTCCTACCGCTATTTTATATTAATAAAAGAAACATTATTTTTGTTTGTGCGAAACAAGTTTATAGTTGGCAATTCTATTTTTATATAGTACAAATATTTGTACGTGCGAGAATAGTATTCGAACTAGGTTCAGTAGGTCAACTAGAGTGACAGTACTAAGTATATATCTATTACAAAGTAGTTTCACATCGTGTTGCTAAATGACTTTATAAGTGTAGTGCAGCACACGTGTGTGTGTGTGTACGGTAGGTCACACGTGTGTGGAGACTGACCCCCTTAGCGTAGATCAATCCCGAGCTCAATACTGTAGCCGCGGCCTCTGACATGTCATCTCGTTCACTGTTCGCACGTACACTCGAGTGTATCTCGTCAACACTTTGCAGTCGTACCACTGTTAGATACGAACAACTGTCAGTCAGGAGCACTTTCTGTATGAATTGGTAGAACAAAACGTTAGTTATTATACCGATTCTAAAGTATTTGTACTTTCTAAAATGTCTATATGAAGCGCATTGAGCGAATAGTTGAAGATAATTTTCGTAGTGCCGTAGTGTGCTGGTGATGTACATGTGTGTGTGTGTGTGTGTGTAGCGCTACTGGACGATATATAAATTGTCAACAAAACACTCTAATAGTGAATAGATATTCAAACATTTATATTTAGACACACAGTATTAGTTTGATACAATCGCTGGTGCGGCGAGCTCCCTACATGTTGTCACTTTGATCCGTTAATATCACTACATTAAGTTTGACAGTATAAAGCATAAATAAATTTAAACAAATGATAATATATTAAATAATTTTACAATTAAATACATCTCAAACACAATCATTAATGAATATCGATAATATTATTTTTTATTGGTAATTAATATTGTTTAATGATTAAAATTGTATCGATGAACAACTTAAAATGATATAGTGGTACGATGACGTCTACATTGTCATGTGGTGACTGGTTCACGAATATAAAGTATCGCCGTCACTTACTTCCTGGTGGGAGCTCTGGAGCATCAGGGACACTCACCAACTAGAACTATCAGCCCGACTGCCAACCGTGACAATTGTAGTATTAACCCCCTGTGGGGGGATCCACATAACAAACAGTGGCGATGTACTGGACTGATCGTTGTATAGACGGTATCTATGTTATAACAAGTAAGACTTTAACTACGAAAACATAAGTCGTCTTGTATCATTAACATTATATAACAATTAAATCACAACAACATTTACAGCTAGCCTTTAGTTGTACCTCACTCATTAGGGCAACACCTTACATCACACACACACACACACACATTGTAGTATCACTGTTAACTAACACAAAGGACGATACGACACATAATCTATACATATAATACAAATGTAATGGATCGCTGTCTGTACATGGAAGATATATGAGAAAAATATTACTGGGACCTTTATCAACACAAATGGAACCCAAAACAATGATTGTTAAAACTTTTGTCTGTTTATCTGTTTGTCTGTGCGTTTGTGCACGCTAATCTCAGAAACAGCTTATTCGATTTAGACGCGGTTTTCATTAATATATTGTGGTAAGCTTCACTTATCATTTAGGCTTTATTTCATGTCAATTGGTTTATAAATAAAAAAGTTATGTCAATTTCAAAAATGCTCGGAGAAAAAATCTTTATCGATTCTTTTCAAATTACGTACAAATATTTTTTTTTTTTTTTTTTATTTATTTTTTATTTGGAAGACCAACAGCACAATAATAATATTAAACTACTTAATACACATCATACAGCCAATCATAGGTCTCCGCTAATATGCTTCACATTAGGCTACTGAGACAGTAGACATTATTTAATATAATTTAAGGATTACAAACTGTTATAATTGAAAAAAAAACCCTGGCTTAATAATCGTCTCACTGTTGTTAAGCTTGTGTTAAATATATCAACATCGTGTAACTTGCATTTTATATTAAGAGTCTTTCCTGCTCGCCACAAGAAACTATTTTGTCTGTAATTGGTGGACACCACATTTAAACTCAGTGGAGTATGATGCCGTGTAGATTTACTTGGAACATTAATATTAATATTTGAAAGAAGCTCGGGGCTATCTATATTATTACGGATAATTTTTAAAATGTATGTAATATCTGAAATTTCTCGTCGATTAGACAGTGGGAGGTATTCTTCAGTAAAAAGCAGCATTTGTTAATTTTCACCCTCTGGAGGTGTAAATTAGGCCTGCGCAGCGGGTTGGACGACTCATTAAGTCATTAGCGCCAAGATATTATTAAAGCTGGCAACTTGAAATTTTGACAGCGGTTTCTTTTTATGACGTAGAGATTTAACTTTGATAACTTTATTTATTTGTCTCAACATGTGTACAATAAGATGTTACATAATTGATAGAACCAACATGTTCTGTCCATTAGAAGACATGAAAACTTATAATAATAATAATGTATAAGGTAACACAATTAAATAGCTAATAAAAGCAATCATTAAATATCATATAATTATAAGAATCGCTACAAGCAGCCAAATAATTGTAATTAAATTAAAATATGAATGTCAGTATTGATTAAATTGAAATAGAATAGTAGCCAGATAATTATAATTAATAAAAAAATTAAAAAATGTCACTAACTGAATTATTACTGTACTGAATGAATTAAAAATAATAATAAAAAATTAATATAATTACAATTTACAATATAGCTACATCATCAAGGAAATCTTTTATGTTGGGGTACTATCCCAGAAACCTCCACGCGGTGTACCCTGGGTGCGGGCGGCGGTCCCCAGTTCTTCTGTTGTACTGTCGTCCGTAGCGAATATCTGCGCGATTTCGCTCCTTACTCTACTACAGTCGTAGTAGAGGGTATAGGACGCGAAATATTGGAACGGGCTCAGTCACTCATTCATTTGAGGGCTGGGCAGGCACATGCCACCGCCCACATATCGTAAACCTGATATCTTGCTTCAAGACACGTTGTCTTGAGGCGTAGTATCAGGAGCGAGGGTCTTGGCTTAACCGCCCGGACCGCGAGGAAGACAACCTCTATAAAGAGTTCGAAGTAACATTCGGACTCGGAAATCACCCAGAATCTTAAGTTCTGGCGTGCGGCGAGAAGATGCATGGCAGATGGGTTGTTCTGTCGTTAGCACGCTCCAGCCAGGGCACCGGCTGATCCCCTGGTTGGTAAATGTAGGCTCGCCCGGGTATAGGGATCTCTGCCCGGGTCGACGTCTTGTATCTCCCATTCTCGTGGGTATAAACATGGATACTTCAAATTTAAAATTAAATAACGACGGGGATCGTAGTGATCCTCCCCAAGGCCCGGTCAAGCCGATCAAAAACTGACCAAAACGACGCCTCGTCCTCTGGACTTGAGGCGTCTGCCGAGGGCCCGGCACAAATCGTGGAGGCCCAAAAAGCAAAGCGGAGGTCGCCCAGGAAGACTCGGGGCAACGGCCTGATCCACAAGAGGCGGCTGGAGGAGCGGCGGGCGCGCAGGGAGGCTGCCGCCGCTGAAGAGAAGAAGGACGGTAGACTCGCAGCAGAGCCGTCGACGGACGAGGGCGACAGCGATGTCGCAGAGCCGTCCGAAGACGAGGGCGGCGGATCTACCGTCAGAATGGACGAGGGCGGTGATATTCCCGCAGGGCCGTCCAAAGAGGACAGCGGGTCGGCTGGTGAAGGCCCCACTAGGTCGTCGGCGCGTCTAGCAGCAAAGACGCCGCCGGCGACCGCGACTAAGAAGGAGGAGGCCCTCCCCTCGCAGGTGCGAAAGCGCCCCCTGAGTAAGGGAGGCAGCTCGAGCGCCGAAACCGAGGGGAGCGTGGCCAACATGCCTCCACCCAAGATCCAGGCCTCCCGAAGAGGGCGAGGGACCTCGGCTGTAGAAAGGGCGGCGGCGGTCGCTGTCCGCGCCGGTGACGCCACGGATCTGCAGGCCGAAAATGTCCGCCTTAGAGGCGAGATGTCAGGCCTGCGGACCCGAAACAGGAACCTGGGCGACATGCTGGCGGAGATGCGTCGGGCAAACCGCCAGTTGCTGATCGACGTGGCCGACCTCAAGGCGCAGGTGGCGCTGTTCGTGTCGCCTGCGCCAGCCGCGCCACCAGCCAAGACCGGCTACTCAGCGGCCGCTGCGGCGCCAAAGCCGCCTCGCGCTGCGGCGCCGACGACGTTGGGTGATGGCGTCACCGTCACACCCGTCCCCGCGGCGAGGAAGACGCCTGCCGCCGCGAAGCGCGCGCCGCCAGCTAACGCTGGCGCAGTTGCCGCGGCGAAACTCCCTGTCCCGGTGGTGAGGTTGACGCCTCTCCCCGCGGAGCGCTTGCCGCCGGCTAGCGCCCCTGCGGCGCCAAAGCCGCCAGGCGCCGTAGAACGGACCCCTGAGGAGGCTCAGCCGACCCCGTTTGAGGTGGGAGGCATATCGGACGAGGCCCTCGCCAAAATCATCGGCGCAGTGGGCAAGCTCGTCGATGCGCGCTTCGCCGTTCTGGAGGCGAGGTTGCCTCCAGAACCACGTGTCCGACCACCTCTCGCCGCGGACAAGCGGCCGCATGTGGCACCAGCCCCCGCCCCGCTGCCTTGTCAGGGTGGCCGCGTGGGGAGCTACGCCGCGGCCGCGGCCGGGCCTAAGCCCAAAGGCCCCGGCCCAGCTCCGAAGGGACCCGCCCTGAGGAGGAAGACGGCTACGGCTCCTGCCGGACCGCTGAAGTCGCCCGCAATAACACCGCCGGCGACGACCAGCGAGGCTGCGACGAGACCTTCCGCGTCTGGCACGACTGCCGTACCCGAACAGGGTTGGCAGGTGGCCGAGCGCGACAGAAGGAGTCGCGGCCAAAGAAGGAGAGCGGAGGCCAAGCGCGCCGCTGAGGTCCCCGCTCCACAGGCAGGAGCCGGACGGCAGAAGAGACCGCGCAAGGGGCTCAAGTCGCCGAAGACGGCCGCAGTGGTGATCACTGTGCTGCCCGAGGCGGCCGAGAAGGGCCTCAACTACGAGGCCGTCTTGAGAAAGGCCCGGCGGGAGCTAGACGTCTCCGATATTGGAGGCGTCGAAGCCAGGACCCGCAAGGCCTGGACGGGGGCTCGAATTCTCGAGTTCCCAGGGGCCGAGGGCGCCAAGACGGCCGACAGCGTGGCCGAGAAGCTGCGAGGTTTGTTCGCCGAGGAGGGTGGCATCAGGATCGCCAGGCCCGTCAAGTGCGCCGAAATGCGCATTTCGGGTTTGGACGATTCGGTGACGGTGGAAGACATCCGGGAGGCTATTGCCTCGAAAACCGGGTGTCCCATAGACACCGTCCGGGTCGGTGCCATTCGTCCCGGTCCGGGTGGCGTAGATGCTGCCTGGGCGCAGTGCCCGGTGGAGTCGGTCAGGCAACTGGCCGGCTCAGGCAGGCTCCTCGTGGGCTGGAGCTCGGCGCGGGTAACCGTGCTTGAGCACCGGCCCGCGAGGTGCTACAAGTGCATGGCGGTCGGACACACTCGACCGACGTGCACTAATTGCTTCGACTGCGGCGGATTGTGTTTCCGCTGCGGTCAGACCGGGCACGTGGCGGCATCTTGCGCCGCCCCGCCCCACTGCCCCGCGTGTGCGGCGGGCAATAAGCCCGCCAAGCACCGCATGGGCTCTGGGGCGTGCAAACCTCCAGCTTCGGCCCCAAAGGCGCGGGGCGGCCCTACGACCATGGCCGCTCCCGCTCCTAGCGCGGTCCGATCGCCCGCTGGCGAGGAGGTCATGGACACAACCCGATAATGGGTACACCAGCCATGCACCTCCTCCTGCAGGCCAACACCAACCACTCCGCCGGAGCGCAGGATCTCCTCCTGCAATCCATGGCGGAGTGGTCGATTGGTGCAGCCGTAGTTGCGGAACCGTACGCCGTGCCTGATCGCCCCAATTGGGTGGTCAGTCGAAACGGTACCGCGGCAATCGTCGTCTCAACGCAGCGGCACTGCCCGTCCTTGTCCCTTTTGGATAGGGGCGAGGAATTTGTCGCGGCGGAGTGGGGAGGGGTCACGCTCTACAGCGTATACCTCTCCCCCACTAGGAGGATGGACGATTTCGGGGCCTCACTCACCACCTTGGAGGCCTCGATACGGCGACTGGCACCGGGCCTCGTCCTGGTTCTGGGGGACTTCAACGCCAAATCCATGGCGTGGGGGTCCCCTACGACGGACGACCGCGGGCGGGCGGTCAACGAGTGGGCGGCTTCACTGGGCCTCTGTGTTCTGAACAGAGGCTCGGTGAACACGTGTGTGCGGCGGCAGGGCGGGTCGATAGTGGACTTGTCGTTCGCTAGCCCCGCTGTCGCACCACGGGTGATGAACTGGAGTGTCCTGGAGGAGGCGGAGACCCTGTCGGACCACCGGTACATCCGGATGGAGGTCTCCCCCCGGGAACCCGGTAGGGGTCACAGGGCGGACGGAGCTCCCGCGTTTCCGCGGTGGGCTGTGGGTCGTCTTGACAGGGATCTACTGGCGGAGGCGGCCATTGTCAGCACGTGGCTGTCCTCACCACCCCCAGCGGACCGAGTGGACGCTGAGGCTGTCCGCATTCGCAGTGTGTTAACGCAGATCTGCGATGCGGCCATGCCCAGAGTGCGGCGGCGTCCACCTCCGAGGCAGGGGGTCTACTGGTGGTCCCCAAGACTGGCGGACCTTCGTGCGGCGTGTATCAGTGCCCGAAGGTCCTACACCCGCAGCCGGCGGCGTCACCGCGACGTCGAGCGGGAGGGCCAGCTGTACGGGGCGTACCGCAGTGCGCGGACTGCCTTTCGGCTGGCCATCCGAGCCGCCAAGGGCGCGAGTTGGCAGGAGATGCTGGACGGTCTCGACCGTGACCCCTGGGGTCGCCCATATCGCGCGGCGCTGAACAAGCTTCGCGCGCGGGATGCAGCCCGACTTCCTTCGTAGGGTGGTCGAGGAGCTGTTTCCACGGCAGTCGGAACACACGCCCCCGGTCATGGCTCCGCCAGATCAGGACCGGGAGGCCGACGACGACGAGAGTGTTCCGCCCGTGACGGAGTTGGAAGTGGGGGCGGCCGTGGCGAAGATTCGTTCCGCCACCACGGCCCCCGGCCCGGACGGAATTCCAGTTCGGGTGCTGACATCGCTCCTCGAGCACTTCGAGCCTCGCCTCAGGCAGCTGTTCAACGCCTGTCTGACGTCTGGACGGTTCCCTGAGTGCTGGAAGGAAGGGAGGTTGGTTCTCCTGCCAAAGCCGGGACGGTCCCCGGATTTGCCGTCGGCCTACAGGCCCATCGTGCTCCTCGACGATGTGGGTAAGCTGCTGGAGCGTGTGCTCGCTGCCCGCATCGTCCGACACCTGGAGGAGGTGGGGCCCGATCTGTCGGACGCTCAGTATGGATTTCAGAGGGGGCGTTCGACCATCGGGGCCCTACTACGCCTGAGGCAGGCGGCCGCGGAGGCCGTCGCCGGGAAGGGAGTGCTGTTGGCGGTGTCGTTGGACATCGCCAACGCATTCAATAGTCTGCCATTCGGCTGCATCAGGGAGGCGCTCCGGTTCCATGCAGTGCCCCTGTACCTCAGGCGGCTGGTGGCAGACTATTTGGAGGGCCGCAGTATCCTCTGCGCGGGTCTCGCAGGGGACATTGTGCGGACGCCCATGTCGTGCGGCGTTCCACAGGGGTCGGTTCTGGGGCCGACCCTGTGGGACATCGGGTACGACTGGGCGTTGAGAGGGAGTCTCCCCCCCGGGCTGAGCTTGGTGTGCTACGCTGACGACACGCTCGTCACAGCCCGGGGCAGGACACTCGAAGAGGCGGCGAGCCTGGCCACTCTCGGCACCGAGGAGATGGTCAGGCGGATCGAGGCGCTGGGGCTCAGGGTGGCCCTAAACAAGACGGAGGCCCTACTTTTCCATGGGCCCCGTGTGAGGCTACCCATCGGCGCCTCGATAGTGGTAAACTCCATCCACATCAGCATCCAGGCCCATATGAGGTACTTGGGTCTGGTGCTCGACGGGCGATGGTGGTTCCGGGAGCATTTCCGACAGATTGCTCCCCGGCTTGTCGGCGCGGCGTCCGCCCTTTCTCGACTCATGCCGAACGTGGGCGGACCCAGTTTCGAGGGCCGACGGCTGTATGCGGGGGTCATCCGCTCGATGGCCATGTACGGCGCACCCGTGTGGGCGAGGGCTCTGAACGCCCAGCTCAGGGCGGTTATGTGGAGGCCACAGAGAGCCATGGCGGTCAGAGCCATTCGCGGGTACCGCACGGTGTCGACAGAGGCGGCGTGCCTGTTGGCCGCAACATCCCCGTGGGACCTAGAGGCGGAGATGCTCTCCGACCTCTACCGGCGGGTTATCACAGCGCGCGAGGAAGGTGGCTCCCCATCGTTGAGCGAGATAGCCACCTGGCGCGTGGATGCCCGCCGAGACGTCATCGCCCGTTGGGCTACGCGGCTGGAGAGGCCTAGGCACGGTATGGAGACCGTTGAGGCTCTCCGGCCCGTATTGATAGAGTGGATGGAGCGGCGGCACGGAGTCCTCACCTTTCGGCTGGTGCAGGTATTGACGGGGCACGGGTGTTTCGGGTTGTACCTGCACAGGGTCGTGTATAGGGAGTGGACTCCGGCCTGCCACCACTGCAGGAGTGACGAGGACACGGCGCAACACACGCTTGAGGTGTGTCCGGGATGGGAGCGGCAGCGGCGTGACCTCGTCGCTGTCATCGGTGCCGACCTGACGCTGCCGGCCGTTGCGAGGGCGATGGTCGACAGCATCAGGAACTGGGACGCGGTCGCCGCCTTCTGCGAGGCTGTCATCTCGCAGAAAGAAGCGGCGGAACGGGCAAGGGAGGATTCCCGCGCCCCGGGCCGCCGCCAGCGCAGGCGCGAATACCTGCGCCTGATGCCGCCCTAACCGAGGCTTTGGGTGATCGGACCGGGGAATTGTCCGGTCACCCGACGTGAGGCCACCGCGTGAGGGCGACGCCCCGACGGCGAAATCTGTTGGGGCGTCGACGAGAGGAACCGGCGAGGGTGAACCGCCGGGCGGGTCACCGAAGTTAAAAATCGGGTCCCGGTGACCCGCTCGCACGGCGAAGAGAGAGGAGTTTTTACGGTGGGTCTATGGGGTCACGCGCCGCCTTCTCCGTCACCCCGGACCGATCTGGCGGGGCGAGACTAATCCATTGTCCACCAAAAAAAAAAAAAAAAAAAGGAAATCTTTTATGTTATAATAGCATTTATTTGTCAGTATATTTTTTAATCTCTTTTCAAATTGAGTAATGTTTAGGTCCTTTAAAGAATTTGGTATTTTATTATATATTGTGGGAGCCATGCAAAAAACGCTGACGGGACGTTTTAGCCGCGTGCATACACAGTCTGTATTTGTCACGGCGACTGCGAATACTAATATCGGACATCTTGGGAAAGAGATGTAGATTTGATTTCACAAATACAGATGTCTCATAGATATATAATGAAGGCAGAGTTAAAATTTTATATTTTTCGAAATATGGTTTACAACTCTCTATAACTGGTAAGCCAAACATAGCACGAATGCATCGTTTTTGAAGCTTGAAGATGTTTTCTTTATCAACTGAGTTGCCCCAGAATATGACACCGTATCTAAGTAGCGATTCAACAAGACCATGGTATGCAGTGAGTAATGTAGTAATATTTACTTCAGGTGCTAATTTATAAAGCGCGTAGGAACGACTACTTAATTTTTGAGATAGCTGTGCAATATGCGCTTTCCAGTTGAGTTTAGTATCAATAATGATACCTAGAAACTTGGCACTATCAACTCTATTTATGTTATAGTTTCCATATTTAATGCAAATATCATTATCGCGTTCATTAGCTCGTTGGCTAAAATGTATCATGCTTGTATTGTCAAAATTAATTGATAAACTATAAACAAGTGTTTCTCTCTCCCTCTCCATAACCCCGCACCAGTGCCGTCGTGGCAAACAGTACCAGCGTAAGAGCTCACACGATACACATAGTAGACGGCAATAGGTTCTTGCCTAATGGCTTAAGATACAGGTTAAGTTTAGCTTCAAAAATGTTCACTCTATAACTCAAATAATAAATCTAACGAGGTCGCAACTCTGCTGGTGAAACAATGCAGTCAAATAAAAGGTGGCGATAATTATATTTTTAACCCATGATCATACCGTAAATAGTATATTAAAAGCAATATAATTTGTAGAATGAATAGAACTTTGATCAACCTTTTCTTTAGTGACCGGCTATAGTATATAGACACACCGCGCCCAATCCGTCCGAGGTGACGCGTGACCCCATAGCGTGCCGTACACGTACATCTACGTTATGCGGGCGGGCCACCGCAACCGGGTATCATCTCGAGTCGAAGCCCTCATGCAGTGAACCTAAATACAGGTACTCACGCTTGTAGACGTAGAGCGTGTCAACGTAGAGTATTTTCTCTCGGATCCACCCTATTGCCTAATTCCGTTAGACAACTAACTCGCAGAACGCTGTTAATCATCGTCCTAGCGACAAACCTTCACCACTTTGCATTGCATTTTCTATTTAACTCCGTCAGAGATGACTTCTGTGTGGACGAAGTCGCGGGCGAAAGCTAGTGTTATATATAATTAAGAAGTTCATCGATAATGAATATATCCCTCTCACAGTGATGGGATGTGTGTGTGTGTGTGTGCATCGAGTTGTGCATGTGTTGCAGTAACCCTCGGCTGTAAGTAAGCGGTTGTTTATCCCGTGATTAATGGTTATGCAGTAACGACGTGGACTACATCTGGTGTGCTCTCACTGTGATCACTCTGTTCAATCGTCCGGTACAATATAACTAGCACATAAATTATGTGCGTGTGCTGTTCCGTAAGTATGTGATCAGTGCATGTACAAACTGTATCTTATATTAGTTATTTATGTTAATTGTTGTGTGTCAGGACACAATAAGATAATAATGTAACATCATATTATCATTACATTTTTCTCAGTTCAAATATAAAATTATTTATGTACCTATATATAAGAGTGACCCAGTACTTTTCGTCAACTTTAATACAATAACTATCGCTGGATCGGAACGCTCGTCACTGGGAAGTGGCGGAAAGTTACTCGGCGGAATTATCTATTTTGTTCATTTCTTATTGGTGACATCGTTCATATTTTGAATACAAAATGTTTGGTAATTATTAACTCCAGTATGATAGATACCGTTGGCACCACGATATTATGTAATTATAAAATTAAATGTAAAATGATTATGACTGGAACAGAAACCACAATCGCCACGTGACCATGATTTAACTACTAGAGCAACCATCACAGATCGTAAAAGACGTCTAAAGCACATACGCAGATAACATCTGTTCGAGTGAAGGAAAATTCCAAATAGAACTCTTTACTGGGAAATTCTATGGTGGGGCCAATATTCCTCCTTAGTAGAGGAGATGTGGATCCTATAATGTAATATATATACTAGGTGAAGTGAACCTTGAATATATTCTTTTCTATTTTACATATAATACAGAATATAATTTATGGAGAAATTGTGAGAAGAATGGGAACAATCCTACCTCCCACACCGCTATGCCGAACAATTGATAATTAATTATGGAATATTTACATCATAAAGGTCGACACGCGGTGAGACCTGCTGCGTAGGTGACTGAGTGCCGGATGCTACTGGTAGGTATATGACTAAGAGGTGGATATTATGCCGGACAAGGCACTCAAGTTCGAGAGACGGAGAGAAATCACAAGTTTATCACAAAACTGTAAATTGTCTTGTATGAGCCGCTACAAACGTATTTTTGCTTTCGTGAATGTCGTAAAAGACCACTAAAGGATATAATATATAGACGCCATCTACACCAGAGAAGGAAGTAGAATCCTATACCAAGACGTCTGACTAGCGTGAGATATTAGGTTGATTTCTCTCCTAATATGGAAGTGGTTTTAACCGAGCATATGTGTGTGTGTGGGACATTTGTGAACTGAGATGGTGACGATGTTGATCCTTAATGCGTCGTTGTTGAGAGCGACGCGACGTCTGCGGTCAAACAAATCCATTGGCGTAACTCTCAAAATATATCATCATTCTCTTACTGTAATCCCAATTACTTGGGGTCGATACAATATGCACTCTTCTTTCATAGTACATATTGTAAAAGTTATTGGCAATAGTTTTATGACCGGCCGTCTGCCAGACGTCAACCCCCCTTGGGAATGTAATTGTTGACCAAACGGCATCAGGTGGAGTTGGCCCAGGTCGTTATAAGGCTCTTAGTCGTCTTTTACGACATCCACGAGCAATGTAAGGGTTGGTAGTATTCTTAGCCGCTACCACATAACTCTAAAGCTATATATAAAATCTAATATTGTGTAATCAGGTTACCATAATAGGTGTATGTCATCATCTTTAAACAATTAAAGTGTCTGTTGTTAGTTTATTGGGGCCGATGGTTGCATGAGTCACGGACAACAGAACGTGTCACAGTGACACCCACAGCCCTCGCGCACAGACACACGAGGGCCCACGTCGTACGTATACAGTGTATACACCAAAATACACGGAGACTGATCTATAATGTCGAGTGTCACGGTCGTATACATACAAAGATCATAGCTTTGGTTTGTTATTAAACTGTAACTACATATATCTGATGTTTACACAATTCACAAATGTTAAATAGAACTACCCTTGCAATTTTATTTTGATTTCTGCGAAGATATTAATATATATGTGTACGCTTTTTTAATATTTTTTTAGGTAAATTTCATTAATGAATATTCATTATTTTTTTGCTATTTTTACTCATTTATTTTTTTCAATGTAAAATGGACATATTATAAAAAAGAATTAATTAAATCTTTGCTTTTTTGTAATATAAAAAAAAACGCAATATATCTTATTACGACACCACTTACTACTTATTATTATACCCTTTTTTTGGCGACGGGCCATGGTGGGGTCACACCAATAACCGGTAGGTACTCAGGAAATAATCCTTGCATTGCAGGGAACATTACAAACGTACGTATACTTCACGAATATATATCACACCAGATTCAGTACAACTACTTGTGTATAGCATAAACTATATGCTAGAAAGTATTACATACGCGTGTGAATCGAACCCATGACACTGTCGCGGCAGGTCAATAACTTAATCACTACGGCATCTGTGGAGTTAATTTTATCGCGGTTTATATTTGAATTTTAGTTTCCAGACGTTTCGAATACTTTGCAGACGTTCACGGTCACGTGGGAAGAGTTAAATAATTGAGTTATATATCTAAAGTTAGCTTATAAATACGAACGTTGTATTGATCTAGTGATACAACAGACATGCCAACAGGCGAGTGTTGTATACGATTAGCGAGATTCGATATCAGAGTTAAATAACATAACGGTTTTTGTTTTTATTGCCGATGGTGGCAGACGAGCAAACAGCACACCGGATGGTAAGTGATACTGTCGCTCATGAACCTTTGCAATACCGGGGTATAACTAGGCTATATATACTATAAAGTGCTCTTCTTAAACTTCGTTTTAAGAAGGGCATATCATAGTGCTTGAGAAACACAGCAACAGGTAGTTCATTCCAGATCCTGCACGTGCGTGGGAGAAATAATCGCTGAAATCGTACAGTTGACGATCGTAATTTTTCCAGGTGATGTGAATGACTGGACGTCAATGGCCTCCTTTTGTGAGGCCGTTATGGAGAAGAAGGAGGCTGCGGAGCGGGAACGCGAGGCACTTGCGTCCGCTTACTCGCTCCGCCGCCGGCGACCGGAGAGGAGAAGGCGCCGTTATGCGCACCTCCTCCCACCGCCTTGAGGACCGACTGAACGTGGCCAAAAGGCCAAGCGTTGGGGCGTCGGGGATCGAATGTCAGTAGACGATCTCTCTGACGTCCCGTAAAAGCGCGGAAGGGGGCCGCTGTGGTTTTAGTGGGTATTCCGGTGGAACAGCCAACCGGCCAGTCCCACACTCCCTCCCGTCTTGACACCAGCTGTCAGCGCGTAAACGCGTTTCCACAGCATCAAAAAAAAAAAAAGTTAAGTGAATGAACCCTTTTTTTTGGCGGCGGGCTACGGTACGTCAAACCTCGCTAATCCGCCCGGGGCGGCAAGAGAAGCGGTGCAAGACCCTGTAGACTGAATGAATGAACCCTGCTACGGTGTTACCTGCTAGTGGTACTGTGATAGAACGGTGACGATGGTACCAAGTCAAACAATTCCTCAGAGCAGTTTTGTAACGATTAGGGCAACAGTTCTTGCTCTACATTCATATACATCTAGAATTATCATTATAAATTATTTATTCAACATTGACGTATTATGTCACTTGGGATTGTTCACTTTGTACAGATGGATATTTTCTTCTTTTGTGGCGATATTATTTGTTTACTCATCTTGTGAGAAAATAGCGTCAAAATAAAATATAATGATATAATCCGTTCCCACACGAAGAAAAGTATAGACAAACAATGATATTTATAAAATAAAATATTTTTTATGTCGGATATTGTTATGACAATAATATAAATTCATTTAATTAAATGATACATGCCAATGCTTTACTCTGTCATTGATATTTTAATGTTGAGCTCAGTCGTACGACGGCGGCGCGGCGGCGGCGGCGCGCGGCGGCGCGGCTATCTGGTCGTACAGCACACGCATACTGTGTGATGTGTCGGTCGCCGTCAGCTCAACACTTTGTGACATCGCATTATTTAATGTATTTACTTCGAGCTGATATTTTGTCGCATGCCATTAATATTTTGGGAGACACAATCTCATATAATAAATCGTTGAACTTGCGTGATATATATACACACATATCATATTATTAATCAAAGTTTTATTTAAAGACTACGTTACGACTCGTACGCTGTTAGCTTTAGGATTTTCAAATTATTAGTAAACTTTATTATATTTTATTCAACTCTACATCCAGAGATATTTTCCGTGTGGTGACGGAGTAAGAATACAATCCACCACTCCCTATGTTACCCGAGGAATACTAGCATTTAACATCGTGTAAGAGAAGGAAAACTCGAAATAAAATCCTATAAGTTAGTATAGGATTTTATTTACGCCTGATCAGCGTGGTATAGTAAATCAAGTCCCCTCCCATTGTGGAGCAGGCTCGAGCCCTTCGGTGGAATATATGTATATGAGCTGAGATGATGATGAATGCTATTATGGATTGTATATCGTCGTCATTATCATTCAGCCTTTCGTTGTCCTCAATCAGATGTAGACCTCCACCATAAACACTATCGCAGTCAGACGTTATACGTCTATCAAGTGAGAGCTGCCGTCCACTGTTCTGGTGCTCGCTCAGCCGATTTATTTAACTCCTAGAGAGAAGTAAAGGGGGCGAGGGGTGATAGTTATATTAGTTGGAAGTTGGATTGTACAATTATAATTATTAATATGAAACGGATTCAGACGCGGTTGGTTTTTTATCTCATTGTTAACACGTAACAAGTATGTGATGGAAAAGTAGGTATGCCATTTGGTTTAGGTATTGACGAAAAATGCTAAATTCATACAAATGAGCGACTCAAGGCTCTCTAGTGGCTTCTAGCATCCGCAGAGGGCCATGACAGTCAGGGCCATTCGCAGATACCGCACGATGGCGACCAAAGCAGTGTGCGCATTGGCCGGAACACCCCCGTGGGACCTGTGAGGCGGAGATGCTCGCCAAGCTTACCGGTGGTTGTCTGGCATATATGAAGAGGGCGGCATTGTGTCACTCAGCGAGTTAGCCACCTAGCCCGAAGACGGCCACGGGTTGCCATTACCCATTGGGCAACACGTTTGGAGAGGCCTCGGTTCGGTTCTCGGACGGTGGAGGCCCTCCGTCCGGTGCTGATCGAGTGGATGGAGCGGCAGCACGGAGCCCTCTCTTTCCGACTGGTGCAGGTGTTGTCGAGGCATGAATGCTTCGGCAAATACCTGTACACAGTCGCAAGGAGGGAGAGGACTCCGTCCTGCCAACAGTGCGGTTGCAGCGAGGACACGGCGCAGCATATGCTCGATGCCTGTGTCACCTGCGCACAGCAGCGTCGTGAACTCGTTGCAACCATCGGTGCCGACTTGACGCTGCCGGCCATCATGAAAGCGATGGTCGACAGCATCAGGAACTGGAACGCGGTCGCTGCTTTTTGCAAGACAGTCATCTCGCAGAAGGAGAGGGCGGGGCGAGTCCGTGAACCGTGAGAAACTCCTTTACGGCGACACCCTCCGCCGCCGGCGCCCTGGGCGACGCAGGTGCGAGTACCTTGCGCCTGATGCCGCCCTAGCCATCGTCCGAAGTGAGGCCACCGCGTGAGGACGATACCTGTGAGGGTAAACCGCCGGGCGGGCCCCCGAAGACAAAGACTGGGTTCCGGTGGCCCGTTCACTCCGCGAAGAGGGGTATATTACAGGACGGGTCTATGGCGTGGCGCGCTGCTTCTTCTATCGGCCCCGGATGGAAATAGCGGGGTGGGTGACCACTCCATAACCAAACCCAAAAAAGGTGACAAGAGTTGAGTGACGAACAAAATGAAACACGGGGATTCCCTGAGCGATAGAGGAGCAGAACATTATGTCCCGACTCCCGAGCTGACCGGAGTGCTATGCGATTAAAAAAACGATCTTCAAGTGTTTTGAGGCGCAATATTCAATTACTACATAACGTTTCTTTGATGAACTAACTTTATTGATGTGAAACATCTATAGGCTCACTTGTAAACCGAATTGTTGGCGTGGCGACGCTTGCCGTGGCGACGGGTCGCCACGCTATACTAAGGTATACATATATATATTTTATGTGTAATAGAGTGTACGGTGTGGCGACGGGTCGCCACGCTATACTGAGATATAGATATATATATATATATATATATATATTTTATATGTAGTAGAGTGTACGGTGTGGCTTCTCACTCAGTTCGACGTTGTTGTTTACTACGGTACACATAACCTGCGTTTTATTTAATTTTGATTTATTTTAATTTTTGACAATAAAATATGTGTGATAGTGATAACTCAGAAGATCAAAGTGATCAACCTTGTGCAAAGAAAGTGAAACTACACTATGGAATACTACCAAGTCATCAGTAAGTAGATCGTATTTTCAAGTGTCCATAAATGTAATTATTATATTTTTATATTTAATTAATTATATTCATATTAATCATATTAGTAATTATATAAATTATATTAAGATTAATAATTATATAAATTATATTAATATTACCTTCAATTAATTATTTTTTTATTATTCATGAAGGAATTAATATGGAAAGATTTATTAATAAAATTTATATTTGCAAATCTTTAGTCATATATTGCAATAATTAACTAAGATTTGAGTTCATGAGTATATTGAAGCCACACTCAAAATTTTTTTTCTTTTTCTTGTGTATTTTAATATCATATTTTTTTTAATATTTCAGTTCCCAACAATCATCACAGCGATCACAAAATATCATTTCATTAGGCTATATTTAATTCCTGTAATAATATTATCTTTTATGCATATTACTTGTACACACACGATGTTTCACATCTGCTAGGCGTCCCATGACGGCTCACATTTTTTTTATTTTACCGCTTTGTTATAACCTGAATAAATAATTAAAGATTAAAATTAAGTTTTAAATAAAAAAAATATAGTTCAACAATCTATATTTTTTTAAATTTGTTTGGGTTGTAGCACGAGGCCTCTGCAAGAGCGAGGCCCGGGCGATTGCCCCGTTCGCCACCCCCTAAGGCCGCCACTGCTGCTCACCAAATGTTCTGCCCTATCATGGCGATGATACCATTGTCCCATTGATGAGGTGACGTCTAACAGTGAATAAAACAGCAATATATTTTTCTAATGTTGTAGGATACTTTATTAAGATACTATCCGACCCTGCACGACATTTCCTTCCACATAACAGTCAAACAATGAGCAGATTTCGATTAATTCAATATTATTAAGTCATTTATTTTATTATGATAATAAATATATATAATATACAAATTTTAAAAATCAAGTATTTCAATGACATGCCAGCAAGACGAAGAAGCACCTTGTGTTATACGACATTTTTGACATGTGTGAAAGAGATGAAGCCAGAACAGATGTAAAAGTAACAATAGGTAATGATGTACTAGAACAAGTGGATGAATTTATATATCTTGGATGTGGATTTAGCCGAGATGGAAGGTACACCACTGATATAGAGCGAAGAGTGGATGCGGGAAATAGAGTGAACGGAGCGTTGGGGCAACTTCTCGGTAACCACCACCTTAGCCAGAAGGCACGTGTAGCAATACATAACGCAGTGCTTATCCCAACATTACTGTATGGAAGCGAGAGTTGGGTATGCAGAAAAGAGTATGAAAGTAAAATTAATGCGATCGAAATGCGATCTCTGCGGAAAATCTGTGGAGTTAGGCTGACCGTCGCTTTCGTAACGACGACGTACGAGAGCGAGTAGGTATGAAAGATACACCAATATGGTGTAAAGATGCGAAAGGGAATGCTCCGATGGTTCGGACATGTGGAAAGAATGCCGAACGAACGTCTGGTTAAGAAGATATACAATGCGAAAGTGGAAGGATGTAGGTACCGGGGGGGACCGAGACTAACCTACCTAGACCAGATCGGACATGTACTGAAGGAAGGTGGAGTCAAGAGTGTCCGAAACCGGCGAGCGTGTATGAAGAGAATTATGAATGTTGAGGAAGCGAGTGAAGTATGCAAAAGTAGAGTTCTCTGGCACTCTGTTTTCTCTGCCTACCCTGCAAGGGATATGGCGTGATGATATGTATGCATGTATGTTTGAAATTTTTGCGCGTTGAAAATTATGTAACTGTTGATCTTTGAGATTTGCTCGACGATTTCGCATTGTTGTCCGAGTCGATTCAGGGGTTGCCGCACATTGCTCTTGTTATTGAGAAGCACAAAGTCGGACCATACTAACGCAGCGATCTTCACGTGCAATATCTTTTCTCCTTTCTCCTTCAGTGGTTTCATTCGCGATGTTTAGAATCTTAATTGCGGCTTTGTAGGAAAAGTGGTCTCAAATCTTGGTCAAAACTTTGTTAATAATAATTTCGACACAATAAGATTTATTATAATAATACTCGTAAAAACTCGTAGCACTCGTAACTTGCACTCACAAACACATCGACTGGTTACCTTTAATTTCAACGTTTTGCGTCATTTTCAAACCATAGACAACATTACGTGAGCTGTCAGTTGCATTTTGTTATATCGTGAACAAATGAACGTTTAGAACTGATGTTTCTTAACGATTTTTTATTGATTAATACTTATTTTATCATCCTATATCCTATCCCCGACGACAATAAACTCAAAAACATAAAAATCATAATAATTGTTTCAGCCGAGAGTGTGTGTGTGTGTGTTTATATATATATATATATGTATATAAATAGATAGATTATCGGTGGTGAATTTCAAACGACATTTTAACGGCTGCATGTTGACAACTGTCATAATGATGCGTTTGCTTCGATATGCAAATAAATCACTATAGAAAATACGCAATGAAGATTATAAGAACACAATCTTCGATAGCATTCAGCAAGCACAGTACCGGCTCAGTTGTGGTACATTAGCGAGGACATATACATACAAGAGCGTGCGGTATGCGACGACGAATGACACGATCGCGCCAATTGACGGTAAATAATATGAACAGACGGACAATTATTAACTTGACTTGTGTCTCATTGTCAATAACAAGGTAATCAGTGCAATTTAATGTTACACGGAAATATATTTACGTGGACAACCTCGCGTATGTACGTGTGTGTGTGTGTGTGTGTGTGTGTGTGCGTGACTTGTGTCTCATTGTCAATAACAAGGTAATCAGTGCAATTTAATGTTACACGGAAATATATTTACGTGGACAACCTCGCGTATGTACGTGTGTGTGTGTGTGTGTGTGTGTGTGTGCGTGACTTGTGTCTCATTGTCAATAACAAGGTAATCAGTGCAATTTAATGTTACACGGAAATATATTTACGTGGACAACCTCGCGTATGTACGTGTGTGTGTGTGTGTGTGTGTGTGTGTGCGTGACTTGTGTCTCATTGTCAATAACAAGGTAATCAGTGCAATTTAATGTTACACGGAAATATATTTACGTGGACAACCTCGCGTATGTACGTGTGTGTGTGTGTGTGTGTGTGTGTGTGCGTGACTTGTGTCTCATTGTCAATAACAAGGTAATCAGTGCAATTTAATGTTACACGGAAATATATTTACGTGGACAACCTCGCGTATGTACGTGTGTGTGTGTGTGTGTGTGTGTGTGTGCGTGACTTGTGTCTCATTGTCAATAACAAGGTAATGAGTGCAATAATTTAATGTTACACGGAAATATATTTACGTGGACAACCTCGCGTATGTACGTGTGTGTGTGTGTGTGTGTGTGTGTGCGTGACTTGTGTCTCATTGTCAATAACAAGGTAATCAGTGCAATTTAATGTTACACGGAAATATATTTACGTGGACAACCTCGCGTATGTACGTGTGTGTGTGTGTGTGTGTGTGTGTGTGCGTGACTTGTGTCTCATTGTCATTGTCAATAACAAGGTAATCAGTGCAATTTAATGTTACACGGAAATATATTTACGTGGACAACCTCGCGTATGTACGTGTGTGTGTGTGTGTGTGTGTGTGTGTGCGTGACTTGTGTCTCATTGTCAATAACAAGGTAATCAGTGCAATTTAATGTTACACGGAAATATATTTACGTGGACAACCTCGCGTATGTACGTGTGTGTGTGTGTGTGTGTGTGTGTGTGCGTGACTTGTGTCTCATTGTCAATAACAAGGTAATCAGTGCAATTTAATGTTACACGGAAATATATTTACGTGGACAACCTCGCGTATGTACGTGTGTGTGTGTGTGTGTGTGTGTGTGTGCGTGACTTGTGTCTCATTGTCAATAACAAGGTAATCAGTGCAATTTAATGTTACACGGAAATATATTTACGTGGACAACCTCGCGTATGTACGTGTGTGTGTGTGTGTGTGTGTGTGTGTGCGTGACTTGTGTCTCATTGTCAATAACAAGGTAATCAGTGCAATTTAATGTTACACGGAAATATATTTACGTGGACAACCTCGCGTATGTACGTGTGTGTGTGTGTGTGTGTGTGTGTGTGCGTGACTTGTGTCTCATTGTCAATAACAAGGTAATCAGTGCAATTTAATGTTACACGGAAATATATTTACGTGGACAACCTCGCGTATGTACGTGTGTGTGTGTGTGTGTGTGTGTGTGTGCGTGACTTGTGTCTCATTGTCAATAACAAGGTAATCAGTGCAATTTAATGTTACACGGAAATATATTTACGTGGACAACCTCGCGTATGTACGTGTGTGTGTGTGTGTGTGTGTGTGTGTGCGTGACTTGTGTCTCATTGTCAATAACAAGGTAATCAGTGCAATTTAATGTTACACGGAAATATATTTACGTGGACAACCTCGCGTATGTACGTGTGTGTGTGTGTGTGTGTGTGTGTGTGCGTGACTTGTGTCTCATTGTCAATAACAAGGTAATCAGTGCAATTTAATGTTACACGGAAATATATTTACGTGGACAACCTCGCGTATGTACGTGTGTGTGTGTGTGTGTGTGTGTGTGTGCGTGACTTGTGTCTCATTGTCAATAACAAGGTAATCAGTGCAATTTAATGTTACACGGAAATATATTTACGTGGACAACCTCGCGTATGTATGTGTGTGTGTGTGTGTGTGTGTGTGTGTGTGTGCGTGACTTGTGTCTCATTGTCAATAACAAGGTAATCAGTGCAATTTAATGTTACACGGAAATATATTTACGTGGACAACCTCGCGTATGTACGTGTGTGTGTGTGTGTGTGTGTGTGTGTGCGTGACTTGTGTCTCATTGTCAATAACAAGGTAATCAGTGCAATTTAATGTTACACGGAAATATATTTACGTGGACAACCTCGCGTATGTACGTGTGTGTGTGTGTGTGTGTGTGTGTGTGCGTGACTTGTGTCTCATTGTCAATAACAAGGTAATCAGTGCAATTTAATGTTACACGGAAATATATTTACGTGGACAACCTCGCGTATGTACGTGTGTGTGTGTGTGTGTGTGTGTGTGTGCGTGACTTGTGTCTCATTGTCAATAACAAGGTAATCAGTGCAATTTAATGTTACACGGAAATATATTTACGTGGACAACCTCGCGTATGTACGTGTGTGTGTGTGTGTGTGTGTGTGTGTGCGTGACTTGTGTCTCATTGTCAATAACAAGGTAATCAGTGCAATTTAATGTTACACGGAAATATATTTACGTGGACAACCTCGCGTATGTACGTGTGTGTGTGTGTGTGTGTGTGTGTGTGCGTGACTTGTGTCTCATTGTCAATAACAAGGTAATCAGTGCAATTTAATGTTACACGGAAATATATTTACGTGGACAACCTCGCGTATGTACGTGTGTGTGTGTGTGTGTGTGTGTGTGCGTGACTTGTGTCTCATTGTCAATAACAAGGTAATCAGTGCAATTTAATGTTACACGGAAATATATTTACGTGGACAACCTCGCGTATGTACGTGTGTGTGTGTGTGTGTGTGTGTGTGCGTGACTTGTGTCTCATTGTCAATAACAAGGTAATCAGTGCAATTTAATGTTACACGGAAATATATTTACGTGGACAACCTCGCGTATGTACGTGTGTGTGTGTGTGTGTGTGTGTGTGTGCGTGACTTGTGTCTCATTGTCAATAACAAGGTAATCAGTGCAATTTAATGTTACACGGAAATATATTTACGTGGACAAGCTCGCGTATGTGCGTGTGTGTGTGTGTGTGTGTGTGTGTGTGCGTGACTTGTGTCTCATTGTCAATAACAAGGTAATCAGTGCAATTTAATGTTACACGGAAATATATTTACGTGGACAACCTCGCGTATGTACGTGTGTGTGTGTGTGTGTGTGTGTGTGTGCGTGACTTGTGTCTCATTGTCAATAACAAGGTAATCAGTGCAATTTAATGTTACACGGAAATATATTTACGTGGACAACCTCGCGTATGTACGTGTGTGTGTGTGTGTGTGTGTGTGTGTGCGTGACTTGTGTCTCATTGTCAATAACAAGGTAATCAGTGCAATTTAATGTTACACGGAAATATATTTACGTGGACAACCTCGCGTATGTACGTGTGTGTGTGTGTGTGTGTGTGTGTGTGCGTGACTTGTGTCTCATTGTCAATAACAAGGTAATCAGTGCAATTTAATGTTACACGGAAATATATTTACGTGGACAACCTCGCGTATGTACGTGTGTGTGTGTGTGTGTGTGTGTGTGTGCGTGACTTGTGTCTCATTGTCAATAACAAGGTAATCAGTGCAATTTAATGTTACACGGAAATATATTTACGTGGACAACCTCGCGTATGTACGTGTGTGTGTGTGTGTGTGTGTGTGTGTGCGTGACTTGTGTCTCATTGTCAATAACAAGGTAATCAGTGCAATTTAATGTTACACGGAAATATATTTACGTGGACAACCTCGCGTATGTACGTGTGTGTGTGTGTGTGTGTGTGTGTGTGCGTGACTTGTGTCTCATTGTCAATAACAAGGTAATCAGTGCAATTTAATGTTACACGGAAATATATTTACGTGGACAACCTCGCGTATGTACGTGTGTGTGTGTGTGTGTGTGTGTGTGTGCGTGACTTGTGTCTCATTGTCAATAACAAGGTAATCAGTGCAATTTAATGTTACACGGAAATATATTTACGTGGACAACCTCGCGTATGTACGTGTGTGTGTGTGTGTGTGTGTGTGTGTGCGTGACTTGTGTCTCATTGTCAATAACAAGGTAATCAGTGCAATTTAATGTTACACGGAAATATATTTACGTGGACAACCTCGCGTATGTACGTGTGTGTGTGTGTGTGTGTGTGTGTGTGTGCGTGACTTGTGTCTCATTGTCAATAACAAGGTAATCAGTGCAATTTAATGTTACACGGAAATATATTTACGTGGACAACCTCGCGTATGTACGTGTGTGTGTGTGTGTGTGTGTGTGTGCGTGACTTGTGTCTCATTGTCAATAACAAGGTAATCAGTGCAATTTAATGTTACACGGAAATATATTTACGTGGACAACCTCGCGTATGTACGTGTGTGTGTGTGTGTGTGTGTGTGCGTGACTTGTGTCTCATTGTCAATAACAAGGTAATCAGTGCAATTTAATGTTACACGGAAATATATTTACGTGGACAACCTCGCGTATGTACGTGTGTGTGTGTGTGTGTGTGTGTGTGTGCGTGACTTGTGTCTCATTGTCAATAACAAGGTAATCAGTGCAATTTAATGTTACACGGAAATATATTTGCGTGGACAACCTCGCGTATGTACGTGTGTGTGTGTGTGTGTGTGTGTGTGTGCGTGACTTGTGTCTCATTGTCAATAACAAGGTAATCAGTGCAATTTAATGTTACACGGAAATATATTTACGTGGACAACCTCGCGTATGTACGTGTGTGTGTGTGTGTGTGTGCGTGACTTGTGTCTCATTGTCAATAACAAGGTAATCAGTGCAATTTAATGTTACACGGAAATTAACAAGGTAATCAGTGCAATTTAATGTTACACGGAAATATATTTACGTGGACAACCTCGCGTATGTACGTGTGTGTGTGTGTGTGTGTGTGTGTGCGTGACTTGTGTCTCATTGTCAATAACAAGGTAATCAGTGCAATTTAATGTTACACGGAAATATATTTACGTGGACAACCTCGCGTATGTACGTGTGTGTGTGTGTGTGTGTGTGTGTGTGCGTGACTTGTGTCTCATTGTCAATAACAAGGTAATCAGTGCAATTTAATGTTACACGGAAATATATTTACGTGGACAACCTCGCGTATGTACGTGTGTGTGTGTGTGTGTGTGCGTGACTTGTGTCTCATTGTCAATAACAAGGTAATCAGTGCAATTTAATGTTACACGGAAATATATTTACGTGGACAACCTCGCGTATGTACGTGTGTGTGTGTGTGTGTGTGTGTGTGTGCGTGACTTGTGTCTCATTGTCAATAACAAGGTAATCAGTGCAATTTAATGTTACACGGAAATATATTTACGTGGACAACCTCGCGTATGTACGTGTGTGTGTGTGTGTGTGTGCGTGACTTGTGTCTCATTGTCAATAACAAGGTAATCAGTGCAATTTAATGTTACACGGAACTTAACAAGGTAATCAGTGCAATTTAATGTTACACGGAAATATATTTACGTGGACAACCTCGCGTATGTACGTGTGTGTGTGTGTGTGTGTGTGTGACTTGTGTCTCATTGTCAATAACAAGGTAATCAGTGCAATTTAATGTTACACGGAAATATATTTACGTGGACAACCTCGCGTATGTACGTGTGTGTGTGTGTGTGTGTGTGTGCGTGACTTGTGTCTCATTGTCAATAACAAGGTAATCAGTGCAATTTAATGTTACACGGAAATATATTTACGTGGACAACCTCGCGTATGTACGTGTGTGTGTGTGTGTGTGTGTGTGCGTGACTTGTGTCTCATTGTCAATAACAAGGTAATCAGTGCAATTTAATGTTACACGGAAATATATTTACGTGGACAACCTCGCGTATGTACGTGTGTGTGTGTGTGTGTGTGTGTGTGCGTGACTTGTGTCTCATTGTCAATAACAAGGTAATCAGTGCAATTTAATGTTACACGGAAATTAACAAGGTAATCAGTGCAATTTAATGTTACACGGAAATATATTTACGTGGACAACCTCGCGTATGTACGTGTGTGTGTGTGTGTGTGTGTGTGTGTGCGTGACTTGTGTCTCATTGTCAATAACAAGGTAATCAGTGCAATTTAATGTTACACGGAAATATATTTACGTGGACAACCTCGCGTATGTACGTGTGTGTGTGTGTGTGTGTGTGTGTGTGCGTGACTTGTGTCTCATTGTCAATAACAAGGTAATCAGTGCAATTTAATGTTACACGGAAATATATTTACGTGGACAACCTCGCGTATGTGCGTGTGTGTGTGTGTGTGTGTGTGTGTGTGCGTGACTTGTGTCTCATTGTCAATAACAAGGTAATCAGTGCAATTTAATGTTACACGGAAATATATTTACGTGGACAACCTCGCGTATGTACGTGTGTGTGTGTGTGTGTGTGTGTGTGTGCGTGACTTGTGTCTCATTGTCAATAACAAGGTAATCAGTGCAATTTAATGTTACACGGAAATATATTTACGTGGACAACCTCGCGTATGTACGTGTGTGTGTGTGTGTGTGTGTGTGTGCGTGACTTGTGTCTCATTGTCAATAACAAGGTAATCAGTGCAATTTAATGTTACACGGAAATATATTTACGTGGACAACCTCGCGTATGTACGTGTGTGTGTGTGTGTGTGTGTGTGTGTGCGTGACTTGTGTCTCATTGTCAATAACAAGGTAATCAGTGCAATTTAATGTTACACGGAAATATATTTACGTGGACAACCTCGCGTATGTACGTGTGTGTGTGTGTGTGTGTGTGTGTGTGCGTGACTTGTGTCTCATTGTCAATAACAAGGTAATCAGTGCAATTTAATGTTACACGGAAATATATTTACGTGGACAACCTCGCGTATGTACGTGTGTGTGTGTGTGTGTGTGTGTGTGTGCGTGACTTGTGTCTCATTGTCAATAACAAGGTAATCAGTGCAATTTAATGTTACACGGAAATATATTTACGTGGACAACCTCGCGTATGTACGTGTGTGTGTGTGTGTGTGTGTGTGTGTGCGTGACTTGTGTCTCATTGTCAATAACAAGGTAATCAGTGCAATTTAATGTTACACGGAAATATATTTACGTGGACAACCTCGCGTATGTACGTGTGTGTGTGTGTGTGTGTGTGTGTGTGTGCGTGACTTGTGTCTCATTGTCAATAACAAGGTAATCAGTGCAATTTAATGTTACACGGAAATATATTTACGTGGACAACCTCGCGTATGTACGTGTGTGTGTGTGTGTGTGTGTGTGTGTGCGTGACTTGTGTCTCATTGTCAATAACAAGGTAATCAGTGCAATTTAATGTTACACGGAAATATATTTACGTGGACAACCTCGCGTATGTACGTGTGTGTGTGTGTGTGTGTGTGTGTGTGCGTGACTTGTGTCTCATTGTCAATAACAAGGTAATCAGTGCAATTTAATGTTACACGGAAATATATTTACGTGGACAACCTCGCGTATGTACGTGTGTGTGTGTGTGTGTGTGTGTGTGTGCGTGACTTGTGTCTCATTGTCAATAACAAGGTAATCAGTGCAATTTAATGTTACACGGAAATATATTTACGTGGACAACCTCGCGTATGTACGTGTGTGTGTGTGTGTGTGTGTGTGTGTGCGTGACTTGTGTCTCATTGTCAATAACAAGGTAATCAGTGCAATTTAATGTTACACGGAAATATATTTACGTGGACAACCTCGCGTATGTACGTGTGTGTGTGTGTGTGTGTGTGTGTGTGCGTGACTTGTGTCTCATTGTCAATAACAAGGTAATCAGTGCAATTTAATGTTACACGGAAATATATTTACGTGGACAACCTCGCGTATGTACGTGTGTGTGTGTGTGTGTGTGTGTGTGTGCGTGACTTGTGTCTCATTGTCAATAACAAGGTAATCAGTGCAATTTAATGTTACACGGAAATATATTTACGTGGACAACCTCGCGTATGTACGTGTGTGTGTGTGTGTGTGTGTGTGTGCGTGACTTGTGTCTCATTGTCAATAACAAGGTAATCAGTGCAATTTAATGTTACACGGAAATATATTTACGTGGACAACCTCGCGTATGTACGTGTGTGTGTGTGTGTGTGTGTGTGTGTGCGTGACTTGTGTCTCATTGTCAATAACAAGGTAATCAGTGCAATTTAATGTTACACGGAAATATATTTACGTGGACAACCTCGCGTATGTACGTGTGTGTGTGTGTGTGTGTGTGTGTGCGTGACTTGTGTCTCATTGTCAATAACAAGGTAATCAGTGCAATTTAATGTTACACGGAAATATATTTACGTGGACAACCTCGCGTATGTACGTGTGTGTGTGTGTGTGTGTGTGTGTGTGCGTGACTTGTGTCTCATTGTCAATAACAAGGTAATCAGTGCAATTTAATGTTACACGGAAATATATTTACGTGGACAACCTCGCGTATGTACGTGTGTGTGTGTGTGTGTGTGTGTGTGTGCGTGACTTGTGTCTCATTGTCAATAACAAGGTAATCAGTGCAATTTAATGTTACACGGAAATATATTTACGTGGACAACCTCGCGTATGTACGTGTGTGTGTGTGTGTGTGTGTGTGTGTGCGTGACTTGTGTCTCATTGTCAATAACAAGGTAATCAGTGATATTTAGTGTTACACGGAAATATATTTA